>CM031244.1:473590664-474005664 GCA_018340775.1 Taxus wallichiana var. yunnanensis
CTTGTTTATGTGGGTATGAAAGTGGAGGTACATGATGATAACATCTTTATGTCCTCTATAAACATAAAATGGTTTATTAAATTTAACTAAATATAATAGCAATCACACCCTCACTTATGTGATAACAATTGGAACACTCTCATTTACGTAATAATAATTGGAACTAAAGAACAAGTTACTTATTAAAAGAAATCTATGAATAGTGGTTGAGATAATCTATTGATATTAAAGAATATATTGTTAAGCCCAACTTAGCAGACTGTGGTACTAAAGATTGTAGGGTGCTTAAGTACATCACCGTATATTAGTTAAGATGAGAGAGTGTTATATATATGTATGTGTATATATATATATATATATATATATATATATATATATATAATGTGGACTGTTTAAAAGAAATATGAACTACTAAAGAATAAGTAGCAATATGATAGCGTGAGTTTTGTGTTATTCGGTGCAAGAGAATGTGAAGGAATGGAGCACGCAGCTATAGACTTGTATGGACTTGTGAAGGTTTCTTTTCCACGGAAAAAATAGTATCACGTATTGAGCATAAATAAGTGGAATATTACTGCAAAGATAAGAAGTTTATCACACCTTTCAATAATATTATTAATGTGTCAAAATGAGGTAGGAGAATGCATCATATACCACATCATTCTCATGTGTTGAGGGTATGGTGTCTCCAGATTTTACCTTGAAATTTGAGACTACCCCATGTTTAAAATTTTCATTCTTTTAAAATAACAGGTTTTTTTGTGTTTTTATTGCCAGAAGATGTCTCTATAACATTAAGATATTCCCAATGAATCATATGAGCCAATTTTGACAAATACCCAGATGTTGAAACTCATTTTATCCCTCCGCCAAGTTTTGTCTGCAGGAAATTTTTATTTAATTATTTATTAAATAAATAAAACCCGTTTGAAGTAAATTGTGCTCGATTGAATCCTATTAAAGTTTTGCATGCCAGTAATCACACATCTCAATTGGATTTTCACTAGGAATGAATTCAGAGCATTGTTAGCAACTTCTAGCAACGTTTTTCGTTTTTTTTTTTTTTTTTTCGGTTTTCTCCATGATCATCATTTAAATTCCCCTCGATCCGGTCTCTGTTTTGTATAATTTGTTTAATTTCCTAGGACGTTTGGAGATCATTTATGGCCTTGACACGAAGGAATCGGTTTAAGAAGGCAAACTTTTGACACAAAAAGATGAAGTTTAGCGAAAAAAAGTCTCTCTAGGCAAGCCGCACTTTTTGGAATAAATAGATCTAAGCTGCAATGAGAATTTTGGCAATGGCAGGGAGGCGGGAATTTCTTACCTGCCTTACAGGGTACTTTTTCCCATGAAGTCAAAATCACTTAAGCTGCAATGGGAATATTAGAGGTGGCGGGCAGGCGGGAATTTCTTAGCTACCTTGCAGGGTAAAAATTCCCATTATAAAAGAAAAATCACTTGAAGCAACGGTGGGAATTTCTTGCTTGCCTAACACGCTAACTTTTCCCAAAAAGAGGCTTATTCACCCATGCAAGTCGCACTTTTTCAAAGAAGGTTATTTTCCATAGAAGTCGCACTTTTTGGAAGATGATTTAAGCTGCCAGTGGAAATTTTAGAAGTGGCAGGCAGGTGAGAATTTCTTACTTGCCTGCACGGTAAAAATTCTCATTATGAAAGTCAAATCACTTAAGTGGAAGAGGGGATTTTTGGAGCTGCAATGCAGGTGGAAATTCCCATCAAGTTGACTTCCTATTTTTAGCAATCACCCTTGCCAAAAAGTGCGACCCACCTTGGCATTAAACAATGCATTTAATAATATTTATTAACGGTTTTTCTACCCAATTTAAGCACCATGAATGGAAGGAAAGTCAATGCAAAAGGATAAGCTAAAGAAAAGTCAAGGATGCATGCTTAAATTAAATAAAATAAATTTATAAAAAGTGACCAGCTACATGCGAGACTTGGGTGCCCAAATTGGATGAATAGATGTGGCTTTTAATTAATTAAATTGCCAGAAATAGAGAAGACAATTATTAAAAATAGCATGCACAAGGCTATATAAGCATGGGACGCCATAAGGGAGAAGCAATTAATTCTTTTTGATGAAGTTTGCAGCCCAGATAGGTTTTGGCGCCAAAAGGAGGATTTTGCATTAAAGATTATTTTCCATTGCCGGAAGCTTCCAGTTTTGGTGCCTAGGGTTGGAATAGCCTAATTTTTATCATTCTAAGTGTCTGCATGTTGGTATATGTGCCCAGGTGAATTAAATAATATTTTTGCTTGCTTTGCATGCAAGCAAAACCTCAAATTTTAGGGCAGCAGACTTTATATGCAGATTTTGGTGATAAAAATCAAGTATTCATGCCATGGACTCCATCTTTGTCTAAATTAATTGTAGGTATTCATCACAGGTGCTCATATTAGTGAAAGGAAGTTCAAATCAATGTCAGGTACATTGAATATCTCTTCTGAATTAGAAGAAATTGCCAGATCTGCACAAATTGATCCAATTACAAGGGATTCCGATAGAATTAAAAGAAAAAGAGCTCAGATAAAGATTGTTCTAGCCATGATGAAGCATGATGAAAGAGAAGGATCAATTGAATCATGCATAGCTTCTAGATTTGCTAACATCAATGACACAGACAGGCCCTGATCCCATCTCCGATTTTATTGACAGATCCAAAGCCAGGACATCTCTCATGCGGGCAATTAAAAGCAGCAGAATTATTCAAGCTTCACCGTTTCCACTCACAGCGCAATTGCCTGAATTTGTTATGGAGTGTGCAAGGTCATATCATCCTCTTTCCATAAACAATTTGGGATGCCGCGGAAAGACAATAATCAGGTTGGATGCACAATTTATTAATTATTGTTTGAAGATTCCGACACGACCAATGGTGATTGCAATTAGCATGCTGGATGCTGGCAACAGATGGGAGAAGCACAAAGCAGATTGCATGGGCATAATGAATAGCAGATATATGAAGAAACCCAGATCTCCATCAAAGTTCCCAAGGACTCTTCCACGATCCAATTTGGTGCAGGAAGTTGATGATATTACTAAATTGCTTTGTAAGTTAAATGGAGAAGCCAACACTCATAACTTCCGCTCATGGATGTATGCTTTCGTGAGAACCATTGAGATCAATAGAGTTGATTCGATAATCAATTGGGCGGAGATCATCAATGACAACATCGGTGAGCAACTCCGAAGTGTGAGGCGGACGTACAACTTCAAAATGACTTCATACCTGGTATATGCAAGCAGCCTCGCAGGTATATTTTCCAAGTTGGATAGACGAGGCATACTGTCGAAAGATCCTATTTTTGAGTGCTTCCCACAGTTGACAGTTCCTGAATGCCACAAAGATTACAAGGTGGTCAATGATGGGTTCTTCTACGGATTCATCTACAAATTAAATAGTGATCTAAAGACCAACAGGGTGAGCAAAGAAGCTTGGGAAGCTTGTGTCCCAGCATGGTTGTATCTTCATCTAGTTTGCAGACTTCACGTATCTCAGGGTCGCGGCTTTTTAGGAGAACCAATTAAGTTGTCGAGGTATCCAAGCGACAAATGGGTCATCATGGAGTTGTGCAGGCAGCTCGTGGAGATGCATGACTTACAATCAAAGTGGCACAAGTCTACGGGTTTCTTTCCGGTCACAGTGGGTTATTACATCCAGCATCCACAAAGCTAGAGGAATCGAAGCCGAAATGTTTTCTGAATATGAGCATGAGTTCTTCCCAACACGGCTGAACTTTGATCCATATGGGGTAGCGAAGAAGACAATCTCCCAGGAATATTCACATGTACCTTCGTTGGAAGACTTTTGGATGAAGTGCAGAAATGAGTATGAAGTCAGGAAGAAAGACTTCAGCAGGTTATCGACGCAACAAGTGTCTGATTATGGTTTAGCACGATACCTGCAGATCTCGCGGATGATGGGCATGTGATACTTGACACATATCATCAGATGGGAGGGGATAGAGCTGCTCTTCAGAAAGCATTGGTGGTTGTCAGACGATTGAGGAAAGGTCTTCCGGGTTTCGGTTAACACCTCAAACTGGTTGTTGACAAAGGGTATTGCCTGGACGAAGCTTTGATGAATCAGATCACAAGTAACTTTATCGCAGAGACTCCAACAAAAGAAAGCACGAGGGTGAAAGTAGCAGGAGGCCAGAGAAACTTAAAGTACACAAGAAGTCTCAAATACAAGAGAAGGCCAATTCTACAGCTATCGTGCTAGTTCTAGCTTCTCTAGCGTCAATTCATAACACTTCAAAGCAGCTCCTGAAACCCAGGAAGATCTTGTCGTTCCTCCGTTGAATCCAACGTCGTTTGTATTTTCTCCTCAACCACTCAGATCTTCACCTCTCCCTGCAGAAAAGCTGAAAGCACAGATGGCAGAGTTTGAAAAAGCATTGTCTTTGGACAATTCAGAGGGTGGCAGTCACAACACTGTGCAAATTCGGATGGAGCAGAGTCGAGCATGAGATGGTGGTGCATTCAGTGACTTCTCATTCCCGAGAAGCAATTTTTCATCGTGGTTGGCTTTGCAGACAATCCCAGAAGCCAGAGAGGAGATCAACCTAGAAGAACACGACTTGCAGCTACTCCTGAGTTTGGGCGGAAAAGATAGAAGACCTAAAGTTGCCAAAATAACTTCTAGGTTGATTATTGAAGAATCAGGGCAAAAGTTCACTGAGTTATCGGTTCCAGCAGAGGGAAAGCAGAAGGGAGAACTCACGGCAAGCAGATATATCAGTGACCAAAGTGCCAATAGGTCAAACTACCACAAAAGGATTAAAGCAAGATACACAAACACTAATGAATGCTTTATTCCTCAAGCTTGACAAAGAGAAGGCAAAAAAGCCAAACTTCAAAAGCAGGTTTCCCAGCTGTGTGAGATCATTGCTAAGGTTGCCAAACCTTCCTCTCAGCCAATTTTAGCACATGAGCAGGTGAGTAATCATCTGGTTGAGGAGGTGGAAGATGCAGGTAACCAAGTTAAGGCTATTGATGAATGGAAGAGCCAAATCATTCACCAAGCTTCAATCAGACTCGGGAGGTACCAACTCGTCTAGAAGTTATGAAAGATGCATTATCTCAGCTGAAGCAACTAATGACAAGCATAGTGGATGAGAATACAATGGCTGAAAATAACCTGGGCATTTTGGTCGAAATAAATAAGTTGTTAGAGGATGTTTTGATTGCAGAGCAACTTGTGCCTGATGGATTGGTTGAAAGAGGTAAGCAACTTGAATTTGCAGTTTCTTTCCGCTTGGAGATCTTCAAAATTATGCTGAAAAGAATGTGGTTGCTCGAGGATATGATATTGTCATTGCCAAGCAATGTAATTGCTTTCACCGAGGAAGAAGTGGTTGGGAATGTTTCTTCCTATGTAAGAATCATTCCCAACAAGGTGCCTGATTCTCTTGAAGGGTTGCTTCTGATGATTTAGAAGAGGATTGATGAAGTTGTTAAGACTTTCACGTTGAATTCAATCAGCAAGTTGATAATGCTTCAATCAGATATTAAGAAGTTTGGGCCTAGTTTGAAGGAGGTGGAAGCAAACATTGACATTTTGACTGAGGGATTGTTGTAATTCAGGACCGAGAAAGAGGTTGTTAAAATAGATGGGAAATTGTTGAATTATATGTTTGAAAAGTATATTCAATATCAAAACAAAAAGAAAGTGTAGGTGTTACAACTGACAGATCTTCTTTCTTCTCTTATTTCTTATGTTCCCGGATGAAATTGTAAGATTAAAGTTATTGGTTTAAAAACCATTACTTTAAGTTATTTGGAAAGGTTCTTTAAGATAAGTGGTAGATGTGCACAACTTTGGCTTAATCTCTTGATGCATGTCACTTAGAGAGGAATTCTAGGAGAATGATTGCAGATGTTCCCTTTACTACTTCTTCATGTTCTAGTTCAGTTGTAGTTCCCCATTTGTAATTTCCCCTCTACACACTATAAGTAGAGGAAGAACCTACGGGTTAAAGGATCAAAATTTGTAATCAGCATTCTTGTGTTCCAGACTTTGAGCTAAAACCCTTGATATCTTTCAAAAGCTAAGGAATAGAGAGGAGGCAAATTTCCGGAGAACTTTGTGTCAACGATGCATTTGTTTCTTATTTCTTTTTAGATCTTTGCATAAACTTTGTGTTATCTTAGATCTGGATCTAAAACTTTCATTTGCTTTGAATTATGCATTTCTAGATCTATTTGTTTCGTCTATGTGCATGTGACCAACTCTGTCAACTATTGGTTAGGTTGCACATCTTCTTTCTTTTCTGCTCACATTCAATTATTTCCCTCTTCTGCATATATACATTTCTTACAACTGCTTACTTGCTGCAAAACTGCCTAGCTATGGTGCATGAGCTACACGGTTAAAGTAAAACCAACAGATAGATATTAGAAAATATAATTGATAAAATCTTACACGGGAGCCTCACCGGTAAATGAGGGAGATTTATCTCATGATTGCCTAGGTTTTCAGTGCAGAAAATCTAGCCAACAGGGTATATTTGCCTTTGCTTTATAAAGAGATGAGACGACAAAACTTTCTCTTAGCTCTCCATAGTGTGCGGTCATATTATTGTTTTAATAGGAAAGTTGAATGATTGGGTAGTAAAACTTGTGGGGACCGTGCTAATTTTAGTGGAAAACATTTAATTTTTATTTAAATTATTGTGGATGCACATTGGATATTAGTGGATTGTTGGAGGTGGAATAGATGTGTGTAATATATAGTTTACGAGCATATGCAGAATACGGTGATTGAGAGTACATAAAAAACATTATCATATCATCCCCAAACATTTAAAGAAAAACTGAACATGCAAAAAGGTCCATGTACATTTGGAGATGTAGCAGATTATTTACTTGGTAAGATATTGAACCATTTAACAGCTTAAATGCCCATGCCTCTAGCCCAAATGTTTTAAGGAAAATATGTGGAAATGTGAACCGAGAACTATCAAGTGGCTATTTCATATGGTGATTGATTTGTGTTTGTTTGAATCATTGTAATAATAAGACATGGACAACAATAAGATTATAAGGAATATATTAAAGTGCACAACCGTAAAGGCTTTGACTTTGAAGATAATACACGGCTACTTTATTTTTAGGTTGTAAAACAATGTAGATGTATTTTAATCGATGGGGTAATTTAATATGCATAGGGTTATGAGTAATTGGTATACCTTTTCATCATTAAAAGGGAGTTTGTTAAAGGTATGTATGACCATTTATACCGAGTAATCAGGACAAATATATGTGCACTCTTATATAGTGGTAGAGATAAAGAATTGACTCTTCCATTAAATAGATTAGAGTTGCATTAGCGGTTTAAAATGTATTAGACCTCCAAATTTGTATGAGGGAGGAACTATAACTTTTAGAGTGGTAAAATATAGTGATATTTATATGAACTTATATGAATATGTCAAACTTTGGTCTAAAAAAATAATTAGGATAAGAAGATATATATTTGAGTATATTTATGGAGTTTGACTTAGTGTTTGATTAATATATATGGTATGCACATCACGTGACAGCTTGGGGACGCCCATCTTGTCCATATTCAAAACGTCCAACAATGAATCACATACAATGTTTTATATGTTGTCATTAACATATGGATTACATTTAATAAAATGGGGGCATTTAGGATTTTACAAGGGGGATGGATTGTTAGAATATGTGGAGAGAGAGAATAAAGAAAAAATAAAATGTACAAAGAACAAATAGAGTAACCGGAATGCACATGTTATTCATTGTGTGTCCATCCTTTTATTATGTGAGATAGATAAGATAATAATATTAATGTCCGACAAATGACCACAAAAGTAGGTCAATGGGACTGTAGAGTACAAAGCAAAAAGAACACAGCGAGAGGACCCAAACGGGTCGCCCAAAATACAAAAAGAGATGGAGAAGAGGAGAAGGAAGCAGCAAGTGCAGAGAACCCAGAAAAGGAGAAGAGGATAACGGTGGGGGTGAGCGGAAGAGGGAGCAACACCCCCAACACCATCACCACACAAACAAGGTTGGCTGGAAGTAACTCCACGAAGCCCCGATGCCCAGTAACTAAGAGTCTGAATAACCCACTGCATCCTGTAGAAGACCAGGCTAGGACCAGTAAGACCTATTTTCCAATCCAACATGACATGGAAATGCCCCTGTTATAACGCCACTCCCAGCGGGACCGTCAACTAGGAGCCCAACCAGGAGGGAAAGTGTCTCGAATCACTGGTCTGAGGTTTCAAATCACCTGGTCTGAGGTTTCAAATCACTGCCCATTTACCAACCTTCCTGGCTGCCATGACTAACTCCCGAGACTGTTTGAGTTCTGCCCACTGGACTCTAGTGAGATCTTCATCAAGGAAGATTTTATCCGGGAGTGAGAATAGTCTCCGTTTAGCCCGAAGCCTGTCATCTGCTGATTTGAAGCGAAGGAAGAGGGTAGAATCAAGACCAAGCCATGCCCTATCAATTTGCACTTCCGACAGCCCCAACTTATTTGTGATGAAATCAGAAGCAATGGCGAAAGGATCGGAAGGAGGTGTGGGCAGCCCTCTTACCTTGAGATTGAGCTCTCTTGCTCGCTGTTTCTTTCTTCCACAAGTTTTGCCTGCACAACTTCCTCCACAACGGTAAGAGGAGAGGTGTTTTGGTCTCTACCTTTCACTATTTGTGCCCATGAATCCGATTGTTTCTTGAGATTTTCATGTTGGGTTTGAATCTCTTCCTGTTTGTTCTTCAAGTCTGAAATTTCTGCATGTAATTGGTTGTTGGTACCTATAGGAATGGCCTGGGTCGTGATATTTGTAAGTTCCCTGCGCAGTTTGATGTTGTTCGCTTCAGCTTTCTCCATTCGGGTTGTCAGTTCAAATACCTCAGTTCGTAGCATTCTGTTAGATGATTCCACTATCTCAAGCCTGCGTAGTAATTCCGCTATGATGTTGGGTAAACCTTGCTGCCCTGGTTCGTTTTCCCAACCGAGGGGTTACTGCAACGACGGAAGTGGAAGGAGACATCAGTGAAGGATGAACCGCTTGTAATGGTGTCAAGACGAGGGGAGAGTTGGGGAATCCCCCATAACAGAAAAATAGAGCCAACAGTGGCAGGAGAGCCACCACAGGCTTGGATAGAGCCACGATGTACAGGAAACCGAAAGTTGTCGAGGGTTCAACCACAACCACAGAGAGCCACGAAAAAGGAGCCACGACTAACAGGGAGCCACAAAATCGTTCCTGAGTTGCGTGACAAAGGGAGGACCACGAATTAGAAATCGTGCCTGAGAGTACCGTGTCTGAAGATCTCCAGCAGAGTCTCGAGCCAGGAGAAACCACGAACCAGGAGAAACGAGCCACACCAGAAGAGACAAACCACAAACCAGGATAAACAAACCACAAACCAGGAGACCCGAAGAAAAACGAGGGCAGAGAAGAACCCTAGTCTCGATTTTACCATCATGTCGCAAATACAGTCGATTTAATCAGGGCTTGAAGGCACAGTCGTGAATGCAGAGTTGTGAAGGCACAGTCGAGAGTAAAACGTAGATGTTTGAAGAAGAGAGGCCAACAATCGTGAGGATCAGGAGGCACGGTCGTGAAGCACGATCGTGAATCTCTCAAAGACGAGAGGTGGTACCTTCATTTAACTATATGGAGGAGCCATGAGTATCATGAGAGGCGTTCATTCATCATCGAACACATATCAGTGAAGAATTGGAACATGCCATCCCTAATATTAACATAGCATTATTTATAGAGATGGTTACAAAATGATTGAAGTGGTTACAATCGTTTATTAGTTAACGCTTAACTATATTAACATAGCATTAATTATAAGCCTTATATTCTAATACCACCTCTTAAGGCTTATAATAAAAACATATTGATAGAAGATTATTAAAGGTAAAAGAACCAAATAAGATCGTGCATTCTTCTAAGCTTCCTCTTTGAACACATGCTTTGACTAGGTAGAGCTCCATCAAGTTGCCTCCCGGCCCTCGTAAAGATGTAGTTCCCGAGCCGTATTCCCGAGTTGCAAGATTCCACCTCCCGAACTACCGAATCTCCCAAATTGTTGGACAACAATCCATATTTAGCTACTTCCACAGTGCTCCATCAAGTTATCTCATGACCCTCATAAGGGTAAATTTCTAAAATCCACAGACTCCCGAACTATTTAAGCAGCCATCCATGCTGAGTTTTACCTACACTAGATCCCTTACTGTCTTCAAAGTGCGAGGCTTCTTTTAAAATATGTACTCTATCTCGTGAGTTCATCACTTTCAACATCTGGTGGATTTTCAACAATGGCTACATTAACTTCATTTGATTTGTCTTTCATTTGGATTTTTACTTTCCAAGTATGAAATTTGAGGCTAGAATATTTGTCTAATGGAATTTCCATTCTCAGACAAAATACCTCAGAAAATAACCCTTTCCCAAAATATAGAATGACCCACAAATTAATGTAGCAAGATTTTAAAAATAATTTTTTAAAAGCAAAGAAAGGAAACTATACCAAGCAGGTTTGTGTCCTAGACGACTAGTTGGATCGAAAGTTGACAAACAATGTGCCTAACAAGATTTGACCCTTGAAAAATTGCAAATTTGGAAATGCATGATTGTATTTTCTTTGTTTTGCACTAGCTACCTTCGAAAATCACATTTTTCTTCTTTGTGATTTTGGATTGTGTTTTCTCGCAAAAACATGCCCTAAATCACGTTTTTCTCTATCGCATTCTGCTTCACACATTTTGCCCTGAAAATGTCTTATTTTCGTGCCCTAACTACACAAACAGACCCAAAAAATCTTCAAAATAGCAAATTCCTATTTTTGTGCCCTAGCACTTCGAAATGCCCTAAAATTTGTCTGAAAACACAAGCCAAAATGCCCTCGAATGGTGTTTTCATGGTTTTTTTGCACTTTTGCAATGGCATCAATAGTGTTTTATGGTTATATTCATTGCAAGTGCCCTTGAAAAGAAACTAGGTCATTTTCTACTCTTTTTTATGACGTTTTTTCCCTTCCCTACGTTATTGCTCGCTGCCCTACAATATTGCTCTTCAAGCCTCAACGTTCAACTGGTCTTTTGCTCTTTTGTGCCCTAATAGGACTAGTTTGAACTTCTTCCCTTCTCTTTCTCCTTGTTTGCCCTACTTGTTATGTTTGTGGAGCTTGTTTTCATGTTAGAGTGTGGTACACCTATGTGTTACACTCGAGTATTTTTACGGCAGTCCCACTCGCCGGTGAGCAGGAGTTAGGGGTTCGGGGCGAAGCCCCTAAGCAAATTTTCATGGGTGGTTTATTAACCCATGGGTAATGGGTAACCATTATGGGCTATTTTTGGGCCCATGGTTTTTGGTACCCATTGTTTTGATACCCACGGTTTTTTGCCCATGGTTTTGATACCCACGGTTTTGTATCAAACTGCTTAAGCAATTGTCTATTTATATGGTCTTATGCATATGATAGAAATACAAGCAAATGTATTGCAGATGTGCTTTGAATTCGGGTGTGAATTCTGTAGAGTTTGTTGAGCATAGCTCCAAACGGATCTGGGTATTATATTGAGAGAGTGGAGGCTTGTAATAAAATTTGAGCAAGTGATTCTTGGTGGACATAGCCCATATTGGGTGAACCACGTTAAATATTGTCTCTCTGTGTTGTGTTATTTATTCTGCACTTTTATTTGAGATCTGTAATATTTTCTGCATATTAGTTTCTACTGTTGCGATTCTATAAGGGATTATTCCGCATATTTTATCTCTTATTTCCTAACACTACTCATACCAATGTTAGAATATGTGGAGAGAGAAAGAATAAAGAAAGAATAGAATGTACAAAGAACAAATGAAGAGTACCCGGAATGCACATGTTATTCATTGTGTGTCTAACCTTTTATTATGTGAGAGATGGTTACAAAATAGTTGAAGTGGTTACTGTTGTTTACTAGTTAACACCATAATTACCTAAGTCTCGGGTATGGGGGACAAGGGGATGGGGTTTTCGTGACGGCAAAAATTTTCCCGTGTGGATGGCTTTTAAAATAATACATAAAAATTAATATTTCAATATTTTAACTTTTTTCAATGACATTTAGGGATTTAAACTGTATTTAATGTATTTTAGGCACTTTCAAGATTATAATTTGATGTTCTTGGTAAAAATAACATCTTTTTAAAAGTAAAAACATTAGAAATTTTTTGAAAGATTTAAAAAATTGGGGACGTCCCCCAAGTCCCCAAGTCCTCGAAACATTCGGGACGTCCAGGATGTCACCAAAATCTAGGGGATGCATCCTGCATAACAATGGTTAACACTTAACTAACATTAACATAATGCTAATTATAAGCCTTACATTCTAATAGAGATAATCCATTATAGTTCAACTAATTTTATTATTCAAATAAAATGCGGTGTTAGGATATTTGTAAACTTCTTTTGTGCAATGGTAGTTCAAACTGTGATAAATTTAAGTTTACGTTAGATATCAATAATAAACTTGCGGTGCACAAATATATGGATGTTTTCGCTCATGAGTTAGACGGATTACATCCAACTAGAGCAAATGAACAAGCACATCAACTTAGTTTCAAGAGTAGAACTTGTTTATAAAGTTCCCTATCGTCAATCAAATCTATGAAGTAACCAAACTTGAGATTTTTTATTTTATTGTGAGGT
Organism: Taxus wallichiana var. yunnanensis; assembly: GCA_018340775.1. Classification (NCBI taxonomy): domain Eukaryota; kingdom Viridiplantae; phylum Streptophyta; class Pinopsida; order Cupressales; family Taxaceae; genus Taxus; species Taxus wallichiana. The sequence goes on from CM031244.1 coordinate 473,603,383, forward strand.
GCTCCTATATTATTTGTCAAGAAAAAGAATGGTACCATGCAGCTATGTTCAACTTAGTTTTAGGAGTAGAACTTGTTTATAAAGTTTCTTATCATCAATCAAACCAAAGTGAATTAACCAAACTCGAGATCATTTGTTTCACCGTTGGGTGCTCCTATATTATTTTTCAAGAAAGCGAATGGTATTGTGCATTGTTTGTGGATGTCTTGTTGTCATAAAATTAATTACGAGATAGGTCTAATCTCTTATTTCCTCTATTATTTTGATGTTATTTGGATAATAAATGTTGTCGTGCTTGAAATAATTATTTAGAAGCACTTTCAATTGTTATTGCATGGTTGTTTGATGATTCGAAGTGCCTACACATCTGCTGCCCTAAAGGACTGATTATTGATTGCTCAAATAGGTTTAAAGTGTGTTTCCAGTCATTTTCAGATTGATGCTTGTTGGTTGATGGTGTATTTTCATATTTGATTCATTTGGGGTTGTGACCAAACCCTTATTTTAAGTTTTAGCCCTAGAAAGGGACATTACAAGCCTCCCTCCACAATTACCATGCATTTGATTTCCAGGTGTTTGATTCTCCCGCACATAAGACATTTCATCGTCGCACAACACCTATAAGGTGGAGTCTCCCTCCATAACTAGTGCATGCATGTTGATTGTAGCATGGTCAACAAACCTATGTATGCCACTTTGTCCAATGCCCAGTGGCAACTACCCTATCTTGCTCAACAATAGACACAATACACTTCTTCTCAAAAAACTTTACAACAATGTTGGGATTTTTTTATTTTTTTTTTGAAAGAGGGTAAAGTGAGGGTTTTAGAAGGTCCCACAACCTTGTACAAAAAGCCCAGCGGCTAGATTAAGCGATGATGATTACATATAGATAAACCCATGAAAATTCCAAAAAAAAACAGACAACTGAACAAAACCAAGAGCAGAAAAACAAAACATCAAAGGAGCTTTTTCAGCTCAATAACAATATTCTTAGCCTAGATAGAACCCGACTCTTCGGCCAGCTGATCCGCCGAGTTAACGATTGGCGGTCTTTGGTGATGGCAGCCTTGGTGTTATCAGTGAAAATTTCCCAAGCTTTGAGAACAGAGAGAAGGAACGTTGAAGCTTGGCCAGGATGGAAGTCACCAACTCAACATGGCGTTCTTGAGATGGTTGTCGATGTCGATGAGCAGCTTCAATATTGTCCTTCACCGTGTTTCCATCGCGATGTCTTCCTAGTTTAGTGCAAGCATCCATTTGAACATCCTCTGTGTTGGTTTCGCGATCCTCCATGATGATATTTTGAAACCACGCTGAAAAATAAGCCCCTCCTCCTTTAGTTCCACATCCATGCCAATCGGACCGAGTCTGGGAGTCGAGGATACGGCTTGGCTAAACAAAGCAGAGCGTCCGAGAGGCGGAGCTCCGAGCTAGAGGTAGAGGAAGAAGCAGTGAACGCAACAACAGCAGCTAGGTCTTCAAGACAAGTCTGGCCCGGGGAGGCGGAGGACAAACAGGGGAAACAGGGGGAGTAAAGCCCGTGAAGGAGGAACCCATGATGGCGACATCAAAGTCGGCATCGAAGAGACTTTCTTGGCGGTGGCGATGGTGGACAAGGGACAAGAAGCCGGGATGGAATGGGGGAAGAGGTGGGGGTACGGCGGGGCCGACCATGCTTTGGGGAAAAAGGGTCAACTCAAGCAGGGAAGCAACGAATTTGAAGAGGTAGAGAAGGCCTTGATGCAAAATGAGGCCTTCTCCCTCCTAAAGCAAGATTAATGGAGTGCTCGAGCGACTGGAGCAGCGGCTAGGTATATTTTCTTCCCCAGCGTAAGTGAGAGAGAATGAAGAAGTGGGGACCGAAGACCAACCTGTAACGCCCATCAATGGTGAAATATCTCATAATAACCTCTGCAACTTTGTCCCAGGGAGGAAGCAGGGATTCCCGAACATAACCAGAAAGATATTTTGTCGGCTTCTCACCTTTGGCAATAAAATCTTGAAGCTCTGCTTGCAAAGACCTCTTGAAGTAGACAACCGAGGCAGGAAGGCCAGTCACCGAGGCGATGGCATTGGTGGAGATGGTGAAGTGGGTATTGCCAATATGGACCCTGCCATGGGACCAGGTAGCCAGGGCGCCATAAGAAACCAAAGCCGAGTACCGGACATTCTTTCTAGGAATGTAGTTACACCATTGTCCCTAAGAATGTTCCAGACTTCTTGGTCTTCCTGCAGACAAGTGCAAGAAGCAGGTTCAATCCTTTTGAGTTGCCCTCCCATGGTGAAGAATCCGTGAAAATGAATCGAGGTGAGGAGATGCGAGTTGGCTTTAAAAGGCTCATATTTTCTGTGGGAGTCTTCCACATCACCCGTCCTCCTGTACCGGTGATAATTATGATGAGAAAGGGTGTATCTCAGACCCAGATCCACACGAATGGAGTAACTCTCTTCCCACGTGCTCAGCTCCGTAGAGCATCGCTTCGAAATTATGTGATAATCATGACCGCCGTCAGTGGCAAGGATGCAGTGCTTTTTGTTAAGCTTGCTGACATAAGGATCAGACTCCCACCGCCACGTGTTAGCTAGAAAATGAGCAGTCATTATGGGCAATTTGAAGGAGATTGGCAGGGAAATTTTCTAACCACATTTGTTGAGTATCAAGGAGGACACCAATGTTAGCCATACAATCTGCCGCCTTATTTCCTTCCCAGAGAATGTGCTGGAATTTGATCTACTGGAAGTTCCTTTGGAGAAGACGGATGTCAGCAATAATATTTTTAATAGTCCATTGTCCTGGGTCTTCCGAGTTGAGGAGATTTATAATATTGAGAGAGTCACTTTCCACAATTAAGGGATCGTTGCCAATTTTAAGAGTCAGCTCAAGCCCCTTAAGGATAGCTAAGGCTTCAACATGGTGATTGGTACCCAAGCTAAAGTTAGGTATTCAGGCGACTTGAGGGGAACCAATAGAATTACGAAGGATCGCACCCCCCAGACTTCTCTAGGTTACCCTTAGAAGCACCATCCGTGTTGAGTTTCATCCATCCGGTGGAGAGGGAGCCACCGAATAGCAGAGCGAGCCTGGGAAGAGGGTTTAGCCGTGGGAAGGATCGCCATCTGCTGACACCACTCCTTGCTATTGCATAACTGGATTTTTGCTGATATTTCTTCCATAAGCAGCCATTTAGATTGTCTTGGAAGAGAATAGCGATATGGTTGGCCACCCTCTCAGGATCCAAACACTGGTCTTTGAAGATTCTCCTATTTCTCTCTTTCCAAATACCCCAGAGGCCGTGGGGAGGATAAGTTTCCAAGCTAGGGAAAGGGCCGGGTGAGAGAAGGGGGAACACCATTGAATGAGGGTATCATGAATAGAATCGAGGAAAGTCCAGACAACTCCAAAAAGCGACAAAAGCCAATTCCAGACAGCCTGGGCAAAGGGGCAGTGAAGAAGGAGATGAGAGGAGGACTCCAAGGCTTTGCAGCAAAGAACACAGCGTGTGGGAAGTGAGAAGCCTCTCCTTTTTAAGTTCTCTCCCGAGAGGAAAGCATTCTTGAAGGAGAGCCAAGCAAAGAAGCCAATTTTGGGAATAGACTCTTTGGGCCAAATTTTGTAGAGTGGAGGTCCATGAGCTGGTCCGGAGCTTGGAGTCATAAGCACTTTAACAGATGAGATAATGTTATTAATGTCCAACACATGACCACAAAAGTAGGTCAATGGGACTGAAGAGTACAAAGCAAAACAAACCCAGCAAGAGGACCCAAACGGGTCACCCGAAATACAATGAGAGAAGGAGAGGAGGAGAAGGAAACAACAGAGGCCGAGAGGCCAGAAATGAAGAAGAGAGAGATGACAGTGTGGGGAGGGAGCGGAAGGAGCAACATCCCCAACAACATCACCTAACACTTGAGGCCGGATGGGAGTAACTCGCAGTGCGCCGACGACAAGAAGCAGAGACTGTGGAATGCCTGGGGAGCTGACGACCGGGAGGAAGGCGGTGCCTCAAAGTAGGCCCGGTGGATCGCTGTCCATGTGGAGGTGCCATGGGACATGCCTGAGATAAGGAGCCACGGGTGGAAGGAACGGAGTCACGGGACCGGACGGACCTAGGCTGAGGGTCCAAACACGTGACCAAATGCCGCTTAGCACCCCTCACCGGAGAGAGCAACGGGAAGAAGGAAGTGATCAGCCTAGTAGCCATCCGTCGGGGGGGAGGATGGAGGAGCCTGTCCCGGAGCCTGATGGCCTCCTGAAGGTAGAGGGCAAGACATCTCTGATCATAGTATCTGAAGAAAGTTGTGAAGGAAGGAAGCTCGCGGAACAGTAATGGAATCGCCCACGAATCTCATAGTAAACAAGACATCTGAAAATGAAGTGTTCTTCAGTTTCAACCTCCTGGAGAGAGCAAAGCAGGCAAGTCCGCTCCAAGCGGTCTAGGTGGTGGTGAGTCTTAATACTGAAGTCGATGTGAGCCCACTTGAAAATGACCCGAGAGAGATCGACGAAGGACTGCGGACCAATGTCGAGAAACGTTACGCAGTGCGAAGATGACCCGATCACGGATCTCGAAAAAGTGTGTCGCGTAGAATGACATCTTCGGACACAACCCCCCCGAGGGGTTGGTCCATGTGTGCTGGATGAACTGTCTGTAGATATCATCTCTGATTATCCTATGAAGATCATGTTGGTTGGGTAGCAGGTGGGCGGGAGCATCCAGAGAATAGTTGAAGGGTGGGAGACAGTCCATTTGGATGCCAATGGACTCAAAGAGGCGTGAAATGCAGGCATACCAGCGAGAACGTCTACTGTGATCTGAGGAAGCAATAGCCTCAGAGGAGCAGTAGGCAAGATAAGTGTACCTGTCCTTGTCAGCAGAGGAACTAGAATACCCCCGAATACGGTGCAACAACAACACAAGGCTGAAGATGGTCTCCAACCGAAAAGGCGAGCCCCAAAATCAGCGAGGATAATGTTGAGAGAACAAATTCTTTGCACCTAATAATGCGTCTGAGCATGAGGATCTGGACGCGCTCGATAGTGGCCCAATCTGAGTCCAAAAGAGAGGGACCCCAAACTTCCGAACCATACAGAACCGTGGGCCTAACCAGGGAATCAGAGAGGGACATCTTGGAAGGAATGTCCTGAAAGTGGTGGTAGAAACACTGTCTCTCAAGAATCGCCAAAGAACCATAACCCTTATTAACCCGGGGTCGGAGAGCAGGACGAAGGCTAAAACGAGGTCCAGAGAAGAGAATCCCCAGGTAGGTATAAGAGCAAGTGATCTCAATCTCCACACCCTTAAAGAAGAAGTGGAGGTCGGAAGTCTTCAAACAATTGAAAACCATAACTTTGGTTTTCCCAAGATTCACAGTCAACTGCCGATGATCACAGAAAAGGGCTAAGGCATCAAGCTACCTCTGGAGGCCCTCAGCGGAAGAAGCAAGGAGAACTACATCATCTGCAAATACGATCGTAATCAGGAGAGGAGAAAGGAATATAGAGAGAGGAAAGGGCAAATCTCAACTGATTCAAAAGTGACTCTGATGCTCACTGATGCCCGACCAATCTGGTAAATGCCAAGAGGGGATTGAATTAGATTCTCTCCAGTAACCAAAAACTTTCTTGCCATGGCGATTGATGAGGGTTCTTTTGATAGGGTCCCAAACAGGGTTAAGGCACGAGGTTTATCACCTATCCACCAATCCGACCAGAAGTCAATTAATCTGCCATTTCCCAACCTCCACTTGGTTCCAGTACGCAGAAGAGGAAGAGAGCTAGTAACCGAGTTCCAAATAGCCTAGCCGTGGGGCGAGGAGGAGAGAAGGAAATCTTCATCTTGCGACAAATATTTAGATCTCAACAGTTGAGCCCATTGCGAGTTACCTTGAGCAACTTCCCAGCCAATTTTAGCGGTAAACATTCATACCAGCAATCATGCGATTCCAAGCCCTCTCAGATTGGTCGGCTTACAGACTTCATTCTAAGAGACAAGGTGTATCCGCTTTTTGTCTTCCACCCCTGACCAGAGAAATTTCTTTTGGATTCCCTCAACAACAGTAATCACTGAGGAAGGCATTTTGAGAAGAGACATGAAATAGATAGGTAAACTCTGAAGAGTAGCTTTGACCAATTGAAGTTTGCTAGCCTAACTAAGAATGGCTCCTTTCCAAGCGGCCAATTTTTTTGGTATCTCTCAATGACTGGATTCCACAGATGCTTGGTTTGCTTGCCTTGGAAAGGGGAATGCCAAGATAGGAGGAGGGTAAGTCCACAATTCTGCAACCAAATATGTCAGCAATCCTCCTTTGAGTTTGAGGAGTGGTGTTTAGGAAAGATATACTACTTTTGTTGAAGTTAATCAGTTGTTGAGAGGCAAGTTGATAGTTTTCTAAAATTTCTTTGAGGGCACGAGCTTCAATCACCGAGGCTGCACTCAAGAGCAGAGTATCGTCCGCAAATTGGCTATGAGTGGCAACTGGGAGCTGGAAGTGATTTTGATACCAGAAATGCCCGATTGACTCTTGGCAGCCTCAAGAGCTCTGCTGAGGGAGTCTACCATTAACAAGAAGAGGAAAGGAGACAGAGGGTCCCCTTGTCGAATACCTCTGCTATTTTTGAAGAAGCTGCTTAGGGATGCCATTTATGAGGATCGAGAAGCAAGGGGTTGCAATGCAAGAAAAAATCCAGTTACACCATCTATTGTTAAAACCGTAACTTTTTAGAACTGGATCGGAAAGTCCATTTAACTCTAACTCTGTCGAACGCTTTTTGCATGTCTAATTTGAGGATCATCCCGCAGACTTCGAGTGTTGGGCGAGTGGATGGCTTCATGAACAGATGATGATACCCCCTTGATAAAGCGTCCACTGATGAATCCATTCTGATTCGACGTGATGAGGTCGTTCATCAGGGGTTTAAGCCGTGTGGCCAACATTTTGGTGATGATTTTGTAGGAGGTGTTGCAGAGGCTAATTGGCCTGAAGTTGGCAACAGACTTAGATCCAAGAGCTTTGGGAGCAAGAGCAATGAAGGTGGTGTTCCATTCTTTTAAAAGGGAGTTCTTGGACTGGAATTCGTTTACCGCCTTGAAGAGATCATGCTTGATGATTTCCCAGAAGATTTGGAAAAAGGCGGGAAGCCATCGGGGCCTGGAGCTTTGTCACCTTTCATAGTGAAGACCACTTTATGAATTTCCTCCATAGAGAAGGGTTTCGTTAAATTGCCATTCATGTCATCAGAGATTAATTTAGGAATGTCTTGGAAGCATCTTGGACATAGCTTGCTCGTTGGGAGGGTCCTCAGCTGAAGGAGATTAGAATAAAAGAGACCAATTCATTAGAGATCTCAATGTCAGAGGTTAAAATATTACCTTGGAGTTAGCAGTTCTTTGATTTTGTCCTGCTTTTTGTGTTTAGAGGTTGTAATGTGGAAGAACTTAGTGTTGCGGTCTCCCTGATCCAGCCAAAGCGCCCGTGATCTCTGCTTCCAATAGGTCTCTTCTTCTTTCAAGGTATTGTGGAAGTCGCTGAGAAGATGCCTTTCTTGTTTATGGAGTTGTTTCGTTCTTCCTTGATGTCCAATGAGCTGAAATGTTAGCTATTTCTGAGTCAGCTTTTGTTTACGAAGTTTGATGCTGCCGAACACTTTGCTCTTCCAAATCTTAAGCTGCTTTTTGATTTCCTTAAGTTTACTGGAGAACTTAAACATATCGAGCCCTGAATTTTGATATCCCACCAGCTCTTAATAAGAGGGTCCAGATGATTATTTTCAAGCCAGGCAAGCTCGAATCTGAAGGGAGGATTTTTTATGTTCATCTTGTTGTTGGCACATAGAATTAAGGGGCTATGGTCAGACGCCGCTCGGGTTAAGGAACTGAGAAAGAAATCGGGGTAAAGAGAGATCCAATCCAAAGATCCCATAGCCCTATCCAATCTGCTTTGAATGTGATTTCTGCCCACTTTGCGATTGGACCAAGTGAAGGAGGTACCATGCAGGTCCATATCAAAGAGAGTCTCCCCACGTATGAAGTCAGCCAGAGCTTCCATGTTGTTGGGATTAGTAGGGGCTCCACCTTGCTTTTCGGAGGGGTAGAGAGTGCAGTTGAAGTCTCCCATAATGAGCACAAGGAGATTTCGCAATTTTTTATGAAATTTGAGATGTCCTACCAGAGTCTTTCACACTGAGATTCCAAATTAGGGGCATAAACATTGATTGCAATCCAAGTAGAGTCAGAATCTACCTCTTGGAAGAGAATGCACAAAAAATTGGGGTCTTAAAGAAGGCAGTCACCTTTGATGTATTTGGGGTCCCAGAGAGTGCATAAGCCTCCCGAATTACCTATAGCAAGTGGGAAGCAAAAGAGGCGGAAGCCAAATTTTCAAAAGATCTGTCATCCTTTTTGAGTTTGGTTTCCTAAAGCATGATAATGTCAGGAGAATGGTTAAATTTCATATCCTTGAGGACCCTTTGTTTTTGCAGAGAGTTAAGACCTCTTATATTCCATGAGATCACCTTCATTTCTTGGATTTGGGTTTACTCCCCACAACCATGGGGATGGTGTTGTGTTCCTCATGGCCACGTTCGGGCTGATTCTTGCTGAAGCTTGACATTTCCCGGGATACGCCCACGAACTTTCTCTGTTCCAATATCAAGTTTCTTGTAATTGCTTCGGTCATGCGGAGGTTCAGATTGTCTTCAGAGGTTTGAGTGGAGGGGGAGATCTAGGAATCAGAGAGGGGGAGGAAAGGTGGACCGAGGAAAGTGGAGCCAACAGGAGGAAACTCCGAGCCAAGACCGGGGAGAGGGGGAAGGGAGAGGAGAAGGTTGGAGGGGTGAGAAGGCGGGGAAAGGGGGCAACAACAACCACGAGAGGGGGGAACAACCACGGAGGAGGGGGAGGGGAGGCCAGGGAGACCTCCGTGGGGATAGAAACCAAAGTGGAAAGAGGCATGGGGTCGAGAGGGGTTACCAAGTTGGAGTCGGCAGTGATCTCTCCTTCTTCAAGGAGGGCAAAGGGGTTGGAAGTGGGGATGACCGGGGTCTCTTCAGGAATAATCTTTGGAATATATTTTCCTTTTTTCTTGGGAGAGGTTACCAGGGTTTTGGGTTTAGGCTGAGGCTTAGTGGGGCATCCGGTAGCTCTGTGGCCGATGCTTTTGCAGATTGAACATGCTTGTGGAATATATTCGTATTCAATGGTTTGAGACCAGGTTCCAAAATCCGATAAGAGATCAATCGATTTCGGGAGTGGGCAACTGACATCAGCGTTGACACAGAAACGAGCATGAATGAATCTAGTTTTGGCCTTTGTGGCCTGGTCTATTGCAATTAGAGAACCCATAGATAGAGCAATACCTTCTATAACCGCAGGGTGCCAAAGCTCCAGAGGAAGGCCCGGAAGACGAACCCAGATTGGAGCTTGTGTCATTGTTTTTGTGAGCGGGTTGAAGCCAAGCGACCATTTTCGATGTAGAACCCTCTTCTGCCGAAGAACCACGGACCACCCAAAAGAGCTCAAGCAAAGTCTTCCTTCATGCTGAAAGAGAAGAGGACAAATCCGTTTGGCATCGCAGCTATTTCCGGGCGCCACAAGGGTTCCATTTCATGTGGGCCCATTTTTTGATATCTTCGAGGGGGCTATGGGACCCATCAACTTACCTACTAGGGATAGATCTCTAGAGGCAGCAGCAAGCCTCCGTGATGTGAGAGGGGATGTGGAGAGAGAAGGACCCATCAGAGAGCACGGATTCAACTTCTCCGAATGGGAAGCAGAAGAGGACCCCTCCACTATTTTTTTCCATGCCTCGGGAGGCCGGGAGACAGGCCCGAGTTTGCAGGGTAGTACTCCCGGTCCGGACCAAAAGGGTCCGACATTAGATCAAACTGGGGACTCGAAAATTCAAAAAATCGAAGGGCGGCAAAAAACGCAGTTCTCCTGTTAGGATTTTTGTTAACTAACATATAGACGAGACTTTTATTCATAGTTACCATGTTCTTACGAACATGTTGAAAATTTTGTTCAAACCGTACTTTTCATCCGACCAAACTTACCAAACAAGTTCATCAAACATTGTTTTTTCTTTTTTATTTAAAAAATTGAAGCATTTAAATTAAAAAACTTCAACACAACAAAAACAAAACAAGAAACACCAATAACTAAGCACGTAAAGGAAAAATTCTGTAGATAATATATTTATTTATTATTATGTGTAATTGGTTTTTCTTTTCAAATATCATCATATATATAGTGTTTATTATATATATATATATATTATATTTGCAAAAATTTTAAACCAAACCAAACTAAACTTTTTGAAAATCACGAACTTCCAAACTTTTTCCCCTTTTTAACTATCCCAACTTTTCAAACACGGTAACTATGTTTTTATTCATGTTCGGAATATACCCAACGTTCCTTCTTATGAGTTTTTGAGCATTATTCAACATGTGTATATCTCATATCCCTTCTACTGCAAGTGACTCCCCATCAGCTAATAAAACTAAATCAAAAATTGTTGTTTTTGAAGTTAATTGTACATCACAACCCCTATGACACAAAAGTTTGGATGTGTCGGAATCAATGTACCAACAACTAGTAGCATTATCATTCGAGTATGATGCCCCAAGGGTATACTCTTCCTCAGAATCCCGATATTTAATTTTTGCCATTTGTGCCTCATTACTCAGCTTTTTGTTGTGAGAAAGATCATACTATCACTTTGTAATGTCCCCAAACTTTGTAATGTCCCCAAATGGACATTCATAACCCGAGATGGATTTACCGCAATTCTCACTAGGGTCAAATTTGATTAATCCAAAAAGCCAAAAATCTCAATTACTATCAGACTGGAATTCAAAATGAAATTAGGCCACAAACTGAATATTTTCTAGAAAACCCTAGTTCGCTGCCCTAGGCCAACGATTTAGCAAAAATAGCTTTTTCCACCTCAATATGAAAATTTGTTTGCAACTAGATAATGGATAATTAGAATAAGATCTCCAATCAGATTCGAAAAATATTAATTCTAGAAATTTATTAGGGCAAAAATGCAACAAAACTTGTAAATTCAATAACTTGCAAAATACTCCAAATTTCTGGGCAAATGATAGCTCAAACTGAAGCTTGAAAAATAAGCTTTCCAATGAACCCAAAATCAGAATTTTTCAATGGCGGGAAGGCATCCAAAACAGATCTGCAATTCTGGAACAATGTAGATAAACCCTAGCTGTAAGTGAAAGCTGAAAATACAATTTCACCCCGCTTAGGAAAGGCCCGTAAACACCTCAAAACTGATCAAATACTTCAGATCTAATCTCTCCTTGAATTTGACTTGAAATCGATGCCCTAACAATGCAAAAATTGGAAATGGAAGCTTCAACAACACTCCCAACAAACATGCAATATTCACCCCTTGTAGGCATTCAAACAACTCACGAACCAACAACAATAAGACTTTAACAACTGCTGGGAAACAAAGCTAATTCCTTGATCTACAAAGGTGGAAACCTCTGAATGGAGAATCCTCACAACATAGAAGAAGAGTTTTCGTTCTCCTTCTAGATCTCTAAAGGGTTTTCGTCCTCGAGAGATAATCTCCATGGGTTTTTGTCCTTAGAAATTATTTTGCAAAGCTCTCAAGCTCAAGACAAAAATCAGAATTTTATAAAATGAAAGAGATGCTTTACAAAGCCAAGTACACTTGCTTTTATAGGAAAACTTGGCTTAGTAGCCACCCACAAGCACCAATCACATACTTTTACCCACATTTAATTCTTTTTGGTCTTGTCACATCCTCAACATGGGTCGCATTTTCCCTTAGGGGAAATAAAAATATAAAGTGACTTCTTTTCTTTTTCTTTTCTAATTTCACTTTATTTTTTCTCTTTTATTTTTATTAAGTCATTAATAAATTAATATAAGTGCTTTTTATAAAGTTCTTTTTATGCACTTTATAATAATTTATTAAGACTATAGTTTCCCTTTTTAACACCCCTTAGTTGTCGGGAAACAAAATCGGGCTAAGGGTCTTCGACCGAGTAGGGCATCTTACACACTTTCGGCAATTCTTTTTAACATATGCCTAAGCTTATGATAGTCATGGCATTTCACTAGTATCAAGAAGTGGATCCTTCAAAATTGCATTTCTATTTCCCCTTTCGTTTGAGCAGCAAATGCACTCACTATCTATCCAAAACCAGACTTAATAGTATCGTCTCCCAAGTAAAATTTTGTTGCTCGCACCATTAGATATAACTTGACATTCCGTAGCTACAGCTTTGAATCGAGTGATATACCAATGCACTTGCTCCAAGAGCCTTTCTAGGTTGGTTTTCAAAACCCTTAATGATCATAATTGAATTAGAGAGGGCTTGTCTACCAATGCCAAGTTGTGAAAGAAAGGTCCCACTACAAATGTTTAGTCTTGAACCGTTGTCTCAATAACCTTCTTGATCCCAATAATGTTGACTATAACTTGAACGTCTGAGGAAGGCGTTGATCAATAATATCTTTTGAAGGAACTTCATCATCCTCAAAAGTAATAATATTCTCACTATCAATCATGGATCTAACAATAGAAGCAAAGTGAGAAGGTTGAGTATCACTTCGTAATGTGGTTTCCTCTTAACACTTTGTAAAGAATATCCTTATAGTAGAATCCCGCCCCACTTAAAGATCCTTCCAACACCGAATAGAGCAAGAACCAAGATCCCAACCAGCTTTGTTACCATCCCAATGCCAACGTACCAAACAAGCAACAAAATTCTAAGTAGAACAAATGCTCTTAAGGGAGCCCGACACCTTGAAGAGAAGAGGCATTAAAAAATATTAATTGAACATTGATTTGATTTCTGCTCTTGATGCCGTAAGGTTAAGGCTTTGATTGTCATTGTATGTACCCATCTTTGTTTTGTACTATTCTTTGTAAATATTTTTTGTATTAATATGAAGTATCTTTAAAAATTAAAGAATATCCTTGCACACATTGGATTTAGTAGCTCAAGGATAGATATCTTAACATGAGTATTTTGCACTTGATCCATAATATCAGTCTTTTTGCAACATGTAAGCTAAGCTTGGGAGCTTGGGGGAGAGTTCAATTGATCTCCCCTTGAGATTGAGGAAAAGGAGGGACTATTGAATTATTTTCTCTCACCCTCCTTTGCATGGTATGATTCACCTCATAAGTAGTCATCATACAATAGGAAACGCAAGATATATCTCTATAAGGCACTATGGCCTCCTATCATTGGTAAAGGTGGCAAGACGAAGCAAAGAATATTATTATCATTATCTAAAACCCTAGTACATCCCAAAAAGAAAGCTCACAATCTATGATATGCCATTGGGAGGAATAATCTAAATATGACAACACAATTTGTAGAAAGATAGCAATATATTACACAATAATATATACATGCCATAGGAATATACATGTTGCAAAGCACGTCATAATGGAATCACATTTTACAATATTCCTCTTCATATCAATAGCTGAAATATGCATAAAAGTACACAATTTACAACAATTTTTGCGAGGAATGATGGGGGCTACAATAGATATGCCTAAGTGAAACCTTGGGAACAAGCATACAATAATTAGGGCTCAAGGAATCTAACATGGAAGAATGAACGCCTTAGAACAATCAATATATCCCTAAAGAAATAGCATCTAACCCTAGAAGGACACTATCAAACCCTAAGGTCGAGAGTACGGTTTGGGTTCAACAAAATGTACATTTGTAAAGTGGTTTAATACTAACAATGCACTATAACTAACCACATCACATCGCACTCGGCCTACACAAATATAACTCAATAAATCAGACATAATTGCATAAATTAATATTCTCATAACATAAGAAAATCAAAATAATTGAAATCTTTGAAAAAAATGGGGGTTTTACTTGTGATCTGATTTTGTTGCAATTCGGGGACACCCATCGGAAATAGATAGTGTAGAATAGGTCTAGATAGCAAGGCGGACCAGGGCCATAAAAATTAGTCCAAAAAGAGAGAACCTTGACCAAAATCATAACATTCCTTATAGTGAAAGACCAGAAGGCTCGTAGAAGTACAATTCTAAAATTGTTAGACAGGGTGAAACCAATTATATGAATTTGTTTGTCTTTACTTGAGGCTCTAAAAACTTTGCTTTCTTTTCCGTAAGTCATTGCAGATCTAGGTAGCCGATACGGCTAGGAAAAGCCGTGGGAGTGGGAGCGGGAGCGGGAGCGGCTGGGAGCGGGAGCGGCACGGGAGCGGGCAGAGCGAGCGGCGCGGCTGGCTGCGAAACGGCAGGTACACCCACCACATGCCATACCCGGTTGTTTCCGCAGCCTTGCGCGCCTCCTCCGCCCCCCTCCCACATAAAAACGCATTTTTTTCATTTTTTTAATGATTTCAATGTTTTAAAAGCACCACTCCTTTAAAAAATAAAATATTTTTCTAATCTAAACCCTAAAAGCTAACTCTAAACAATAAAACAAAAGAACAACACAAAAACAAAACATAAAGCAAAGAAACTTACCTTTGGCTCTCCAAAATTGCATTGTGCTTGTCTAGGGTTTGAGGAGCTATTGCTAAGCTTGTAGGAGTGTGAGGAGCTGTAAAGGAGGAAGATTTGTGAAGGATTTGTGGTTTACAAAGTGAAGGTAAGTTATTTTTTAATTTCTAACCTTGTTTTTTTTTTTTTTTGTTATTTAATCTTGCACACATTACATTTTGATTTTTTTGCTTATGTTCATCTTTTTTTTGCTCTTTCTATTTAACTTTTTTAATTTTCATTGTTCAATCACAATGCAATTGCATGCCATTGTTTTCTTTGCTTATTTTTTTTTTTTTGGAACCTTGTAGGTATTTCTACAATGGCAACAAGTTCTGCTTCTTCTGGGCAATCTTTGGCCAAGGACTTTGACCCAAATTCACCGTTATGGAGGCACGTAACAATAGTTCAACAACTTGCAGGTGGTGGTTGTTTTGAATGGAAATGCAATGATTGTGATGGACTATTCAAAGGCTCTTACAGTAGGGTGAAAAGCCACTTGTGTGCCATAACGGGTAATGGCATAAGAGTATGCAAGGGGAAGAATAATGTTGGGGTGCCAAAAGCAAAAGTTTTGGCATATATCAAAGAGCAGGAAGATGCAGAGGCAAATGTGGCTATGAGAGCGGGTCATCCATTGGCTAAAAGAGGAGGTTCATCTCGTTCAACGAGGCCTCCAGTTGCTCCATCACCTAGTGGATCCCCAATTGTGGCCATGCCACATCCATTTGTGGCTCCTATCTCCACGGATGAGGATGTTTCCCTTGCACAAAAGAAAAGCAAGACAAAAGGGCCATTGGAAAAGGCCTTTCAAAATGAGACCAGGGCAATTGTAGATGAACACATTGCAAGGTGTGTATATGCTAATGGGCTTTCTTTTAATGTTGTGAGATCACCTTATTGGCATGAGATGGTGAAAGCCATCAATGAGGCACCAAAAGGGTATAAATCACCAGGATATGAGAAGATCCGCACCACCCTTTTGGATAAACAAAAAAAATGTGGAAACCTCCTTGCAACCAATTAGGGACTCATGGACCAAAACAAGTGTGTCCATTGTTTCTGATGGATGGAAAGATGCAAGAAACCGCCCTTTAATCAATGTGATTGCAGTATGCCCTAAGGGGGCAATGTATTTTTAAAAGCGGTTGATTGTGAGGGGCAAGTGAAGGATGCCCAATTTACAACCAACATTTTCTTTGAGTCCATTGAGGCAGTGGGGCCTGAAAATGTTGTCCAAGTCATAACGGACAACGCCAAAAATTGCAAAGTTGTGGGGATGCTAGTTGAGGCACGGTATGGGCATATTTTTTGGACACCATGTGCTGTGCATTCATTGAATTTAATGCTAAAGAAAATGGCAAACAAAATAGAGTGGATCCAACAAGTGTATGAAGAAGCTGAAGAGATCCAAATGTTTGTCACCAACCACCACATGTCACAGGGCATTTTTAGATCATTCTCGCAGTTGGAGCTACTGAAGGTAAGGAAAAGCTTTCTTTCTTTCTTTTTAATTTAAAATTTAAATATAAGTTTTTTAGTATTCTTTTAGCTTTCAATTTTATTTTTAATTTTTGTTCCTCATTCTTATTAGGTTGTTGAGACTCGGTTTGCATCACACACAATCGTCTTGAGACGACTAGTGAAGGTGCGAGAGGCACTCATGAGGATGGTAACATCCAATCTTTGGTCTATATGGAGGCAATCAAACACTCAACGGGCTCAAAAAGTGAAGACCCTGATCTTAGAGGACCCTTGGTGGGATAGAGTGAATTATCTGTTGAGTTTTATGGAGCCCATTATGAGCATGATCCGGTTTACTGACACGGATCAGCCATGTCTAGGAGAGATATATGACGGCATCGACTCAATGATTGAGAAGATAAAAGCCGTCATAAATGCAAAAGAACAAGATCCCGAGGAAATATTTTTCAAACAAGTGAAGTCAATCCTCATTGAGCGGTGGAACAAAATGACCACCCCATTATATCTACTCGGCTTTTGATTGACTCCTAGATTTTATAAAGCAGAGATCCTTTCCTTGCTGGGAGGGTAGCACCATACAGGATGCGGAAGTCGGAGGGATATATATGGCGCATCATTGGCTAGGCTCTTCCCTGATCCTGAGGCCCAAGACCAGGTTATGGAAGAGTTTGGCAATTTCATAGCAGAAACGAGTCATAGCCTTCTCGCTCTTCGGAGCAAATACAAGATGGATGCTCATATGTGGTGGTACCTCCATGGTACTTCATCGGTTTACTTGCAACCTCTTGCAATCAAGGTCTTGGCACAGGTAACTTTTAAATTTTTTTATTCTCTTTTCTTTTAGTTTTTTAAAATTTAAGTTTGAAGTTGAACTTTGCATTGACTTTGAAGTTTGGGTTGCCTTAATAGGTTGCAAGTTCATCTTCCTCTGAGCGCAACTGGAGTACATATAGTTTCATCCACTCACAGAAACGCAATAGGTTGAGGGCTAAAAGGGCTGAAGATTTGGTATACATACATTCCAACTTGCGCCTTTTATCCCACAAGCAGCCGGAGTACAAGGAAGGGTCAACAAGACATTGGGACATTGATCCAGAGATAGTTGACTTGGATGCTTCCATTTCCCACCATGGAGCATATGATGATGAGGGGAGTTCTGTGGCACTAGCACCACGAGACCTACATGCACAAGGGGGTGCAACTGGCAGTGGCCCTAGTGCGAGTGGTTCGAGCCCATGTGGTTCTAATGAACCACATAATGATGATGATGTAGTTGGTTTTGATCCTCTTGATGAAGAGGAATATGATGAATATTGACAATGAAAGATAGTTTGAACTTTGAATATTGATCTATGATTGAATTTAATATATCATGAGATTCATGACATTCACATTGTGTTCGATTTAAGTATTTTAAATTTTAATTTAACTTTTAAGTTTCTAAGTTTTATCGGTATCTTAGCTTTTTTGTTGTGATTATTCACTTATTTAGCTTATAACTTGTCTTTTATCTTGTCTTTCATATGCATAATATGTGGTTAATAATTAAATTCCTATTTAAAAGGCTGAAATTTATATATTTTTTAATTTTTATATAGTTTTTGTACTACCGTATCCTACCCCGTATCCGAGGTCAAAAAAAAATTTTCCATTTCCGCGCATCGGATACCCCGCTCCCGCTCCCGCTCCCGTATCCAAAACGTTTCGGCAACTTAGTTGCAAATAATTGGAAACTTGCTCTCCTTCCTTGGAACCTTAATGTGACTGTGACACCTTGCAAAACTAGAAAAATTGGAGGGAGCCAATGGGGGCCTGTGATCTGCTCATTATTATTAAGGCCCTAGGATTTTGAGCGGTTTGAAAAACAACACAAGAATAATGCAATTCAGCAAACAGTCCAATGTAATGCAAGATTCCCAACCCTTACCACTTTTAATGCTCTAATCAATGCAACAAGTAAATGCTAGATACTCTACTCTAAACGCTTGAAATCTACTTTTAGCAAGAGGTTCTTCTCTAATAAATGAATTCTTTGCTTTTACAACTTCAATGATTGTCCTCTTGTGTGTCTTAAATGCCCCGACACACGTATTTATAGACTTCTTGAATTCAAATTAGGATCCTATTGGCATGCATGCCAACACACAGCAAGCACGAAAGACCGAAAAAGAAGGGCCAAAACTTTGAGGGACCCCAAACAAGGGTCAAAAAAACCCACAAAAACTGTCTAGAACTGTAGCAGTATGGTTCTAGTTTGTAAACCAAAGTTGTACAGCCACAATTCTAGCAAAAAAATCCCATAAATGCACAAAAACAAGGGGAAAAGAAAATTAGTAAGGAGAGAAAAATTAGGTGTAAGTGGGAGTAGAAATAGAAGAATAAAAAACAAACTGAAAAGAATAGAAAGAATCACATCGAAAGTCAAACAAACACAAGGAACACATGCCAACAAGAGACTAATCTAGACCTATGATCGATATACACACAAATATACTAGCACCTTAGCAAATAACTAGTCCCCTACCAAAATTATGTGTATACACCCTCTAAAAGGACGACATATTAATTAATTAGTTACATATCATAAGATCCATGCACATTACCTCCGCAAAACCAATGATTGTCGAACAAGCTTGCCATCCAATGAATGAGCATACAAACTAAATTATGATTATTGAACAACACTACGAATAAATTACTTGGTTACTAAGTTATTCCAAAATATATGCTTCCCTCTTGTTTGCCATAAGCCCCTTAAGTAGCACTCACAATCCATATTAATTAATTAGTTAACAAACCATAAGACCCATGCACATTACCTACAAATCCAATTATCGCCAAACAAGGTTGTCATCCAATGAACAAGCATACAAACTAAATTATGACTTGACATCTAAGTCGTCGATACGTTTTGGATATGGGTATGGAGATAGAGTTGTAATGTCCCTTTTGGGCTCAAATTTGAGGAATTTGGATTTTTCCCAAAACCCTAATGGAACATTGCTGGAATTTATGACAACCACATGTATAAACCTGAAAGTTTATGACAACAATCTGATTTTATGCAAAAATTAGGGCAGCAACCTGTTTTAGGTCCCCAAAACCCTAAGCGACCTAGGTAAAATTCAAATTTTAGTATTTCCCACACACAAATCTTCAAAAATACATCAACAACATGAAACCCTTGATGAAATCATGCAAAATAAATGCTTCAACAACAAAATATAAACTATTGGAATTAATTATTGCTCAAAAACAATTGAAACTTCAAAAATCCATATCTTCATAAATACTTGGAGATAAAATGCAAATGATAGCTCAAAATGACCACAAAAATGACAGCTATCAAACAAAATTAAGATCAATTTTTTCCAACCACAAAACCCCCTTGAAATGTTGTCCTGAAATCTCCAAATGGGTTGCACAACCTGAAACAAATGTGGCAGCCCCAAGAAAAGGTGTGCTAGCTGGAATTTGTGCCCTAGCATGGATGGAAACCCTTGTCGTTCTGAAATTCTAAATTTTAAGCTCACTTGTGACTCCCGGATGAAGCCACCAATGCAACAAATGAGGGTTTTCGTCCCCAAGTGTTGTGACTATTGAGGGTTTTCATCCTCAATAGGATCCAATGAGGGTTTTCGTCCTCAAAGGCTGAAAATGAGAGCTCAATGCTCCAATTTCCAAAGAGAAGTATCAAATTCACCAAATGATCCTACAAATGAGCCCCAACATTTACCTTTATAGCCTTTTTCTTCCTTTTCCTTGTGGAGCGCTCCATGTGGGATACTTTATTTCTTTTTTAAACATTTACTTTTCCCCTTTTTAGTTCTCCTTTTGGGTCACTCCACTTGGGCATTTAAAAATAATTAATTAAATGCATTTTTCCCTCTTTTAATAATTTAATTAAAGTGCCAATAATTAAAATTATTAACTTTCCCCTTTTAGCCAACTGAAAATAATGAAAATAGGCTAAGGGTCTTCTTTCTACTTTAGTATTTAAAAATACATTTTATTTTAATAATAATATTATTAAGTTGCCCATAAATAGAGAGTTATCTGGGCTCAACTTAAAAATATTATTAAGTATTTCTAATTTAGAAAAGGGGACATTACGAAGCATCCAATACGCGGATATGGCAAAATAAAAGACCCTGGATATGGAGTTGGATACGACCGTACAAAATATATATAAATATTAAAAATATATAAGTTCAACCAAATCAAAAGAAATTAATCACATATTATGCATATGAAAAACAAAACAAGCTAAATAACCACAAAAACTACTCATAATTTCATTGAACCTGTGCAGAAACAGCATCCCTACCACATCTAGTCGAGGTGTTTATTACATTATTCTCACACTGTCATACATGCTATTTTTGTCCTTGTTTTTTATGGCTTCTATTTGGTACGGGTACCTATAGAATAATGCTGCTGCAAAACTGTAATTTCTGTTGTAATGATATACTAAATTTAAAGTAGAAAAAAAAACTGTTTCAAGCCTGGAAACACCCTGGAAATGGCTGGGCAGGTCTAGGTAACTCGTCTGCAGATGTACCCAGCCATTTCAGGACATTTCTGGGCATGTATCGGGGCCGTACCCATACTGGGTGCCCTAGGGATTGCATTTCAGTAACTTAGCTTGACATTGAACAACACCACACATAAACTACTTAGTTACTATGTTATCCCAAAACATATGCTTTCCTCTTGTTTGCCAGAAGCCCCTTAAGCAGCACTCACCATCCATGATCTATAAACTTGAAAGCATGAGTGGTGGACCAAACGGTGTGAAATATATCCATGTTATAGATGAGCATAACTTTAAAATATGCAAACTTGAGAAATACAGTGAAAAAAATTAATAATGTAATATAAAATATTAAATTAAATAATATGTAAGGTTGTTGGGTGTCTTTTTTGTTCAAAACTTTTTTAAAGTAATGATTTTTTTGGGAAAAAAAGGGGCCGAACTTATCCAGGCTGGCTGGATTAATTTTGTTTCATTCTAAACAGCACCCCTGATAAAGAAAACCACTATTGATGTAAAAGTTTCAAATGACAAAAGGGTTGCCTAACGTGGAACATAAAATTTTCTAATCAGAAGTATAGATTGACATTAGGACTCGGGAGATGAGCATTAGCACATTGAGGGATAGCATATTATATTTCTAATAAAAAGGCTGTGTTGAGCCAAAACAATGGATGAAGTCATGTTATACAAACCTAAGTGTTGAAGTTTATAGCTCTATTTTTATTTATTTTACTAGCATTTCCTTTCTAACAAAGCATCTTTATTGAGACTTGAACATCACTCGGTGCACTTTTAGAAGAAATATGAACAAGATACATTTTCTTCAATGAAAGTGATTCTTCACACACCAATAATGTATGATGTGGGGTGACAAAATTCAAAGCAAGAATCGACTGCTGCAAAATTTTAATGTTAAATGTTTCAAAGCTTCAATGTATATACTATAGACGATAAAGGAAAAGGAAATCTCTGCCACCTGAGTTGGAGCTTTATAAGCGAAAGGTTCTAATGCCTCTAGAGTGACGATCCAAGGTGAGATACTTGTTCCTACAATCAAATAAGCAACATTTAACAATATTCAGCAAAAAAATTGTGAACCTAATATAAGTTACTTGGTGTCCATTCTGTTCTTACTTAAAAACACTCAATTCTCCTACGTGTGCAAATTAAACGACAGCTGAACATACCAAAGTTCTTTCCTAAAAATGGTCCAAGAGGTTGAGCTTCCCATGCCTGTATATCTCTTGCTACAAATGCCATTTTCTGTCTTATGAATTCATAATTTTTCCCAACGAAAATGACATAGAAAATCCATTTTCTGATTAAAGAAATTATCTGTGAAATTGAAATATAGTTGCCATAATTATTCTAATAAATTGGTGATTCTTTCCATCTAATTTATTGCCATGATCTGAAGGCTTGCTGACAAAGGAAAAAAACTTAAAAAGTTGTCATCAAGGACTACCACTCCAATCATTCATTAAAACCAGTCCAAAGATATGATTAGCTGCATCATCAATGTTCACACATGCACCCAGCTCATTTCCAGGACCAACTAGCATAGCCTGAAAGACAAATCCTTAAATCGTCAACTTAAATATATTTTGCATAAGATATGAAACTCATATATTTGAATAAGGTATGAAACTTATTTATTTGAGTAAGGTATGAAACTTATATATTTGAATAAGGTATGAAACCTATATTCTTTCTGCAATTATGTGGAAAAGTAAGACAATATTGAGAGCTTAAATTTCAAGTATACAAAATGACTCCAAATAACCAAAATAAGTTTGACTTATGAATCTAAATCCATACATTCACTACCTTCATTTTCACAAATGTGTTATAACCTTTTTATGCCTTTCAGCTGTCCATACTCACATTTTTAATTTGTTATAAAAAGACTAAGTTCTGCTCTAGATAGTATAATGACATCCAATTGCAAAGTATGTAACAAGAAAAATAAAAGCTATCCCTTTCTCCTTTTCTTTTCCATTTGAACATTAAAATTTTAATTTCCAAACAAAAGAAACATAAGAACTGCTATACATTTTATCACGGCTTCCAGATTTGTACTTATTGCAAGGTTGGCAAGAACCTTACCATTTCAAGTTCAAAATCAAGTTTTACACTTGGCCCAAAACCTGGTGGAGAATTACCAACCGGACGCTTTTGCCCTCTGCAAAAATAAATAATACTGATGCCTTTTTAAAAAGTGTTTTGAGAAAGACAAGTTATATAATATTTTACAAGACAGTATGGCTTTTAACTCACTTGAAAGGCTGTGGTAAGAAATATTTCTCTGAAGTCCATTTATTCAATTACATAGCTTAGCTTATCACATTTTTCGCCATCTAAATGCTATAAAGCTTATCAACTTTTATTTTATTTCTATAAATATAAATTTGGTGTTTTCCACGTTATATTAAAAGCACTGACACCAATACCATGATCAAAGTATCACCCAAAAAGTGTAATTTTGGTCACAATAAAACAAATGGTAAATCAAAGCAGTTAAGACCAGAAATGAAATTAAAACTAAACACTATAACCCTACAACCATAAAATAAACTTCAGAAAATGAAGAACCAAAAGACCTGACTGCAAAAACGAAGTCATGTGAGGGAAGCACCCTTCAACAAAACAAGTATCTGAAAAAGATCAAAGTTGAAGGCTGAGACTGGAAACTGACTTCACATGTTTGTGGTAAGGTTCATACCAGATGGTCCAACGGCATCATCATCCACTACCATGACATGATCAATGCAACATATTATAATGTCCACCAAAGAATTTGAAAAATGGCATACAGATGCCCAAATTTATAATTGAAAAATTCTGAATTTAGATAAGATGTTAGAAAAGCCCATCGGGATGAACTAAAAAAGCAACAATTTGTGAATGGGATAAGGAGCTTGTTTAAGGAGAGTGTGGAATGTCTAATTGAACCAAAACCAGAAATAAAATGTTGGGTGTTGAACAACATTACTATTTGAAATCCAAGAAGTTGATAGACAATGACAATTATATGTTTAGATTCAATATGATTGCGAACCCTTTTAATAAAATTATGAAATAAGACAAAATAAGTTGCAGAAACCCACAGTATGGTGTCTAAAATGTCAGACAAAAGGCCATAACGAATCTGAATGTCCAATAAAATTGTATATAATTATTAATAGATAATGTTGTAATCCATGGTACCAATGAGTCTCCTTTCAATTTGAAGACCAGATCAAATGAAGATTAGCAATGTCTATTGGCATAGGAAACTCCTACTATTACTAGTGGTTGTTATCAAAATCAGTAGAACCAACAATCAAGCAGTAACAACGGTATTGGTAGTGGAAGGATCGGGTTCCTGTTTCAAAAAGACAAGAAAGGTAGAGCTTTGATCTGGCATCGAAAGTGTAAAGGGTGGGGCTAGTTTTGCAAGAGAATACTATAGTAATCAAGGGAATGTTGTTGTGAATATGGTCTGGGGGATTATGATGATGAAGACTCCAAATTGAAATCTAAGGCCTCCAGAGAAACCTAGAGAAACCCTAAAACCTCCATAAAAACCAAAGGTAAAAGTTGAATTAAAGACAAAATTATGAAACGAAAGTACGCCAATAATAAGTACACTATCAGAGCTAACCAGCCATGTGATATGCCTGTATTCGGATTTTTAAATAAAAGTCAAAGATTTGTATTAATGGAGAATTTTTATATCGGCCCAGTCCCTACTAAAAACAAAAAGCAGGGGTACTGGTATTTGTCATGCTACAAAGATAACAGCATTGCGAATCATATCTCAAAACCATACTTCCTCCAACAAACCAAAGGTTTATAAAAGGCAATATCTACATAACTAAGAAGATCATACTGAACCTAAGGCTGTATCTTATAAACTGTTCTGATTATTGCAAAACAATAAAATAAAGACCCTCATTCGCTGTGAAACTTTGGTCTGCAAGATTGATAAGTGGGGTTTCTACATTGAAGTCCATCACCAATCTACAACACAGGCGATTACTTTGGAGTTGGGACCTCCATGATGATCATGAAAAGTCTTTGCGGGTGTCTCCCTCCTCCATGTGGTCTTGAACTTGTCACTTTGAGGCAGGATGCCTTTCCTGGGGCCTACAGATAGCCACAGCCCATTCAGATACCTGAACTTTCAGTTGGAGTGGCCTGTCCCTTTGGGGTTGGCTGTGGTACACCACCTTCTTGCATGCTCTCAACCACTTGTTTGTTGGCTAGCTCACACAGATGAAGTTTCTCTATTGTCTCAATTCTTTGCTCCTGAGGCTGATTAACTTTTCAACGAGTGCACAATGTGCTTCTCTTGCTGTTACATACAGTTTAGTAAATGAACAATGCAACTCTCCAGCATGCAACTACGAATCCCTTTTTCAACAATATTCTTGCTCAAGTGCTACAATGCTACCTTCTACGCCTTAAGGTGTTTATGGACATAAGCAAGGAGAATTGCATCTTAGGCATTTCCTATGTGCACTTAGAACTGTCAGTGTCAACCTGAGATTCTGAATGAGGGCTTGGTTGACCGATCGGGGGAGAGACCATGTTCCAATGGGCCAGAGTGCCCCCATGGCCAGCGTTTTCACTTTTCAGGGTCACAAGGAAGAGAGGAGGAAGTACTAGAATAATATGGGTTGAGCAGACTCATGTTTTAAAGGGTGGTGATGGGATGAGTATGGTGCTCCTGCTTCATATGTGTGTTGGGGATTCTAAAGTCTGCAAGAGAATAGACTTTCATATCATATATGTCAATTGGGATAAAGGGGGTTGGGGAGGTGGCAAGATTGGCTTTTATAGAATAAGGAACAACATTACCCATACTGATTGGCACCTGGGAACGTGCACGTACCTGGGAAATGTCCAAAACAGGAGTTTGATGGAGCATCACCAGGGTGCATACTTGAGGCACAACGGCCTGATCTTCATCGTCTATGTTAAAGCTTGTTGCTCCATAATTACAGACTGGCTTGCTGTGGAAGCCCCAAGATGAGAATGGACATTCTAAGGCTGCATCTTAGTCTTTATTTTCTTTCTTCTTTAAACCTTGTTTAATATCAGAATAAAGGCACTTTCATTTGCAAATACTCCATGTCCTTTTAATAACCAGGGCCTGAAGCCTTGGGCTACGTTTGGGCACGAACAATTTTCTGCATATCAAAGTGTAGCACTTGAGCTCATGTGATCATATCTGCAGCTTGCATATAGTGCTCCTTGATAGAGTGTATGGTAGTATTACGCACCAGATACTTTGCTGTGCTATTAAATCCAAATAAAGTCACAGAAAGAGCCCAAATGCTATTTGTGCCGCTTCGCATCTACCCCAAGGTGTGTCCCATCCAAAAGGTTCTAGGAATCTTATAGTGTGTGGTCAAGACGTTGATACTTCAGGATTTGATATAGGATTCCCCATCATACATGGAGTCCTAGAAGATATTTTATTTAAAGAGTTGCCTGTAAAGAAAAACAAAACAGTTGTCTGAACCACACTGTACTGCTAAACGGTTAGCCATGGTCAATATACCTATGCATGGTGGCAATACCTATGCCTATATATGAGAGGCATAAGGATTTGAATTGTTTAGCTAACGCATTAACCTTAATCCATCCATGCTGCATTGAGAAGACTCCAAACATATACATTGATAGATTTCGGACTATGTGGTGCCAAGGTTAATGGTTCTCCTTGTAATCCACGAGCGTCTTGCAGATAGAAATTATAAAAGTTACATTGATTTGCAAACCTATTTGGTCTTTCTAAATTGATTGTTGCTTTTCAGACTCATACTTTAATCCATATTAACCAGCTGAGAATGAACATTTGAATTAATTCTTCTAGAAGATACTTCCAAATTTCTGGATTTGATTCTTATATTTAGCCTCTTCCTTGCATCATATTCATACTTACCACTTCACGAGTTAGTGCATCAGATAAAGAATTGTGCTTTCCTTGAATGAATTGAATTGACAGAGGTGTCGCCACCATACGTACCTTCCTTAAAAATCCTTGGTTGGCACTGACGTTGACATCATCCATTTGAAATTTTGACCATCTATGCAGATGACGAATTCTTCTAGTAGTAAAAGGTGTCTCCATTTTTCTTTAACTTTGACTATTGTTAACACCTCTTATTTATCTGGCCAATAGTTTAGTTCACGGTTCTTAAATTGTCCAGAGCTATACATAGAAGTTCTTTTCCATTTATTTCAACAAGCAAAATGGCCGCCCAGTGCTCCTTAGAAGCATATGTTTCCAAAATAAATGGTCCTTGAAATGCTGGAAAAAAAATTCATTCCATTGTGAGCATTTGACTGCTTATGTTGCTTTTGGTGTCCATTTGAATGGCTTTGCATTCATACATTTGCCTTGTTTGATTCATTTTTGCATACTTTTTTTATATAGTTATGGAAATAATTCAAGCAACCTTCAAACCTTTGACATTGTTCCAGATTGATCAATTTATCTGGAAACTGTTGAATCTTTTCTATTACTTGAGGTTGCATCATGATTTTTCCATCTTTTAGGATTACACCTAAGAATTCAACTTCATTCATAAACAACTGCTTCTTTTTAGTGTCTGAAGATAATTCTATTCCATGTTTTTCCAACTAATTCCGCAAACAACTCTAAATGTTTACAATGTTTTTCATAACTATAAGAATATACTAGAAAATCACCTATGTATTTAGCTATGAAATCATACTATGGACTAAAACATATATCCAAACGTTGTTGGAATTGTGCTGAAGCATTTTTTAATCCAAATGGCATAACTCGCCATTCATACAGACTTGCACATATTAAAAATTGGTGTTTCGTAAATATCTTCTTGTCTAATTTTAATCTGATGCTAGCCCGATTCATGAATTTGAAAAGAGTTTACCCTTTGCTACCCTGTTAATCAACTCTTTCTTACCTGGCAACAGCCATTTAATATCAATAGTTACAGCATTAAGAGGAATATAATTTATCACCATTCTAGTTTTCCTCCCTTAACTTTGGCATGGTTTCTCAATATAAAGAATGAACAAGAATATTGAGAAGATAAAGGTCAAAGAAAACTTTTTCTGAGAATCCATTCACTTGTCTTCGGAGTTTTGAACTTCATCATCTTCCTTAGAATTATCTTTTTACCTTGTACTGGCCTATTGTGTACAATTGGGATTTTGCAATCTGGAGAATCCTTTTCCCATAGCTGTAAAGTGTGTTCAATGCAACAACTATCTATTATGTTAAAAACAATTGCAATTCTTTTTTCCAGTTCAAGTGATGCACATCTTCCAGCAAATGCAACATGTATCTAATTTTCTTAGCTATTTGCAGCTTCTTTTCAAGTTTAACAAAATATTTTAAAATCAGATTAGTCTGTTGAGCTTTCATTTTCTGCTACACAATAGCTCTTTAAATTCTGGAAATAGACGTCTTTTAAGCTGAAATGTTGAGAACTATACAATTTTATGAAATTGTGTAAGGACTTAATGAATCCATGTATGGTCCTCCTAGTCCTGTGGCATAGGAGCTATCTTCAACTTGACCAAAAGCAGTATATATAATTCCATTTCCTATCTGTACAGGCACATTGGTGATAAATACCGAAGTTGTCAACTTTCATTTATTGTGTTCACTGTTTGAGAATTTGGATGACAAACACAATTCAAAAAGACTTTTAGATTTGGAAGACAAACCCAATTCAAAAGACTTTTGGATGAAAAAAGTTTAAACTGTCTTATGTCGACAGAGGCATCAAATTTTTTTAAATCACTGTTTTTATCAACCACTATTTGAACAGGAATAAATACAGGTGATCTGGCCTTTTTAATGCTTTCATCTGATGTTGGTCTTTTTTGGTAGCAATAACCTTAAACGTTTCTGTTTGAGACTTAAATAAAGGAGGCACATGAAATTCCTTTTTGTAGGAAGTCGGAGACTTTCTTTTCTAGGATCATGTTTTACAATTTGTACAGTCTTCCATTCCTTCCCACTATATTCAGGGTAATCAATAGATCTCTATTTCCATTGATTTTGAATCCAATTACTACCTCTCCTTTCATTTTAACAGTTAAATCATCTATATCACTTACATCCTCAAGGGGAGGTATATTTGGATCTATCTGAAGATTTTATTTACTGCTGGTTTGGGATAACCAATCATCATAAGCTTTATTACAACACCAGTCATAATAAGCCTCTTCTCATTTTTGAGTTAATATATCTGAAAGTGATTGTTGATATCTTTTTATCATCTGTATAGCTGAAAAGTTAATATCTTCACCAGCTTTTTCTTCTTCTTGATGTGTTTCAAAATCAATTGCTTTTTCAAGAGCATATAGCTCAATCTCTTGATTAACACAATCATTCAAATCTTCTTCTTTTTCAATCATGTCTCGCCATCATGCAACTTGATCATTTATGAACATAGCCTTTACTTGATGAGGGGCCTTGCTAGGACAAGAATGTGCATGATGTCCCCTCTTGCAAGCATAACAACAAAATTTCTTGATATCTATTTTAGATATTCTGCTAAATCTTCTTCTAAAGAACCTAAAAGGCTTGAATCTTTTTGGCCTTATTCTCCTGAAGTTAAATCCTCCTCTATACTTACTAGGCCTATGTTTATTTTGTTGTTTATACTTATAGCACCTGTACTGATTGGCTCCTTCTTTGACAGAACAATGTTTAAAACTTATTCGTGGCGGGGCAGTAGTTATAGAAGTATGCAAACATATTATCCTGATCTCTATCCGAGCTGCTTCTACAACATCAACAAAATACATTCGATTTCTTTCTCTGCGCTGTGTAGCTAATCTATCAAGCACTAACTGAGAAATTGTACTTCAATAAAGTCATTTCTCTCTGGATTCATCATGTAGACTTTCTTTTGGTAATTTGTCACAAAAGAATCAAATTCTGACAGATTACATAACCTGAT
Organism: Taxus wallichiana var. yunnanensis; assembly: GCA_018340775.1. NCBI lineage: Eukaryota > Viridiplantae > Streptophyta > Pinopsida > Cupressales > Taxaceae > Taxus > Taxus wallichiana. The sequence goes on from CM031244.1 coordinate 473,632,906, forward strand.
TTTAGCTGGCAACAATTGTTCATCTTATTTCTTTGATCCATTGCAGGGGCAAATTCGGCTGACAATGCTTACAAACCACTCTTCATGGTTCCTTCTCTTGCACTAAGGAATTATTCAATCAATACATGGCAGTTCCTCCTAGATGTTTTGTTTCTATGTCTACAATTGTAGCGTCATTCCAATTATTTGCTTGCTGCAGTGTCAGATAATGAGAAACAAGATGAAAATTATGTCTCTAGGATTTGCTTCTCCATCTGTATTCAAAAGCATCATAAAATTGGCTGGATGCGCTTGAACATTTCTTCTAAATCCTTCTTATCCTACTTCAGACACAACTTTGTACATCATTTTAATTTCTGGCTCATCGGTCTCTTTTTCTTTTTCTTTTTCTTTTTCTTTTTCTTTTCTTTATGAGATTGTCCTTCTTTTCACTCTATTTTTGAAAGAAAATCTCATACTTGCTTAAATATCTTTCTTCTTTTGCTCCTTGACCTCTGATTTTACTTATTTTGATTGCCGAGTCATACTGAGTTTAGAAAATCCATGTTGGCTAAGACAATTGGCTGTGAAATCGGAGGCATATAGAATTTGAATTGTTAGGCTAACTCATTATCCTGCATAGCCTCTCTTTTTTTCCTTTTATCTGTAGCTTTCTTTTTATCTGTAAACTCCATTACAACCTTTAAATTTTCATCATTTTTCTTAACTCGGCCATTATGGTAAGTAACTTATGGGATTGTGCATCTATATGGAATTCAGCATATTGAGACCAATTATTTATATAATTTATCATTCTGATCTTATATTTTTAGCATCTATGGAACTTGCTCCATGTTCCAACATAAAAGATACATCAAACCTTTTTGTAGGTTTATCATCATCTTAAGATGAATAACAAAATGCTTCTTTTATAGGCTATCTTCCTCCTCTATAATAAGTCTTTCCATAATGTCTCCATTGAATAGAAGTATTTCCTCCTAGATAATATTTTCCATCAAAATTGTTCATTGTTGAACCTAAGTCTTTGACTCGTACAAAGAGGTTAGGATCTAATGGTCGTATAGCAATAGTGGATACCAAGTTAGCAAATGTAGCTTTTAGACCATCTATGTTTGGGGAGGACTGACTACTACCATCTGATGGATATTGAGATACTGGATGTAAAACTTCATGACATAGTGGTAGATCCTAGTATGGTTTTCATATTGATCATGGCTAACCTTTTAGCAATACCATGTGGTTTGACAACCATTTGTTTTTCTTTACAGAATAATGCTTTAAATTCAGTATTTTCTAGGACTATTGTATAACAGGAAATCCTGTATCAAATCCTAAAGTATCTATGTCTCGACCACACTCTGTAAGATGCCTAGAACCTTTTGGATAGGACACACCCTGGGATAGATGTGAAGGAGCATAAATAGTATTTATCAACCTAAAAACAAAATGACCCCCTATAGTGCAGTAGTCTGACCCTTATATGAGATCGATTCCTTTAATCTCAATACATAACAGTAATGCCTTACAAAGATGCCTATCAAACAGAGACAACATAAAGTTTGGACTCACAATACATAATGCATCATAATAAAGATCTCCTATGAATTATGTTATTTAGGCTTGCTCCCATGTGGTAGCATGCACATCAAGCAAGGTTGCCCATACATTTACATATAAGTCCTAATTAAAGTGTGGATGCACTATAATATCTATTTCTGCAATATGCATATGATAGTAGCCATAGGACTTCCATTTTTCAACTTCTTCAGGTTTAATGAAAGGAAGAAAGACGGGACAAATGCCATTGCCAGTGACCATAATATTTACTTCGACACAATTTAACATTTTAGCAGAGAAACCATACTCTATATAAATCCTACTGGATAATTGGGGAAACTCCAGGCAGAATGTCAAAATTTTCCAGCATTGGAACCAGTGTTACAAGGACCATTTATTTTGCAAACAAACACTTCTAAGGAGCATTGGCAGCTAATTTTTTCGTTGAAAGAAATAGAAAAGAACTATGTATCACTCTGGACAATTTAAGAACCATGAACTGAAGTATTAGCCAGGTGAAAAAGAGGTGTAAGCAATAGTCAAAGCTACGGAAAAATGGAGAGACCTTTACCATATAAACCCCGAGTGGGTGTAATGTCCCCAATTCCGAGCAGATGGCCTAGGAGGCTTTTCATTCATCTTAGCCTTGGTCATACCCGAGGGGCTAACGACGCTGGAGGCTATTGGGTATGGATACCTGATTACCACCTTGCTTTATGTTATATTTTGTCGTTGACATTAAGTTGGGCGACTTGGTGGTAATAATTGTTATATTTTGTCGTTGGGTGACTATATGGCACTTTATTATTCTATTTCTTCGTTGGGGGTCACCTAAGTTACTTTTGGCGCATGGGGGGAAAAGGTAACTTAAAATCATATTATATTTATGTGGTTTTCCCAAGGGGGTTGATTGGGGTCTTTTTTGGGCCTCTTGTTGCATGGTGAAGTTATAAAAGGAGTGCTTGGGGAGAGTTATTCATTCATTCATACACTCACCCTAAGTTGCCGCATTCGAATTCATGTTCAAATTCGCCGATGATTAAATTCGTGAAAAATTCGTTGGTAAAAAATCAGCGATTAAATTCGTCATTAAATTCGACTATGAGAAATATACATTTTTATTAAATATATAAAAACAAAAGATAAATTCACATTTCAAAAGAGAGATAATATCACATTTCATTAATTTCATAAGTAGCTATTACAATAATGTGATTGAAAGTAAAAACTTCAAAAAACATGTGCTCACAGGTTGCGACCAAGCTGGCAGGTGGGACGATTAGTCCGAGCACGGGAGAATACTCGACGAGTTTTGGCGAGTACTCGCGAGTTTTGGAAAGCTATCCAATATTTTTAATTACTAATCTATCTACAGGCGATCAAAGCTCATGATTCTTTCAGAAGATTGCAAGAAGTTGCTTGGTCCAAAAAGGTGCAAAAATGGATTTTATGAAAATAAGAAAAATATTGCCATCAATGCGTAGAGCTCGAGAAAATATGCACTTTTGGAGAAAACGACCAAAACGGAGCCACAAAATGAAAGTTATGGCACATGCAAGTTTTTTTGCTACATCTTTCCGAACCCTTTCCAAAAATGGCAAAAAAAATTGTCCTTGTGTTTTTTTCACCGAAAATCCAAAAATGGAAAAAAATGCCAAAAAAGGAAAGAAAACACGAATTAAATCGCGATTTTCAACGCATTTATAAAATCTAGCGAATTTCAATTTTTTTCCTTGTAGTTAGCCAAATGCAACTTAACTTCGCACTCGCCTTTTTTGATATTGGAGCAACTTGTTTGCACTTTCTTTGCTTGTGGAGTAAGATCCCACAGGAACCCTAGCTTCGGTGGTGAAAGATCCTCCCTAGTTTGCTATTTTGGAGTTTTATTCAGATTTTTGGATCAGATCTAGAGAGTAATCAGAAATTCAGTTTCAAAGTAAGAGGACAACCCTTCTTCATCAAGGGTTTCAGTTCAGATTTGGAACAACTATTTTCTAGGGTTTTATCTACTCAGTTCCTGATTTGCAGCAGTGTTTTTTAGGGTTTCTAGGTGTCCATTTTCAGATCTGGAGGTTGGGATCATTTCTATATATTTAGTAGATGTTATTTCCAGAAAATCAGATTTTTATCAGTTGTATTCACATAGTTATGAATTTTTGAAGTTTTTCAGCAGTTTAGGCTTTTGAAAATTACTGGCAGTTATATATTACTCAGAAAAATCAAAAAATATTTTTCTAGTCTTTGTTTTCACCTTAGCAAGCTCTCTATAAAATTTCATGTGATTTGGGCAAGTATTTTGCAAGATATCTATAAATTTCAGTTCGCTGCCCTAGTTGGTTCATTTCCAGAAATTTCAGAATATCATTTGCTGCAAATTTTTATTAAATTTTGTCAAATTTCAAGATTATCCCACAAGGGATATTTTAGTGGGTTGAATGTTAGATCCTTCTCCAACACCTTATACTTGTTTACAAGTAGATGAAGGATGAAGCATTAAACAAGTCCTTAGTGTCGCCATCAATTGGCACCTAATATGCATAAATTCTCATCATACAAAACCCCATCCCTATTTGCTCCATGATCTTTACATGGTGATAAGTTTTGAAAAGCAAAATGTAGTAATGGAAAGATATAATTTTAAGGGAATAGAAGGTAGGGCACTTACCATTTCGATCTATTTGATTCTCCATTGGCATAAAAATACGATACTATCATGGTTGAGCAAAGACCTAAGTTACCTATTCGTTTTGGTACAACTTCAGTACGTTGAATCGGGTTCACTGCTATAACAATTTCTTTCACCCTAGGTATGGTTGTGTGTGTGTGTGTGTGTATATTAGCCTACTACACTAGAACTAATCACATAATATGCATAGAACTAAAACAATCACGAAAGACTACTAATAAATTGACAATGATAATTAGATGCCAAATTTCATAATAAATATAAATTATTATAATGAATTATGATTGTATTTTACACATGATTAAAATGAATTATACATCAACAAGTTGTTGGTTCATTAGCCTTGTGGCTAGTTCAAGTGGATGAGAACAAATACTCTAAGTGGGAGGTCTCAAGGTTGATCCTCGAGCTGGCCACCTCTTGAGATAGGCCTCACTTGATGTCCCCTGTCGGGCTAGGGGCTCGCTTTTCCGAGTCCCGACGGTTTACCCCACGTGCATTCCCCGCCTTATCAAAATGCATGAAGAGGGTTTCCCATGAGTTATATTCCTCAAAAAAAGAAATAAAGTTGTTGGTTCATTGGTGAAGTTGCTTGTCTCACAAAGATCCACCAAGGATCAATTCTTGTCGAGCACAAAGGCCTGTGACACCAAAAAGGGATGAGGCTAGGATCATGCATTAGGCAAATTTGGCAAAAAGGAAACTCTTCAATCCTTGGCACTAAGCCTAAGAAGGTCAATTATTCTGTGTAGCTAATATCATCGATGCAATGTTTATCTCAAGGATTAGGATGTTTATCCTTCAATTGAAAAAAGTTATACTTGAGGGTCCTTAGTTCAATTAGAAAGAATTATGATGGTATTTTACAAAAAAGCATAATTGTTGTTATACGGTCATCAAATTTAACACCTAGAGGCCATCACTAATTGTAAAGCAAAAGGAGACTCAATTCAAGGCATTTATTCTTCAATTCACGAGACCTACACCAAAGTGACACCAAAGAAGAAAATACAATGGATAATGGGGAATCTATAGGTGTAAAGATATGTCCTATATACACTTTACAAATGTTCAAATGACTTTAAATAATATGTTTTAATGGTACTAACTTGGCATCTTTAGGAACAAAGATATGTTGAGATGGTACTAGAAATAATTTTGAATGACTTAGTGAATGCTTATGTATGTTTTATGTAAAGGTTATTCTAGTTTGTACCCGACACACATTTTGACGATAAACAATCAGTATGTAAGCAAAGAACACAAGGCGCAAGGAGTCATTAGATGTTGTTGTTTGTGGTGCCCTCGACGAAGCCTAGCCTACACGCAATCCATAAGGGTTTGCAATATTTGGCCGTCAAGGCCCTTTGTTTTGGATGGGTTGTGGGCAATTTCAAGCATTCTCGGCCCTAATTTAATTTTTCCTCAAATGGCAATATGGATTCCCCTTGAGTATACCCGAATACTTCAATAGTGATTGTTTATCTCCTAAGTAACCAAACTCGCTGCTATGTTCCAAATATCAATAGAAAATGGAACTACAAAGTATAGAGTAAAATGCTAATAAACAGAAAGATGGGAGCACTGCTTCCCAAGGGTAGATGCACTGCAAATCTAACTACAACAAAAGAGCTCTCACATAATGGCGGCTATCTCTTGCATTAAGTTTTAATGGTGTAAAAAGAATACATTCTTTAGGGTTTTGCCTTCTTTTGTATTCGACCACTAGAAACCCAAATTAACCCATGGCCAACTCATGGCTAAACCCTTTGAACTTGCTCTAAGCACCCTAATAAAAATAATGCTAAGCCCATAAATATGCGTTGTGTTTATGTCCAACATGTCCTCCCCCTTAAAGAGCTTTGACCTCAAAGTTAATCAAACTCTAAAAGTGCAAAATTTTAAATTACGAGGATGGAACTCAAAGCTTCTACCTACTACAAGAAAGCTTGACCATCATACCACTATTTGGCATAACACATAAATAAGAATGAGGTTCTTTTATTACTCTTGAGGATTCCCTTGCACTTTGGGTGCATTCTCTAACAACTTGCACTCTTCCATGCTTACCTTCAAATTCACCATTTTTGCCGTGTTCAAAAAAAATTCTTTATTTCTATTTCAGCTTGCAAATGTTAACCACCATTTATAGAAATATGAATTTTTTTATTTTTTTATTTTACCTATATATGTGTGTTTTTTTTTGTAAATCTCAACATTATCCAGGCTCGGATGCTTGCCTATGAACTCCTTTGTTTCCAAAGTTTCATCCTCCATGAAAAGCCCTTTCCTCTTCCCTTTGAACATGCCAACAACCCTATTTTGAAGCTTCCCAGTTCCTTCCCAATAATGCACTTTGGCTCTAGCACAAACTTACCTTCCTCATCAATCCGGACATGACACATGAAACACATAGTGCATCTTTTCCTTGTTTGGTATGGCCAATGAGTATCAACAACCCCCACCCTTACTCGCACCCTGTTTGGCCCATAATATTTCAGCTGCAGCATTTGCTCCCTTGTTTATTTCAACATCTTTTGTCTATAAGGTTGCATGCGTCATACAAACACCATGTCCCCAATCTCAAAAATTTTGTGTCTTATTTTGATCCTCTTGTTGCTTCATTCTACTAGCACTCACTGCCAAGTTGTCTCTCAAAAGTTGTAAAATGTTTTGCATCTCATGCACTACTTCCTCAAAGTGGATGGGACCTGCCCCTTTGAATTATCCAATCCAATGGCCATGGTGGCCCATACCCATATAAAGCCTTAAAAGATGTCATTTTCATGGTTGAATAAGTAGTGGAATTGTACTAGCACTCAGCCAAATGTAGCCATTCAACCTAATCGCTTTGCTTATCCCCTACATTCATTCTCATATACCCTTCCAAGCACTTATTCACCACCTTTGTTTTCCCATTTGTCAGGGAATGGTATAGCTCGTGTTAAATGTAACACCTACATTTCAAGTTAAAATGACTTTGAAATTTCCGATCCCGATCACGAGATGATTGTTGTAGGGATCCCATGTAGCTTAAACACGTGTTGGAAAGACCATTTTACAGCCTTAAGGCCATTGTTCCCTACCTTTCTAGTGGGAATGAAATGGCCATACTTTGTCAATTTATCTACCACCACGAAAAAAAGCATTCTCTCCCTTTGAGCTGGGAAGACATGAGATGAAGTTCATTGATACAATTTCCCACTTTTGTTGAGGAACCAAATTGGGTTGCAACGGGTAAGGTCTAATATATCATACCCCACTTTGGTAGCCCAAAATTTGATGCCCAAATGACACGTTGTATTAAACCATGGTGTGTGGGACCCTCCTTTGGGCATAGTTATGTGTAAAGTAAGTGGTTGACGATGACTCGAGCTCTCTTAGGAGCAACATTAGACCTATGAAACCTAGACACTATGTTGGACTTGTGTGTTCACACTAGGCTTAGTTTATCTAAATATTATCTATCTAGCCTAGTTTAGTATTAATGCACACTACAACTATGAGTTAATCTTATTTTTGGATGTATGTTTATTATTGTTGGAGATAATTCCCACATGTACGTGGAATTTGTTTGATCCACATTCTTGGGGGATTCTCCTATTTTTGAGGGGTTCACAACAATCACTTAGTTGTGCAACCACCTCTTAGGCCTATTTAAGAGGCACTCCCACTTGTATTTTAAGATCATCAAGATTGTACATTTGAGCTACAATAATATGGAGATAATTTTGATCCATTTTCGTGTGTTTATACTTAATTGTTGTGGATCCGGTTTGTTGGAATGGTCTTGTTTGGATAAGAGTTCTTTGTACTCCAATACACTACACTTAACAACAAATCTTACTTATCCTATACATAAGAGGGTAAGGCAGATCTAGACCTAGGTTGTAGATGACCTAGACCCTTGACTAAGCTTTATCTCACCAATTAAAGATTAATGAAGTCCTTGTGCAAAGAATCTAGAATGGACATTGACATGAACTAGTGAAATGACTACCCAACACACTAGACCCTCGTGTGACTTAGAACACTATGTGGGTTACAAATACACTAACACCATCGCAAAGATGGGACCCTAGCTTGCAAAAAGATATAGGAAACAATTAATGACAACATTGACTTGTTCTTCGCTAAAATGTGGACTTTATAGCTTATTAAACAACAATGTTGTTTGATGGACCTTGCATGATATTTGTGTGTATTTACAGTTGACTATAGGCATTGGCCATGTGGTTTGTCTTATCTAGTGATTTAGTACATTGAGGGTATTATTAATGATTACAACTTTTAGTGGATGTGACATGTTGACTATATCACCTAGGGTGCTCTTGTTGTTTATATTTAAATAATGACTTGGCATGTAGAGGACCCTTGGTCTATGCTTGGCATAATTGTACAATTATTGGAGGGCTGACTATAGTCATTAACTACGTGATTGTGGGCATTGTTGCATGGGAAGGGTGTTATGTTAACTATTCTCGAGGACCTTACTCTATTTGACTAACGAGCTTAAATCATGGTTTGCATAAAAATATTACTTTTGAATGGAATTGGCATGGCCTTTTGTAGGCCCATTGCATTGATATAAATATATGTTTTGACTATGGTGAGGTGGTTTTGCATGAGTATTGATATGTTGTGGTGGGTTTTAGGTATTACATGACTAAGGAGAATTGTTGTTGACCTCGCATGATATTAGGTTTACTTTTAAACATCACCTTGAATTGTAGTTTCATGGCTTTTAGAATGGGAAATAACAACTATCTTAGGGATGATCATGGACCGTGACGAGAAATGTTGAACACTTAATAAGCTTTTAAAGTCCGAACGAGAAAACCCTAACTTGGTAGAGATGCATATTGTGTAGACCACGACGCATGCAAGACAATCGAGAGCTAGGGCTACCTCGAATGACTTCATCCGATTTTCATAACTAACTTGAGACTTAATCAAAAACCACCGAAGATCTTGGGAAAAGGGAGGTGGTCTCACCGGTGTGCATTAAATGCACTTGATAATTGTGCTAAGTTTGAGAGATCCAACTTTTGGTCTTCATAAATCCTTTTTAACTTTCTTTTTGTCTTCTCTTCTCCCCACTACTCCATAAGTTTCTAGTACTTAAGTCAACTTAGGCATGATTACAAAGAATTGCATTTTTTTAAGTATTTCATTGTTCCAATTTCATGTTACAAGCTTGAAAACCCAAACAAAATCCCATACTTAAACAATTTCCAAGTTCAAGAACAAATTGAAAGTCAAGGAATTGGGAAAACAATTGCCCAATTCCTTTGCCCTTTACCTTCCACACTCCACTTTTCTCATGCGGACCCATGACTTAGCCATTTTGCGATATTTTCAAGAAAGCAGGATTCCATTGACCTTCACATCTGGTTTTCCTTTTGTCCATTTCACGAAAACTCTTACACTTAGGTCATTTTTGGGTCATATTTTCGACATTTTGAGGCCACTAACACCTCCTTACATTTGAAAACAGTCCACAAAAATCTCAATTTCTCAAAAACACTAGCACTCACCAATTGAACACAAGAATTTTGGATGATTATCACTATTGTTTTGTGTGCTTTCTCCAATCAAATCCCAATTACCCAAATCTGGTCAAGCAAGAAATCAGAAAACTCGAGTCTTTTTGTGATTCACTTTGGTCAAAAAGAACTTGTTTTCCCATAGTTTTTACACTTAGCTGAATTCTTAATTATCTACCACATCATAAAATTGAATTTGAATGATTCAAAAAAATTTTAAATGATGCGAAGGATGATACAAATTCGGGATAACACTTTGTCATGTCCCCTTTTTGAGCTAATTCCAGCCAAAGACCTTAACCCATTTTCTCCCCGTGGGTTTAAGGAGAACGCAAGGGGAAGATCTGAACTTCGTAATTGCATCATTATTTTGATAGTTATTTCATTTATATATTTATGTATTCCTATTGACGATTAGCGCTCCAATAGATGGCTATGTAATTAGGAAATAAAATAAGTATTTGTGGCATGTAGGCCCAAAATACTTAATGAACTTTTAAAAGATCCTCTCTTAAGGGGTCGGCCTTTTAGATTGCATTGTAATAAGCACCCCTTATGTCTATAAAAGGAGGTCGCTTAGTCATTTGTAAGGATGTTTTTGGATGAATCTATCTTGTTGGTGAAGGCTTGCTTGTTGAAGCACTTTCTCCACCTCATTCAAGGACGAAAACCCTTGAATTGAGTACCTCCCAAGGACGAAAACCCTTGAGGAGAGGATAGTGTGGACGAAAACCCACATTATCTCATTAGTATTGATCTTCATTGCTGGTTATAATAGATTTCTGCCCTAAACGACTTGCTTATAGGTGTGTTTTCAAGGATATTGTTGATTTCTATGTGATTTCTTTGCATGGTTGAGCTCATTACGATTTATAAAGGTGAAATCTTCCATTTTATCAATTGTTGTTGCAAATTATATTTAATTTCAAGAGGGGTGACCTATATTGGAGTGATGTTCTAGTATGTGTGGTGAAATTTTGGCAAATTTGGAATTATCATCTTATTTTCTATATTTTATAAGGCCAATATCTCAAGTTTCGTGATTTTTCGTGTTTTCTAAGTTGAGTTATGAATTTTAAAAATAACACTGCAGAATGAAATATCCCTTGTGGGATACCACTCAAAAATGCACAAAATATATAGAAATTGCAGCAAAATAAAATTTCTGATTTTTGCAGAAAATGACCAGCTAGGGCAGCGAACTGTATTTAATTGATATCTCACAAAATACTTGCCCAAAATGCATGAAATTTTAAAGGGAGCTTGCAACAATGATAATAAACACTAGAAAAATATTTTGGAATTTTTGATTAATATTAAACTGCCAGAAAATTTCAGAAAGCCCTAGACAACTGGAAATCTTTAAAAATTCATATCTTTCCAAATACAAGTGATAAAATTCTGAAAATCTGGAAATAACATCTACTAATAATGCAAATGAAAACCCAACCTCCAGATCTGAAATTGCACACTTAAAACCCTTCGAATCGCTGCAAAATCCCAAAGTAGGTCGCCCCCTTGGAAAGTGGCCAAAAACCCTCAAAAATGTCTCCACAAAAATCCCAAAATCCTCCAAAACCCTTCTCTAAAAACTCTGAAATTAATCTCTGAAAATCAACCCTGAATCAGCTCCAAAATGACAAACTAGGGTGGATCTTTCACCACCAAAGAGTGCCCTACTAGCTAGGAATGGATCTCTCACCACCGAAGCTAGGGATCTTGTGGGATCTTACTCCACAAGCTAGAGGATAGCAATCAACAGTTGCTCAATGAAAATCATAAGTGTGTATGCAAGAATGAGCTCCCTTTCTTCCCAAACTCCTCTTATGTCTTTCCCCCAAGCAACAAGAGGCCCAAAAGACCCCAATCGACCCCCTCTAGGAATAACCAAAAATCATAAAGTAACTTAAGTTACTTTTCCCCCTCCAAGTCGCCATAGGGACATAAGTGACCCCAACGAAAGATTATAACATTAAAGTGTTATGAGGTCCCCCCTTAACGACAAAACATAACATCTAGTCCCACCAAGCCACTTAATACTCATGTCAACACAAAATTATAACAAATAAGCAAGGTGGTAATAGTCATCCATACCCAATAGCCTCCAATGTCGTTAGCCCCTCGGGTATGACCAAGGCTAAGACGAATGAAAAACCTCCTAGGCCAACTGCTCGGAAATGGGGACATTACACGCATAAGGGTTTTATGAACTTCATATCTTCATATCTAGGGCATTAAAAATCAGATTTCTTGCACTACATGATTGTTGAGGTTATATCATAATTTTAAAGATTCAAGTGAAGCTAATTTGAAGGGTTTTGAAGGCTCAAAAGTGGAGTTGAATTCCATAAACAGTTCGTTGCCCTAGGATATTGCAAAAATCAGATTATTTTCAGTTGGCTAGCTTTTGAAATCAGACTTGGTTATTTGGTGTTTAAGCTAATTTCCTTAATTTGTAGTTTTATCCCCAATAGGGATATTACACACTTACAATGAAACAACCTCACAATTAAGAATGCTAAATAAGAATACGCCAATAAAATTTCTTGGCTAATTAAAAGAAGAAATGATTTTTGCAGAAATCACTCTTGAAAATAGATGCAAGAATAATGGAAGTAATAACCGATTTTGAAATCGTCTTTTGAAAATTGATTCAAGAATAATGAAAGCAATAATCCATTATGATTAAAGGTTTGTTTGCATGCATCATTTATAGACTTCAACTTCAAACAACTCTCAAAATAATAACCTAATAGATGAAATTGAGAAAAATTATTATCTAATGAGAAAAATTATTACATGGGTCTAACTATATCTGTTCTAGATATAACAATGGAGGATGCTCTTCCGTGATAGGCAACAGGAAGATGGAACTGCATCATCACAATACATAAGTTATAGCACATCTAAGCATAGTAATATTTCAATTTCTATTGGCTATTTGCACAATTTCAAAAGTAATCAAATCAAAACATCAAGCATTAGAAGCATAAAATGCCTACTAGGCATCACTTAGAATGCAAACCTATTGCTTTGACTTTCCTCAATATCCATGAAAGCTAGCTACAAAGGACAAAGGCTAGAGAAAAATGTGAATCTTATTTATTTCACCATTTTTCTTTCTTTTTTTTGAGCCTTAGCTTCCATTGAACTGGTGTAATGTCTCCTTTTCCAAAAAAAAAAAACGATTGGAAGACTTTGAGCTCATTCCACTTCCCGTGGCCAAGAAGGAAATGAACAAGGGAAGAAGTTGTCATGCTTTTCAGTGATTTTCGTGAGCATTGTATTCTTTAATAGTTTTCTACATAGAGTTAGTTCGGCTAGGTTAAGAAGGTGAAAAGCGAAAGGAAAAATAAAATAAAAGTATCCATTATGAGGTCGGTCCTATTTGGAAGCTTTATAATTGGTTTTGGCACCACAACAAGGTATAAAAGGGGTCACTTGGCTCATTTGTGGGTCATCATCTTCTCTAAAATTAACATTGTATGACTTTTGGGTTGATTGCTCAACTACTTCCATTTAAGGGCGAAAATCCTTTGGTGTGGCCAACAAGGAGGACAAAAACCTTCCTTGTTTGATTGAAGAACGAAAACTCTTCAATTCATTGAGGATTCTCCATCCCGGGTTTCCAAAGAGCTTCAAGAAGATTGATTTTGCAGATTTTCAACTAAGGTTTGATTCTACAGTGATTTTCAGCCCCTCTCCAACTCAACCATCATTGCATTCCTTATATTTTTAGCAACCGAATCTATATTTGGACTTCATTTTTGGGCTTGGAATCATTCATTTCCAGCCACTTTTGTAAGGGTGTTCTCTGTTGTTATTTTATTTAATTAAATAATTTCCAGCTAGGGTTTGAAGGCTGATTTCTTGGTTAATATTGGTTCTAAAATATTTCTAAGTGTCCCTACATGTTTTGGATGGTGTGAATGATGCATTTTTGAAGAATTATTGCATTCTCCTTGTTATAAAAAATTAGACTGTTGTTCATTGCTGTCATAATTTTCAGTTGGTTGTTATAAAATTCAGTTTACTATCTATTGGGGTTTGTGCAATTTTCCTTTGTTTTCAATTAGAGCTCGAAAGAGACATTATAGTGGTATTAGGGCATCGATCTTCCTAGCTTGAGGGTATTCATTTAGAAAGAGACGATAAAATGGCAAACATAAATTTTGAAGATGCTAGGTTTGAGAGGTTTGCCCAAGGGCAAGAGAGGTCAGTTGATATAATGACACGACTGATCCATAATATGCATCCAAGAAGTTCTTCAAGGGCCAACAACAATCTTCAACCACCGAGATCGCAATGGATCCTACGGCTAGGGCTTTTCACCTACCTTCCTCCCAAGGGAAGGAGTTATTCAAGTTGGATACACGGCATTCAATAGGGCACAATATTGCGACCAGCTATGAAGAATATAGAGCTCTTCCGAATGAGATCCGTGATGTTATTTCGCTTGCTAAATTCATAGGGGTAAGGGAAGTAAAGGTCGGAGCTAGACCTCATGTGCCACTAAGGTATCTTCAAAATGTTTTGGGGAAGGTGACACTCTCCACATTTGATGGCTCCGACAAAGGGACATCCGGTGTATAGGTGAAGATGTTAGAGTTAAACCCTAGACCACAAGAACACGCCAAGGAGCCAAACCCAAAGGGGTTTCTCTTGAACGAAGAAAAATAAAGAACAAATTTGCAAGAGGGTTCTGAGGGGGAGTCCCAAGAAGACCATGTTGAAGGGCGTACATGAGAAAAGAGATTTACCAATTGTTGATGATAATATTCAACTTGCAGGAATTTTCCAAACAGCAATCAAAAGAAAGCAAATTGATGGTGTTCTTGACCTCAGTACGAACCATGATGATGTTCCATACATGTGTCCACAAAATATGGAAGGAGAAGGCGGAAAGATCTTCATTTGTCGAAGAAGTGAAGGCAAAGGAAGGTGAGCTCCTGTGGGCAGCCCAAGGTATGATAGTGATGACCATATTTCTGATTTGTTGTTTCCTCCTACCTCGCTATTTTGTTTGGACGGTAATTAGTGGTCTTTGGCCTTCAACGATCGATAATGATTTCCTTTGATAGCAAATTCTTTTAACATCAATGACAATTAATCCAACATTAACATCTTCACTTAGTTTGAACACAACATTGCATAGGTTGCCTTTCGCCAGCTTTATATCCCAATGAACGCAATGGTGATTCACCATCACCTATTGCGACATCCCTACAAAGATTTTAAGTTAAACAAAAGAAATACCAAAACCACACAGGACTATTGGGCGGATGCACAGAGACAAGTGTCCTCGCCATGTCCGCTCCTTAATGCAAAGCCCATCATTATTTATAAAATTTTATCCTATTTTCACACATAATGGTAACATTTTTTGCAATCTCATACAAGGATGAATATCATATTTCACTAAAGTTCCAAACCCAAAAAATGCTTACAAGCTAGTGATGCACAACAAAAAAACAAGTTGGCATCGTGTTGACCACAAGAACCCCGATCTAAGTCCAAAAGCCTTGTGTTTTTCACAAAAGTTTACAAGGTGAGACAAAGACTGTCGACTTAATCTAAAGGTGTAAAAAAATCTCTAGAATCTCTAGCCATACACTTTTTGATGCCTCATTGTGCAATAAATAAAATAAACATAGATTTGCTCTAAATTAGTGAAACAACTTTGTTTTATGCTTTTCATGATTTGATTTGCAATTCCTATAAAGATAGTAAGAGAGATATGCGAAAGTGAATCCTATCTCTCTCCTCCTGGTCCCTTGGATGTTTTAGAGTAGGTTAGCTTAGGAGTAGTGTTAGCATTATATTAGGTTGAGCTCATGGATTCTCCTTATCTCATAAACAAAGGAAGCCGGCCTTCTCCGGAGGTATGTCTTAAGCCGCAAGTCCCACACTTGGAGACAATCCCATGTTGCCCAAAAATTCTAATTTTCATGCATATGATTATTTGGAGGGTGCAATTTTTGGAACCAACAGTAACACCATCCAAAGCTCATGTGAATGGATTAAAATGTATAGCTTGGAAGGTACTACCAATGTAGGATCTCAATTCATAGCTAGAATGGGTTCCTATTTCAAGGCAATTATAAGACTCTTTTGCCAATAGGATACTAACATGTTCCCTTACCATCAATTTGAGAGGTACCAAATACTTGAATTCTTGTAAGACGGGTTGTTAGTATCATTGCATAAAAAAATATACATTGAACTAACTATCGGAAATATGAGACTCTTTTTGACAAGAGTACATACAATTTTTGGTGGTCTACTTAATCCACTTACCTATCAAAGTCCCCTCGTATTACACTTTAGTTGAACGAATGATTCTAGTTAAAGTTCGCATTTAAGCATAGAAAGTGTTTTTGTTTGGCAAACATTATTTGTTTGCAAACCACCGGTGGGATATATTTTTTGAGTTTAGCATTGCGCGAAGTTTACGTATTTTTTTCTAGCACAGGGGAATCACATACAAAGGTGACATCCTTGTCTTATTCTCCAAAGTTACTATTGGTAGATTTCAATCGATAACCAAATAAATTATGACAAATTCAAATTTCACCTAAGAGCCTTAACTAAAATAAAAAGGATATCAATTAACCCGATTTTTTTCCTCTTTGTTCAATAGATTTTATATTTTAAGAGATTTTACTATTACTTTGGGCCTATTCTATGTTTTCAACATATAACAAGTACAACGTTTAATATTTGACACGAACACTCAAGAAACATCTTTTCAATTTTGAAGGTATATCAATTGCTTTCCTTGCATAATTTCATCAATATCAACAAAACAATCGATAGAATTTGATGAGCATTGAAATTATGCCGAGAGGCATCCTACAATGGCAACCAAGCGTGGTGGTGGTGGATTGTAATGTTCATGAAATGTTAACAATTAATGCTTGGCCTTACATTTGACATCCATTTCACTTTGTCATTATGTATTTGCAACATTGAATTTGACGTCCATTTGATAGTTATTTAGATGTTTTTTCTCTTCTTGCTTAGAGAAGTGAATCATAAAACATAAGATCTTGAACATACTGAAAGGAGTTTGGGGCTGTTTTTCCTGAAAAGATTTTTTCGACCTCGACATAGTTGTGTAGCTAGATTGAGATCATTTGTCGCACATCAATGGGAAATTATTGGAGAAGGTAATGGAGTTATTAATCAATGTGGTATGTGACAAATCCAAGATAGGCGCCTTGAGATTGATATATCTCGACATTTATCAAATAAATGTATTTAAAATATTTGTACTATTTGAACTCTTACATAGATATATAAAGTAACCATCATGTTTCATGATAACCAAAATTATATTGCAAGGTGGCTTCATATGTTAAGGAATGGAAATACAGTCCCCAAGCTCTATCACCAACATTGTAACTTTTCAGGCCCCTTCCCAACTAACTCTCAAGCAATGAGTTCACACAAAATTGAAAAAGATTTTTGCAAAGGTTCTATCTGCATCAATGTGTGGTAGAGGATTTCATGGACAAGTGTGGGAGGTGAGCTCCAAGACAGCAACATTGTTATGTGGAGTGATCATCGTAGCATGGTGGACAAACTAGACAAACATCCTTGTAAACAAGTTAGCGGCTCTTCCTTGAGTTGTGTTCTCAAACATGTTTGCAAGTCGCCCTACAAATAAAATTTTGGTAAGAGAAGTAAGAGAAAAGAACATTGAAACAATTATAGACGGACCAATCAAGGCAGGTGGAGGGTTGAAAGTTCTCAGCCTTGATAATGCCCATTGAGAAGGTTCTCATTTCGGAGATTGATACTTCTAACCAAAAATCCTATGAAAGGATCATTTTTTTATGTTGGACCATCTTGAACACAGATTTAAGTTTCTAAGTATTTAGATTGGCACAACCATGCCTTATCTTTTTACTTTTTCTCTTGGATCTTTACTATTGTGTTGAGGATTGGTTTTATGAATGCCCTTTCAAAAATTGGATGTGTTGATTACAAGTTCTCCTAACAATCTTGAGCACTACATGGATTGAACTTTAATTGCTAGCTTTCCTGGATTTCAAGAAATCTACAAGTTTCTTTATCCATCTATTGAACTTCTAAACTAGTCATCCATGAGAAGATAGGTGATCCTCTCTTTTCAAATTTTGATGTTTTCCTAACTTTAAAATGTATGCTTGCAATATCCAAGAATGTTTTATGTCAACCTACATATGTTTTAAGAATATTAAGCTTATCATATAATAATTTAAAAAAATTGATACCGCTTGTAATTTCAACCATGTACAAGTCTCCCTCTAATTTCATTTTTTTAAATGTATGTTTGATATATTCAAGAATGTTTTATGTCAACCTACAGTATGTTTTAAGAATAATATGCTTATCATATAATAATTTTATAAAACAAATTTCTGCCACAATACCACTTGTAGATTCAACCATGTACCAATCTCTCTCTGATTTGAATTTTTCAACCATGTGACATTCTCTGTGTTTGATTTCATTTTTACAAGTTTGTCAAATAGGAGAGAAAAATTTACTTCCCCACACATTTATATATGTTGCGTCTATCCTATATTAATTCGTTTCATGCATTGTTTGTCTTGTAATGATGATTTTAATTTTAAAAAATGACTGATATGCTGCCATAATAATCCATTTTCTATAGACTTGGCGAGACGGCTGCTGTTGAGGAGGTGGTTAAGGTCATGAATGACCCAGGGCAATCCAATCCCCATTTGGACACTCTCAAGGTTGCCCAAATTATCGGGGTCCAGACTGTCTTGCTTGGCGCCAGTAATGCCTACGCGATTCACGAAGACATGGAGCAGCTGAGTTTTGATGTGGGCCTGAAATTGGATCAGCTGTGGCAGTTAACTAAAGACATGGCCATGGAAAGTGTACAACAAGGTAAGAAGATTGATGCAATATGCTCTGCCCTTCAAATTCCTACTGAGCAATTTGAGGTCTCTAACCTGGCCAACTCCCTGGCAGCACTGATGATTGAGGATGAGGCTAGGAATGCTGATGCTGCTACAGTTATGGTAACCAGTTCTTCTGATGAAGAGATCAAATAGTTTTAGGTTATCATTTTTATTTTTTCGATATATATTTCCTGTTGGCTTCACCATCAATGATGGTTTTTGTAACTGGAACTGTCCCTGTTCTCAGGGTTTTTATTATTATATATTATATAAAATAGTGAGGCCTTGAGCCTCTTTTTGATCGATCAAAAAAAAACAACCCATTTTCTATCAAATATACAATTATATAAGATATCACCTATAATACACAAGAACTAGGAGTATCTTTCCTTCCAAAAAGAATGTAAAATGTGACAAGGAAAAGCAATGCCTTCAATTTCGCATCAAAATAACAAGGTCATAATTTCAGATGCTGACACAAGGTATGATGAGTTTCTTCTAGTAAAAAAATTGAATGCAAAAGTTTTTAAGGATCAATTACTAGTTATTTTTCTCCATAACTTTCCACTTTTGAAAGTTTGATTCCATATACATTAGCAAAGTATGAAAATATGATATTCTAGTGTATTTTTTTATTTTCATCTTTTCTGGGACAGATTGAAGGATGTAATAATACTCGTGCCCACACTTCACTTAAAAATGCTAACTGATAACAAATACGACAAAACCTGACAATAGAAACAATGGGTTTGATATTTATGTCTACTTCTTCCTAAAAGAAAGTAAATACATTTACCAGTTCGGGAGAATGGGATTTTCTGGACCCCGAAATATAAGACCGCAGTTCTTTGTATGATGCATGGAGGCAAAAAGTCAGTGTAGTCCCCTATAACACAAGGAAGCACCATCTGTACCTGACTCTGTTGATCAAAATTAACCCAAATTCATTAGTAGACATATGAACACCCTAAAGCAAGTTTTAATTGCTCTTTTGGAAACTAGTAAAAATTACAATATAGCTCACCATTGGGAACAATGCACTTTTCTGCAACTCAGCATTATCTTGCAAGGCTGGCTCATCTACTGTGATAAGATAATAATAAAATTAGTGGTATTAACTTTGCTCTTCACACCAAATACACAATGGGAGATTACCAGCTACTATAGATTTTAACTTTTAAACATTCCTCCTAAGTTCACTGTATTATATTCAACACAACTTATTAAATTTCAGTCCAAGAGGTGTAGCAAATCATGTACTAAAGAGTAAGTCATAAAAAATCTGAAGGTCTAAAAAGTTCAAATAAATCCGCCTAAATGGATCATAGTCTTCTGAACCGCAAGCAAACATGTGCTGATATGAAGTTTAAAAGTTTTGTTAGGAAAGACCTGTTAAAGTAATTGCATTGTGGTAGCAGCAAGTGAAAGTGACGGAAACAGATCAAAGAAATGCAGCGAAATTCCAAAACTTTGACAGGCTTGACATTCCATTCTTACTCCCATTCATTAAATCAAAAGATGTGACTGGATAAATAAACATGTTAACGGTGAACTTATGTTGTGTCTCTTTGCATCCTCCATTTTCTTTTATGTGTGGATACTACTCTATCTCTATTTTCAGTATGGCAGGGCTCTCCAAGTCGAGTAAAATATGTAATTTTATGCCTCCTAGATTCTCAAAAAGCAACAGTTTTACTTCAGACTTAAAAACACCTACTCATGTTACAACTACTAGGCTAAGTTACTCAAAACGGAAACAAAATAGAATCGGAAAGGGGGATACGAGAAGTCTGGAGGACCCCAGACCCTGAGCACAGGGGTGATCCAGGGGACAATGCTCTAAAAGAAGCCTTGATCAGTTTCAATAATCAGAATAAAATACGAACATTATGTAGAGAGAATGAGAGAAATATATTTCAAATAGGACACGATATTAGAAGTGTAATGTCAGATTATATTACTTTGGAATCTGAAAGTTCTGTAGATCTGAGAGGGTGGATGTGTGTATCAATCAAAATTGAACTAACTACAAGCTTATTCAATGTATAGCTAGACGGCTTGACAGCTACAAGAAGAGAAATCACTCGCCTTCTACTAGTTGAAGTTCCATGCTATGTTGTTTTCTGGTGGTACCATAGACCGAGTGTCTAGAACAAGGCTGACACTTTTGATACTATGTTGTATCACATGTAATGAATTAGGCTCTGCAATTTTGACTACATGTGCTTGAGATAATGAAGAAGCACATGGGGAAGACTACTCAAATTATACAAAAATCATGATACAGCGAGATGATTCAAGCCCCAAATACTCCTGGATCAGCCTGGGAAATGATGCAGCATAGAAACGTCCACAGAAAAACATATATAATATACGTAAATACTAAATATTTAAAGACAATTGTTTAATAATAGACATTTTTTTGCAAAAATGCAACATGACAAAGCTGTTTTAAATTGCTTCAAAAGTTTTTAACCATATATTTAGCTACTCAAATGTCTATGTATTATATTCTAGACTGTTTCAGTACAGGTACGGATATGGCTACGGTACACTGAAACGACAAATTTTTAAAAACCTCGGGTATGGTACACAGTGGGTACGTTCGTACAATATATTTCTAAAAAGTAAAAAAATAAATATATATAAAAATTTAAAGTAAACAAGAAGTTTATAGTCTCAGCAACCTATAAAATATTAGAAGCCAACAACAAGCAAGATTTCTTTGACTGAATACAAGAAGACCACAAAAATTATATCTACGAGTCCGTCTACTAATGGGCTCAAACATTCCACTTATTGTTAAGGCCCGGGGAAAGGTTTGGGGAGAAGACAATCTTTTCATAGAGTTGTTTGGAGGTAGCCTCTTGGAGAGGGGGCCCTTTGAGCCACCTCATAGTATCCCAAAAGTCATTCTCATCCTCCATAATTAGTCCAGTAGAGGGAGCTGTGAAAGCATTTCTAAGCATTGTATACATTCTGAACTGAGATTGAGGAAGCTTATAGAAAGCTTTAAGGTCTGTCCATTCCATCCACTTCCCAAATCTCTACAAGTCATGAAATATTTTAATTCCTTTCTCAAACCAAAGGAGGGCAGAGAAGCCTCTTGTCAAGGCAAGGATCTTGTCATTATATTTCAGATTCGACGAAATTGATTTGTAGGCTTGGCACCTAGTGTCAAAGGAAGAGAAGATAGGCTGCCCAACCACCAAGTGCTTCACTTCTCTCAAGCCTTCCAAATTGACTGAAGAATAAAGGACCCATGAGGAGCAACAAGAAAGCCCCCAAATAGTAAGTCAACCAAATGAAGTCCTTTTCATCTCTCTTGACCCTTCGGAGCCTATTGGCAATATTGAATCTCACACGAACTTTCCAAGGTTCAATTCCAGTCAAAGCCCTCAAGTTTTATTTATTTTTTTGCACTTAAAAACAACCGTGTGGGGACATACCCGGGCTTGTGGGTGCATACCCACAGCGTACCCGAACCGTACCTGTACCCATCTCCGTACCAAGTACGTATCAGGCCTGGTACGGGGGTACTTGGCATTTCCGGGAAGTCTAGATTATACTCATTAAATGGATCCCAAGCAGTCTTGTAGTGCATATCATGATTAGGCTGTAGGGATTTCATAGCCCAGCTTTCCCCCACTTTTAGTCATGCTTGTTTAGGAACCCCATTTTGCTTTGGTTGGCTGGCGCTCAGACATGTTCCTAGAATGGGCCCCGCTGTTACAAACACCTGGCACAGACATCTCTCTTTGTGACCGCTGTTTTAGGTTGGTTGGCTGGCAGTCGGTGGTGGTTTGCTGGCTGAGTAACCTGCTTCCTTGCATGTGGCTGGCGGATGGTGTTTGCTACCCTCCTGCCTCATCACTCGCCGTTGTATTACTTTCCAGACCTTCTACATCGCCTCCTTTATGAATACTGGTTTTGATTGATATTTCAATATTGTTGAATGACGAAATTGAGGAGAAACCAGATATCAGTTGGGAACAGCATATCCTTCCGTGAGGTTAGTTTGTTGGTTGCTGTATTTTGGAATATAAGTTTATATGGATGTCATATTCTTTCCACCATTCTCCTGTGTTTTGGGAGTTGTTTGATAAACATTCGACAAGAAATTGAGATGTTTTCTTTACACTTTCCTGCCCCTCTTTCCTTTTACATTAAGAGTTTGGCGCTGTGCATCTCCTATGCCTTTTTGCTAACAGTTTTGGTGGTGATCAGTATAGTTTGTGGTCTTATTTATACACGCAGAGTGCATAGGTGGATACCATGGTCGAGACCGTCCCGTGGCAAAAATCAAAAATTCCTTCTTTTCAATTTAAATGCTGCAGATGAGATATGCAAATATGAGGGACTGAGCAGGGATTCGCTCCCCACTTAAAGTAGTTGAGGAAATGGTGACACAATATTCTGCAGACTTCTTTCATTCTTTAATTGTAAGTTAGATATGTCAAGTTCACAGACCAAAAAAGTATCAGACATTTGATAATATGCTTGAACAAAACACCACGTCATGGAATGCAATAATTGCTGGATATGCACAAAATAGGCAATGTTCTGAAGCTCAGTTGCATTATGATACTCAGTTATTAAGAAAAACCCAACACCAATCAAAGACATATATAATCTGTTTCAGAAACTTTAACTTTTGTCTGTGCTTTTTAAAATATTTTTGTTAAAAGCCAGACTTAATTTCTGCGAGAGACTTATCTTTTGTGATAAACTTTAATATTTTATAATTTTTAATAATTTATGTAAGAAGCTTAATCTTATTTGTCGGTGACCTTGTAATTTCTGTGGGAGACTTAATCTTGTTTGTCGCTGAACTTGTTTGATCCGGCTTCATATATTATAAGAAATTCCTTAAAGATTTGACGAGACATTTTTTATTTTTTATTAATTTTGTCATTATTATTACTTTGAAGGATACGTAAACTATTTCAAGAATAGAAGGAAATGATGACGAAGCTGCATTCAAAGACGTGTTGACTAGAAAACGACAATATGTGAACAGCTTGGTGCATAATGTTCATAAAGGCATCTTTTGCATGTTGATGTTATCATTCCATATGTTTATTGAGATCTACCTTTGTTCCCGGTTCCATCCAAATTAGTTTGTTTGCATTCATTCACTGCTTGTATCATTTGGTTTTCTATATTTTATTTTTCTGTTCACAATCTTATCTCTTGGTCACTTTGTTTTCTTTATTTTTTCAGCTGCACAAATAGTAGAGATGGAGCTGCAATGGTCACTGGCAAGATAGCATCAACATTTTGTTAATTGTTAAGTCAGTAATTACTATTCAATGTCCTACTCGAAGATTATGCCTTTTTCACAATTTTGAGATAGCTTCCTGCAATAATTACCAATTAAATTTCATTAGACAACTTTTTCATAACCAATCCCATACTTGACGCTGGGAAGAATCTATAACAAAGAGGTATCCCTTCAAGTCTTATGTGATACTTTTTATTTAACCATTTCCATTCTTCTCGCTCTTTTCTGGAATTTCTTCTGTACTGAGTACGTATGTTCTTCTCTAAATTTGACTCTGTCACTATTGTGTAGCAAAAGATTGCAATTACAGTGACTGCTTTCTTTGCTCTTCGTTCTTTCAATCTTGCTTTCTTGGTGATAGAACATGTCAGTATTTGGTTATCAATTTTCTTTCATGGAGTTTTTTTAACCCAAACGGACTCATGCGTATACTGTATGAGAGCCTTCTCAGCTCCTAGACTTTTTTACCCTAGTAATTTTCTAGTGTAACTGAATATACTTTTGTGTCCCATTGACTGTACTTTCGCTACTCATGGACATTAATATACTTTCCATTTTTCCCCTTGTAAGCAAGAGCTGGATGATATACAATACTTGTTGTTTTGCCTTCAACTTGGTTGACATTGTCACTGGCAATAACAGCCAACAATCAATGGGAAGTGACAAATACGGATAACTTACATATTACTTAGTTCCTTTTAATGGTTTGCGATTAGAATTTGTCGTAGGTACATCGTGGGGGAAATCCTTATTCATATGGTTTTGTATGCTTTGTTATTAGCGTTCTTTTCGAATTAGTTATTTGTTCATCCTTCTTTTAAGAAACTTTTGTATGTTAATATCACAGGTTGGAAGCCGAGATCAATATTAGAGGACCTGAATTGAGGACCTGTTTTCTTAGTCTATTTCGAAGTTGGATTTGATAAAAACACTGTTATAAAAAACTTGATGGGACTGTGTAAGAGAATTAGGCGCTTCTTTAGATGTGCGGCTCCACATGCAATAGATACGGAGCCTGAAAATATTGGTATACAGGCTCCATCATCTATTGTGGATTCTGAGTATTCAATGGTAGGTGATGATGCCCTCGGTGCAATGGTAGGTGATGATGCCCTCGGTTCAATGGTAGGTGATGATGCCCTTGGCACTTGCTTTCCACACATGGATCAGTCATGGCTTGAATTTCTTTATGAATGGTCTGAACTGCCTGCACCTACACCCAGTGCTTCCACTACAATGTAAACGACCATTGCTACGTAAGCTGAACCATATGCGCATATGTAACACATCTGTATAATTGTACTCTTATGGTGTTGTAAAGTCGTTACGTATAGCAAATATGGTGTTGTACAATGTACTCTTATATGTTCGGTTCCAGTGTTAACCTACATATCTTTTATGTACTGAGAGTACTTTGGAAATCAGGTTCACCTTTTCACATTCTACATATTTGCATTCAGCATACATGTATTTAAATGTATTGTTACCTCGTGTATTTGTGGTTTTTGCTTTCCATGTTTAAAACTAATGCTTCTTCATACATACAAATCTCATGTACAGCTACACAGATGAGCAGCATAACAAATTACAATTCTTACTTCATAAATGGCTAGTAATAATGCCTTCAATATAACAGACGTTGAGGGTAAAGCACTGCTATGTACTGACCCTGGAAAAACTATTCATGCAAACCTGTGACATCTATTAAGAAATTGAACCCTTACCAACCAAAATGGAATATCGAAGCTAGGGTTACGAAGAAAGGAAACCTATATCCTATTGTTAATAACAGGGGACCAGGGCAGCTGTTTAACTTCTACATAATAGATTTTGCTGGTGACGACATTGGCGTCGCCTCCTTCGGAGATACAGCTCGTACTTTTCACAACACTATACAAACCGGCAATATTTACAACATTTCAAATGGCACTCTAGAGTATGCAAACAAACAAACAAGAATAGCTATGTTCAAACAACCTCATGTACGAGAGCTAGCCATGCACGGTACCATGATAATAGGTTTGGCACACAACCTCACTTCCAATATTTTCTATTAAATTTCATGATGCGTCACCACCCTCTCGCAACATCATTTGTATTTGCAAAAAAAGACATTGACGATGATTTGCCAAGCACAATAGAAGAGCTTCGGCAATATTTAAAGGACCTCCCAAATGAACAAATTGTTGCTCGGTTCGGCTTGAACCTTCGCGGAACCAAATCATACTGGTCTAAATGTAGAGGTGAATTAGCAAATATGATTCTACAATTAAGATCCCCAACCCTCTTCTTCACCCTCAGTGCAGCTGATACTAAATGGCCAGACCTACACAAAATTATGTTTGGCTCATCTCCTACAATTTGAGTAGTTGCACATTATTGGAGGATACAAAATATTATTATCCACATTTAGTCTCTACATATATGGAAAGAAAATTTACTATCTTCTGCAAAGAGGTCTTGGAGAAAACATTCCAAACTGAAGATTATCGTAAAGGTAAAATCCCTACATTTTTCCTTCTCAAATTTATCAATAAATATACATTTCTATCACAGAATTTCTAAATATTTGCATCCTACTTAGGTATGAATGGCAACATCGAAACAGTAGGTTGGAAAAGCCCATTTCAAGTTAATGTTGTGAAAGCTTTCTTTGACCAATACGTAATAGCATGGAACACAAAACAAGTTTAGTGTTGCCTACCTAGAATGCACCATGCAATCTTGGATGACCCCGCTTATTAGACACCCCAAAAATTCTAGCAGCTGATGCACAACTTGACTACAATGAACTTGTTAACCGTGTTGAGCGACACAACAAATGTTCTAAAAACACATGTTTGCGCAGGAAAGGACTAAGTTTACGTTGTAGATAAAAAGTGCCTTGGCCCTTACAGCCAATTTCAACCCTATTTGTCAACGATAAAGGCCAAAACACATATACACCGGCTCGAAACAATGATAAAGTAAACATCCACAATGCCAACATGCTATCACTTTGTCATGCAAACATCGACTATTGACCAATTACCACTCAATATGTTGTCTTGCAATACATAGCCAAGTATGCATCAAAGGCGAGCTTAGCTCAGAGCTATCACCATGTGTTGACTAGAACATCGAATGATGCAACAATACATAGCCCTTGTGTCACGGTGTTTCGGCAATTTTCGAGACGGAAGTTTGAAAATCGCCGAACTTTAATCACCTAAAAAAATCGCGAATATTCACATACATTCGACATTAAAAAAGAACTAATGAAACACTTTTAAAAAACCCTAAAAAGTACCCTTAAAAACCCTGAAACCTATTCTCGACTTTATAAAAAAACGCGTGGAAGTATGAGGTTTCTCGTTCCAGTTCTGAGCGGCGGGAGTAAGAGTGCTTTCTCATTCCAGTCTGTGACCTGCGACTTGAGCTACGGCTATGACCTGGAGAGTTCGTGACCTGCGTTGCGACCAATCTGCTACGACCATCCCGACTGCGAGCCATCCCTACGAGCTGCGAGAGGTATGTTCAAAATCTTTGCCGTGAAATGTATTTTGCAATGTCAATTAGGTTAGACTCTTAGACTTAAGAGTATTGAAACTTATAATTTATATTTTATAATTTATAATTTTGGTCGATTAGGTTAACTTATAATTTATATTTAATATTTAATCTTTTATTTTATATTTTATAATTATAAATTTATAATGTTTTCACCCCCTCTTCGGGTTGCAGTCCATCAGGAGCTTCTTTTTGTCAGCCTCTAATGTTAGGAGGGGTGTGGCTACCATTCCTGATTAGACCTTTGGTCCTCATTTGCCCCCTTTCATTCTCTTCTTCGCTTCCGTCGTTTTTCTCCCCGCTTGCTCCTTTGCCCCCGCCTGTGGGGGCATTGGCTTCAGGTTTCCTTTCTGCTGTCTTTTCTCTTCTTTTCTGTTTTTGGGAACTCGTTTTGAGTTGTCCCCGCTCGCACTTTGTATATTGTTTGGGCTGCAGTCCCATTGACCTACTTTTGTGGTCATTCGTTGGACATTAATATATTTATCTCATCTATCTTATCTATTAATGTTTCAATTTTAATAAAATAATTAAGCATAGAATTGGTAATTTATTTACAATTTCATATGTTCCTTAAATGTAATAAAGACATGTATTTATATAGATTTCAAGTTTATATAATAAAGTTTTTAGTTATTTGAAAAATTTGTGCATTTATGTCTTTTTTTTTTTTAAATGAAAATTATAACAGCCGAATTTAATCACGATTTTTCTTTCCTAACTTTATCAATGCCGAACTTAATCCGAATTTAATCCTCCCTGTCACACTTGCATACTCTGTCAGAAACCCTTGTTGATTGTGACATCGGGGCATAGGAAACTTGTCATATGTTACAAAAATTACTACTGTCAGCGTGTAGCCATTCTTTTATTATGCCCTCTGTTGGCAAGAAAATTTTCAAACGAGTGATAAAGAATAGTCCACTTAAATTTACAACACCATCATTTATTCGAGCATATATACATCAACTAGATCACTTAGCCACACTACCACTTATCGAAATAGCAAAGTCATGGTCATACGATCTATGAAGAATGGAGGTGACGCCTTGCATCAGAATTAGTAAGAGTGTTCCCACGCTATTTAGTGATTCCATGCATTGAATCACTGACATATGAGGGATCTTGCTTTACTGAATTGTTGTTATACAAACCATTCCACAATATTCAGACTAACATGGGATTTAGGACAGCTGAAATTTGTAGGAATTGGGAACAATTTAAAAACTCCTACCATGTTTGGCATGTTCCACGCTTAGAAAGTGCAGCTAGCAATGTTGCAGAAATAAGTAGCACAGACCGTGAAACTGAGGAGGAAGGCACACTAGAGATGGAAGAATGGGAGTTACTATCACGAATACACCCAACAAGTACTATTGAAATAGATGATCTAAATATGCTTGAGCTTCGAGAACTTGACACCAGCTACAATTGGAATCACTAGCACCTACAAACCAACTTGCAAGAATCAGTTATCACTTTCATAGAGATGAGCCAAATTTCATTACTGAAACATATACCAACAAATTGTAAATGACACACACAAAAACATCTTGTTTGTTGAACAAGAAAATGCTTTACAGATTATTACAAAGCATGCTATGCAGGCTGTAAACAAATAACCATTGAAAATGCTAATTCAAGGGACAGCCGGTACTGGAAAATCGTACCTAATCAGGAGAATTTCACATGCACTACATTCTCTTTCTAACACGGCCAACTCTTGACTCCTACTTGTACCGACAGGTATTGCAGCATTTCATATCAATGCAACTACTATACATTCCACACTTTTAATTCCAATTCATAGCATTCAACCCCTACAAGGGTAAACGTTGTTACACTTTCAAAAGAAAATGAAATATATTGATTACATTTTAATCGATGAAATGAGTTTCATAGGCCCACGAATGTTAGGTGACATCAACAATCGACTATGACAAGGATTCCCAAAGGCTGCAGATAAAATTTTCGGAGGTTGTTCGATCATACTAGTTGGCGATTTAGCTCAACTACCCCTATTAATGATGTACCAATGTATGTTGGCAACTCAATTGGCCACACACTATGGAACAAATTTGATATTATTATAATGTTAGACACCAATTTCCACCAACAAGGTTGTACTTCATCACAAATCAGGTTCAAGCAACTCCTATCAAATATCAGAAACTCAAAAGCTACAGAAGAGGGCCAGAGGCTTCTCATGACTAGAACATCATCTACTATGTCTACGAAAGAACAACAAACTTTCAAGACATACACTCATCTCTATGCAACCAACATCTTGGCAACTACATAATAAGTCTACCCTTAAAACTCTAAATATGTCAATTGCCCTCGGTCGGCTTCAACAGCACAACCACGCCAACAAAGGTACCATGCACGGTACACAGCTTGAACAAACT
This sequence comes from Taxus wallichiana var. yunnanensis, assembly GCA_018340775.1. Classification (NCBI taxonomy): domain Eukaryota; kingdom Viridiplantae; phylum Streptophyta; class Pinopsida; order Cupressales; family Taxaceae; genus Taxus; species Taxus wallichiana. The sequence goes on from CM031244.1 coordinate 473,662,851, forward strand.
TGCTCTTGAGTGTTGGAGAGAAGATCATTTTAACAACCAATTTATGAATGGAGGTTGGACTAGTTAATGAAGCAATCACAAAAGTAGTTTGCTTTGTTTACAAACCACCCTCTCGACCTCTAGCTTTGCCGCTCTATGTTGTCAACTTTGTGAAATACTCGGGCCCTGCCTGGGATACTGATAATCCGACCCACTTACCTATCTCTCCAACCACAAGAAACAGTTGCCGACAAATCCCATTGAAAATGGCATGGGCATTAACAATTCATAAAGCACAGGGCATGACTTTAGAAAAAGCCACAATAGATATTGGCACTACCAATCACCAGAGGCTCACCTTTACTGCTATTTCACGTGTGCAAGCACTCTCGGATTTGTTTATCTCCCCAACATTCTCATTCATTCGTTACTCCTGAATGAAATGTAATAAATATGTAGCCAACCGAAAACAGACAGAAGCTCAACTACGCTTAAAGAACAATATTGTGACCAAAGCATGAAAAAAACAACACTACCCAGATACTTTACATACGTAACATCTTTATGTTCTTTCTAAATGCTTACTTTATTACTAATTTGTTAATTCCATTCCACTGGCTTTATAAATCTCAATTTCATATACTAACTTCAGAATCTAATAAATACACTGCTTCTTATGTACCATGTGACACATACATGATTTTCGGTTGTGCGTGTACAGATACTTTGAAGAAAAAAACAACCCATACGCAAGGCCTGAAGTGATGATTTCTACAAACTAGCCACTCGTCTTGCAAGCGGCACCAGCTTCTTGCACCAACTAATATCTGGGTCAGTGGATGCCTGCTTGCAAAGCAAAGACATTGTTGACGAAGACAACCTCTTCACTTTCCAACTCACTCAAAAACAATTGCAACACACTAGCCATATGCTAAATCAGGCAATAATTGCAATTGAGGACAATCAACAAATCGTCCACGACAAATATTATGAACAATTCTATGCGCACCAACAGGAAGACAACGAAACCGAGTGACACATTTTTACACTTTTATATACCTTATACAAAAGATAGATCCCTGACACAATTATATAAATGCTTCGACAACATTGTAATGCAAACCTTTCAAATGTACAATTTTCTTACTAAACCTTTCACATGTAAACATGCTTTTACTATGCAATAAAAGACTGTATTCAACTTTGACCCGCACCAAATCTGTACATATTTCTTGACACCTTACCATGCTAAAAAAATGTTGTCAATAATTTGGATTGTACTTTATTGCAAACATTGCATTGCATCTGATATGGCATACATGTTGTAATGCTTGTATGCATAATGAATGTACCAAGAATGAACGTACAGACAAGGCATACATCGGCATATTAAATTACAAAAAAAAAAAAAACAGATATACGATTACCTATTAATTCATAGATTACCCCACCTTTTTCCAATTCTTTATTTATTTCCTATTCATATTCATACGTGTTTAGGCTAAATTACATACAAAATGCATAACAGCACTATTATCACACCTACCCTGATTTTTTGTTCCACATAGGATTAGACATAGCACCTAATGTTATAATCAATTAAATCATAACCCCTCACCCACAAAATAACCCCCACTCATTGCATGCGCTACCCCCCGGCAGACATATACAGTACAAAATTCAACTCCTCCACTTTCACGGCGTACCCTTGCACCCCACAGGGGAGCAACTGCTAAATATATTGATGCTCTAAATCATTGAAGTCCTCATGCTCTTCAGGAGTGCCACTGCCACTACCACTCTTCAGAGCTACACTAAACTGTCTTGACTAACTCTCTAGCTCCTCGAGCATCAATGTAACTGCGGACAAGGACACATCCAAGTCGAGCAGCTCTGAGCCAACATCCCAATATGCAGGCACTGTCCTTGCTTATAAATTATAATTATTGGTCTTGTGCATCAAGAGACATCCCAATGTGCATGGACGGCACTTGGTCATAAATTATAATCATTGGTCTTGTGTGTCAAGACTCAAGACTCACAAGTCAAAATGTACATGCACCAAGTCCTCTGCCTTTGCACTTAATAGAATTTATAAAGAAGCACGAGATAAAAGATATGACTTCTAATGTCCTACAAGAAAAAAATAATAATAATAGGACTTATCAAAGTGTATTTAGTTGTTAAAGAATTGTTTCTCTTGAGTCTTAAATTTTAAAATAAACTCTCCAAGTCTCGACTGCAAAGCAAGTGGGGAAAAGCAGCCTATCGCTAGAAAATGCAAGAAAAGGACATAGGAAAAGGAAGCACAAAAAGGAGGGTTGATGTCACGATCAACCCTTTTCCAAGGCCTTTTACTGATCTGAGCCATTTCCAAAATTGCAAGTCAATTATCAACACTTCTGAGATGTTTTGAAGGTTTTCTTGTTTCAGACACATTTCAGAATGCTAGAAACAGAAAAAGTGAAATGCCAGCCCCTGGGCATTTTTGGTAACTAAGCTTCTTGGGGAACTCAACCTTCATATTTATTATTATCTGAAAGATTATAAGATAAAATAGCTTCTTTCTGAGCCCATTACAAGTGGTAAGTTTCATGCCCCCTTTGCAAGGATGTCATATGGGATTGTTTCATGCTCAAAGAAAAGTCCAATGTGGCGTAACGCATATCATTGCAGTGATACATGTAAATACTTTCTTCTATGATCATTGCAAGAATGATATTCAATATTCAAGGCCTCAACTTATGGTAAACAACAAAAATCTCAATCAGTAACTTCATTAAGCCCAACTTCTCTCTAAACAATACTAGAGTCAACATGTTAGAAAGTAACAGTATTTATGTTGGACTGGAATCTAAAAGCATTGATCCTAGCTCAGAGTTGTCTTTATTACACTGAGCACTCAATTGTCAAACCCCTTCTATAAGACACTTTCTAATCTGAAATGGATCCATTAAATATGCAATAACATCCAACTTAAGACCTTCAAACACTGAAACACCACAATAGACTAGCAGAAACACTTCGCTAACACATCAAAGAGGACAAACATAGATGACCATCACATAGGAATTGTACTTGAGCTATTGAGCGAGACTACTTGAGGTTATTCAAACACCCGGAAATCATGAAAAGGCGGAAGGATGCAAGGGATTGAAGGAAGAGTGAAATGTGATAAGTTCGGCCCATACTAAATATGTTGTGAACTAAAAGTGTTGTATCAGTCAAGCAGTGACAGAGAACCCAAGAGAGCATCAAATCCTACAAACTTAACACATTCGGTGCCAATCAAACATGTAAGCTAAATTCTATTAAGTACCAAACCCATCCCCAGGGGTACCCTTTAGCTTCTCCATCCATGCATGGAGAATCTATATGTCAATTAAAACCAAGGTATTTAAATCTCCCTCAATGATCCCGTAAGATTTTGTCAATTATATTTTCTAATATCTATCTGTTGGTTTTACTTTAACTACGTAGCTCATGCACCATAGCTAGGCAATTTTGCAGCAAGTAAGCAACTGTAAGAAATGTATATATGCAGAAGAGGGAAATAATTGAATGCGAGCAGAAAAAGAAAGAAGATGTGCAACCTAACCAATAGTTGACAGAGTTGGTCACATGCACATAGACAAAACAAATAGATCTAGAAATGCAGAATTCAAAGCAAAGGAAAGTTTCAGATCCAAATCTAAGATAACACAAAGTTTATGCAAAGATCTAAAAAGAAATAAGAAACAAATGCACCGTTGACACAAAGTTCTCCGGAAATCTGCCTCCTCTCTATTCCTTAGCTTTCAAAAAGATATCAAGGGTTTCAGCTCAAAGTCTGGAACACAAGAATGTTGATTACAAATTCTGATCCTTTAACCCGTAGGCTCTTCCTCTATTTATAGTGTATAGAGGGGAAATTACAAATGGAAACTACAACTGAACTAGAACATGCGGAAGTTGTAAAGGGAACATCTGGCAATCTTTCTCCTAGAATTCCTCTCTAAGTGACATGCATCTGGAGGTTAAGCCAAAGTTGTGCACATCTGCCACTTATCTTAGAGAACTTTTCCAAATAACTTAAAGTAATGGCTTTTAAACCAATAACTTTAATCTTACAATTTCATCCGGGAACATAAGGAATAAGAGAAAGAAGAGAAGAAAGAAGATCTCACGCGAATGTTACACCCTACGCTTTCTTCTTGTTTTGATATTGAATATACTTTTAAACATATAATTCAGCAATTTCCCATCTGTTTTAAAAACCTCTTTCTCGGTCCTAAACTGCAACAATCCTTTGACAAAAATGTCAATGTTTACTTCCACCTCCTTCAAACTAGGCCCGAACTCTTTAATATCCGATTGAAGTGTTATCAGCTTGTTGATTGAATTCAACGTGAAAGTCTTAACAACTTCATCAATCCTCTTCTGAATCATCAAAAGCAACCCTTCAAGAGAAGCAGGCACCTTGTTTGGAATAGCTCTTCTGCAAGAAGAAACATCCCCAACTACTTCCTCCTCGATGAAAGCAACTATATTGCCCGAATGACAATATCCTATCCTCGAGCAACTGCATTCTTTTCAGCATAAGCTTGAGAATCTCCATGCGGAAAGAAACTGCAAACTCAAGTTGCTTGCCCTTTTCAATCAGTCCATCAGGCACAAGTTGTTCCACAATCAAAACTTCCTCTGGCAACTTATTTATTTTAACCAAAATGTCTAGGTTACTTTCAGCCACTGTATTCTCATCCACTATGCTTGTCATTAGTTGCTTCAACTGAGATAATGCATCTTTCATAACTTCCAGACTAGTTGGTACCTCTTTGAGCTATTTTGAAGCTTGGTGAATGATTTGGCTTTTCCATTCATTGATAGTCGTGACTTGATTACCTGCATCCTCCACCTCCTCAATCAAATGGTTGCTCACCTGCTCATGTGCTAAAACTGGCTGAGAGGAAGGTTTGGCAACCTTAGCAATGATTTCACACAACTGGAAACCTTGCTCTTGAAGTTTGGTTTTCTTTGCCTTCTCTTTGTCCAGCTTTTGAGGAATAAAGCATTTATTAGTGTCTCTGTATATCTTGCTTTAATCCTTCCGTGGTAGTCTGACCTAGTGGCACTTTGGTTACTAAGATATTTGCCGCCGTGAGTTCTCCCTTCTGCTTTCCTCTCGCTGAATTGTCAACTCGGCGAACTTCTTCCCTGATTCTTCAATAATCAACCTTGAAGTTACCTTGGCAACTTTAGGTCTTCTATCCTTTCCACCCAAACTTAGGAGTAGTTCTGCAAGTCATGCTCTTCCAGGTTGATCTCCTCTCTGGCTTCTGAACCATCTGCAAAGCCAACCATGATGAAAAATTGCTTCTCGGGGAATGAGAAGTCACTGAGTGTACCACCTCTCATGCTCGACTCTCACTTTACATCCGAATTTGCCACACAAGTTGTGGGCTATCATCCTCTGAATTGTCCAAAGACAATACTTTTTCAAACTCTATCATTTGTGCTTTCAACTTCTCTGCAGGGGGAGGTGAAGATCTAAGTGGCTGAGGAGCAAATACAAATGATGCTGGATTCAACGGAGGAACAACAACATCTCGCTCTGGGGTTCTGTGGGGTGCCAAGTGCTATGAGTCGACACCAGAGAAGCTTCGTTTAAAGTGGTACTAAGACAATAGTCGTAGAATTGGCCTTCTCAGATTTGAGACTTCTTGTATACTTTAAGCTTCTTTGGTCTCCTACTACTTTCACCTTCATGCTTTCTTTTGTTGGAGTCTCCTGTAATAAAGTTACCTGTGATCTGATTCATCAAAGCTTCATCCAGGCAATACCCCTTTGTCAACAACCAGTTTGAGGTGTTAACCAGAACCGCGAAGACCTTTCCTCAATCGTCTGACAACCACTTATGCTTTCCTGAAGAGCAGCTCTATCTCCTCCCATCTGATGGTATGTGTCAAGTATCACATGCCCATCATCCGCGAGATTTGCAGGTATCCGTGCTAAACCATAATCGATACTTAGTCAGCGCTTGATAACCTTCGCTCTGAAATCTTTCTTCCTGACTTCATACTCGCTTCTGCACTTCATCCAAAAGTCTTCTAATGAAGGTACGTGCGAATATTCCTGGGAGATTGTCTTCCTCGCTATCCCATATGGATCATAGTTCAATCGTGCTGGGAAGAACTCATGCTCATATCCGGAAAACATTTCTGCTTCGATTCCCCTCGCCTTATGGATGCTCTGACAACTGTAATAACCCACCGTGACCGGAAAGCAACCTGTAGGTTTGTGCCGCTTTGATTGTAAGTCATGCATTTCCACGAGCTGCCTGCACAACTCCATGATGACCCATTTGTCACTTGGATACCTCGGCAACTTGACTGGTTCTCCTGAAAAGCCACTGACCCTGAGATACGTGAAGTCTGCAAACTGGATGAAGATGCAACCATGCTGGGATACAACTTCCCAAGCTTCTTTGCTCACTCTGTTGGTCTTTAGATCACTATTCAATTTGCAGATGAATTCATAGAAGAACCCATCGTTGACCACCCTGTAATCTTTGTTGCACTCAGAACTGTCAACTATGGGAAGCACTCAAAAATAGGATCTTTCGACAAAACTCCTCGTCTATCCAATTTGGAAAATATACCCTGCGAGGTTGCTGCATATACCAGGTATGAAGTCATTTTGAAGTGAATGTCCGCCTCACACTTCGGAGCTGCTCGCCGATGTTGTCACTGATGATCTCTGCCCAATTGATAATCGAATCAGCTTTGTTGATCTCAATGGTTCTCACAAAAGCATACATCCATGAGCGGAAGTTATGAGTATTGGCTTCTCCATTTAACCTACAAAGCAATTTAGTAATATCATCAACTTCCTACACCAAATTGGATCGTGGAAGAGTCCTCGAGAACTTTGATGGAGATCTGGGCTTCTTCATGTATTTGCTATTCATTATGCCCACGCAATCTACTTTGTGCTTCTCCCATCTATTGTTAAGCATCCAACATGCTAATTGCAATCACCACTGGTCGTGTCGAATCTTTAAACAATAATTAATAAATTGTGCATCCAACCTGATTATTGTCTTTCCCGCATGATCCTAAATTGTTCTGGAAAGAGGATGATATGACCTTACACACTCCATAACAAATTCAGGCAACTGAGTTGTGACTGGAAATGCTGAAGCTTGAATAATTCCGTTGTTTTTAATTGCCCGCATGAGAGATGTCCTTCCGGCTCTAGATCTGTCAATTAAATCGAGATGGGTTCAAAGGCCTATGTCTCAGATTATCGATGTATCAACAAATATGGAAGCTATGCATGATTCAATTGATCCTTCTCTTTCATCATGTTTCATCATGACTAGAACAATCTTTGTCTGAGCTCTTTTTCTTTTAATTCTTCTAATCCCTTGTAATTGGATCAATTTGTGCAGATCTGGCAATTTCTTCTATTCGAAGAGATATTCAATGTATCTGACATTGATTTGAACTTCCTTTCACTAATATGAGCACTCTGTGATGAATACCTACAATTAATTCAGACAAAGATGGAGTCCATGGCATGAATACTTGATTTTTATCACCAAAATCTGCATATAAAGTCTGCTGCCCTAAAATTTGAGGTTTTGCTTGCATGCAAAGCAAGCAAAAATATTATTTAATTCACCTAGGCACATATACCAACATGCAGACACTTAGAATGATAAAATTAGGCTATTCCAACCCTAGGCACCAAAACTAGAAGCTTCCCGAAAAATGGAAAATAATCTTTAATGCAAAATCCTCCTTTTGGCGCCAAAACCTGTCTGGGCTGCAAACTTCATCAAAAAGAATTAACTGCTTCTCCCTTATGGCGTCCCATGCTTATATAGCCTCTGACATGCTATTTTTAATAATTGTCTTCTCTATTTCTGGCAATTTAATTAATTAAAAGCCACATCTATTCATCCAATTTGGGCGCCCAAGTCTGCATGCAGCTGGTTGCTTTTTATAAATTTATTTTATTTATTTTTAGCATGCATCCTTGACTTTTCTTTAGCTTATCCTTTTGCATTGACTTTCCTTCCATTCATGGCGCCAAATTGGGTAAAAACCATTAATAAATATTATTAAATGCATTGTTTAATGCCAAGGTGGGTCGCACTTTTTGGCAAGGGTGACTGCTAAAAATAGGAAGTCAACTTGATGGGAATTTCCACCCTACACTGCAACTCCAAAAATCCCCTCTTCCACTTAAGAGATTTGACTTTCATAATGGGCATTTTTACCTCGCAAGGCATGTAAGAAATTTTCGCCTCCCGGTGCTTTAAGTGATTCTCCCAAAAAGTGCGACTTTTTTTTGATAATGGGAATTTTTACCCCTGCAAAGCAGGCAGAAATTCCCACCGCTTTAAGCCACCTCTAAATATTCTCATAAGAAATTCCCGCACCTCTAAAATTCTCAAGTGATTTTGACTTCATGGAAAAAAACACCTGTAAGGCAGTTAAGAAATTTCCACCGCATGCCATTGCCAAAATTCTCATTACTGCAACTTAGATCTATTTATTCCAAAAAGTGTGAGTTGCCAAGGAGAGGCTTTTTCTACTTAAATTTATCTTTTTTGGTCAGAAGTTTGCCTTCCGAGATTGATTCCTTCTAGTGCAAAGAGGCCATGAATGACTTCCAAGCAATCCAAACAAAGGCTATACAAAGCAAAAAGAACGGATCAAGGGGAATTTAATAGACAAACTCATGGAGAAAACCGAAAACAAACGCAAAAGAAATAAATAAAAATGAAAAACATTGTCGGTCAGTTGCAAACAATGCTCAATTCATTCCCGTGAAAACCCTATTGAGATGTGGGAATACTGGCATGAAAAACTTCAATAGGGTTCAATTGCAGCACAATTCACTTTAAACGGAACTTTATTTATTTAATAAATAATTAAATAAAATTCCCACAGACAAAACCTGATGGAGGGATAAAATGAGTTTTAGCATCTGGGTATTTGTCGAAATTGGCTCATATGATTCACTAGGAATATCTTAACGTAATAGAGACAACTTCAGGCAATAAAAACACAAAAAGACCCGTTATTTTAAAAAGAGGCACCACGAGACCTACATGCACAAGGGCGGTAATCAAAAGGCCCTAGTGCGAGTGGTTCGAGCCCATGTGGTTCTAATGAACCACATAATGATGTAGCTGGTTTTGATCCTCTTGATGAAGAGGAATATGATGAATATTGACAATGAAAGATAGTTTGAGCTTTGAATATTGATCTATGATTGAATTTAATATATCATGAGATTCATGACATTCACATTGTGTTTGATTTAAGTATTTTAAATTTTAATTTAACTTTTAAACTTTTAAGTTTCTAAGTTTTATCGGTATCCTAGCTTGTTTGTTGTGGTTATTCACTTATTTAGCTTATAACTTGTCTTTCATATGCATAATATGTGGTTAATAATTAAATTCCTATTTAGAAGGCTGAAATTTATATATTTTTTAATTTTTATATAGTTTTTGTACTGCCGTATCCTACGCCGTATCCGGGGTCAAAAAAAAATTTGCCGTTTCACGTATCGGATACCCCGCTCCCGCTCCCGTATCCAAAACGTTTCGGTAACATAGCATATATGTGTGTGTGTGTGTATGCATACATATATATATGTATGTATGTGTGCATACACACACACACACATACATATACAGACCTACGTACATATATGTGATAATAGTATAATACATATGTATGTATAGTATAGACACATACAATATATGTATATATGTGTATATGTATATGTATGTATGTATGTATGTATGTATGTATGTATGTATGTATATATGTATGTATGTATGTATGTATGTCTACACACACATCTGAAAAATGCTGAGATCTATCAATCTCGAGGTGCCTATCTTGGATTTTCTACGGAGTTTAGCCCATTGAATGGTTCCACATTGATTAGCAACTCCATCACCTTCTCCGCAAATTTCCTGTTGACTGGTGATAAATGGCGTCGCTGACTTGGGCTCAAAAAAACTTTCCGGGAAGAGAAAAAGAGCTCTAAACTTCATCGTATCCCCAAGATTCACAATTTTTTATCACCTTGCCCGAGCAAGAAAGAAAACTGCCTGTGACAGCCATATGGACGTGAAATTTAAGGTCATAATTTTTAACGACATCTCACACTATTACACTCATTCCCCCACCCCCTATCTATCAGTGCAGTTATGTCTCTCAGCATAATCACTGCAAATCAATCCTTGTGGTCACATAAATTTGGTCTTTGTAAGGTCAAATTTGGAAGGTGCTATATCAATGTAACAAACAAAAATCCATGGTAGCACATGAAAAGAGGCAAAGATCAGCATTTATTTGTATAAGTTGTCAATGCATTGATACACTTAAGGAAGCAACAAAAAAATGCATATCATGCTTACCAGACAAAAGTTTCTGAATTGTTGCCCTTGCCTCCTTCCATGCTGGTCGTCCCATTGCCATGAAAGAGTTCAAAGATGGCTGTCATAAGGTTTCAAGGATATGTCAGGTTCACATTTGTGAAACAATAAAATTATGGCACAATTAATAACTAAATGATATTTCAATTATAAATATAAATCTAGTTCCTTTTACCGGGCAATGACCAAAAAGACTGCTTACACACAAATTCAAATGCTAAGACATATACAGTAAGAGCAAACAGTATTTGAGTAAGTATTATTGCCTACATATATGATATGTATAATATAAATGCAACTCTGACAGTTAAATACATATACTCTAACCAACCTAATCACACCACACAGCATGGCAATATCAGTGAGGCACACCTATATAGTCACTCTACACTTCAGTCAATAAGATTACTAATTGCAGTGGGGTTTTAAGAAAACTATGAAGATTTAGGTAAATAGCTAAGTTACCGATTTGAGTCTGGCTCGGGTTCAGGCTCAGGTTCGAAGAACTGGATTCACCAATAGGGTGACTTTTTTGGCCTTGGATACAGCTTGGGTTCATGCATACAAAAAATATAGAAATTCTAGCCTAATAAATAGGAAATTCGTAACACCATCCACATAGTAACCATATAGAAAACAAAATAACCATAAAATAAAAATACTAACTGAATGCCAAATATCAGAGTAATTATAAATCTTAAGTGCCATGCACTAATCATAATTAATTACATCAAAATCAATATTCATGGCCATCTTGCTCTTCATAGTCATTGTGCTTTTGTGTTTTCGTTTTATGTTTTGTTTTTAATCTCTTCTTTTTGTGTTTCATTTAGCTTTAAGGGTTTGAAAAGTGTTTTTACTATATTTTATTGTTACTTTATGGTTATTTTTGAGCAAAAATGAAGAAAAAAACAGGAGCAAGTTGCTCATGGATTCTTCCCGGGAACCCGGATTCACCCAGTTTCTTCTGTAGAACCCAAACAATTCCCCAGGCCATACCCTGCACGAATCTCACCAAACCGTACCCATACCCCATACCTAGGCCATACAGGGCAGGGTCCTGCTGCATACCCAGCCGTATCGGTATCTTAGGTAAAAAGCATTGAGAAACCACTAGTTGCCCAATGCACACAATAATATATGTGTGCAGTGCAATCTGACAATAAAAATATCATAAACTGGTAAAATGATTTACCCATTATTGAACAACCAACAGTGGCTCATTGTATAAGATAAAGAAGGTGCATACATGCATTAGAAATTACATAAACTGATTAAGCAAGCAGAAGAATTGTATCAGTATTCGTTTGGTCATAAAGGTAAGAAATTAAATGACACACCAACAAAAACAATAAATTGACATTGGGTCCAAACATGTCAATAACTAAGCCATCCGAAAGGTCATCCAGCAAGTCACAGTCAAGTGGTAATTCCAAATGATTGCCATTACATTACCTATAGTGCAAATCATTTCTGTGAGGCCCAAAATGGGTGCAACTTCCCTGTGTTGATGCAGCATAGTGTTTCCCAATTTCTCCTAAATGAACTGAGCTTCAAAATGACCTAGCTTTACAAACTGCTCTAACCCGTGGAAAGTTGTGCCTCTATATAATAATTTTGTTTCCACAAAATACAAACTGACTCGTTAGAGGATTTCAAAATCCTAAAATGTTAGTATGCTAAATTTTGAATGCACTATAGAAACATCAAAATTGTCATCCAATAAGAATTGTTAGATTCCCACAGTTTTTCTGTTTGTTTAAGGTTTATGGGATTCTGTGTCCGTGATTTTCAAATGCCTCTGGTCTAACTTTTTGACCCCTCTTCAGGATAATCCAAGAAGTTAGGCTTGAGGCATTGATAAAAAGCACCTTGAAGAAAAGCACCATCCTGTTAGCTGATTACTTTTAAGCATTGTCTGTTAGGCTTCTTATACAAACTACTCTCAAACAAGAACAGCTAATGGAGCTTCAAATAACTTTTTAATCTAGCCAATTTGTTCGCAGGCAAAGGAAAATGGAAGAACTACAATATCATTTCAAACACTTGACATATCATCTAAAACTGTCAATGAGTAAAGGACAACCATCTAATAGGGAGACGGCAGATGTCACAATCAATAATTAAGTTGAAAATGGCGAAGACAAGGATGCAGAAATGCATGTTCGGATTTTAGAAACAAAACAGACTTCTAGATGATAGTGTCTTACTCTTAACACTGGGCTCCTACAACGGACAAAGGACAAGAAGTATTATTTTCACTTCACAAAGTAAAAATTATTTGAAGAATAGCAAATCACAAAGATTATATAACTCCAAATTTTGAAGTCAATTCATTAAATCTTAAGAACAGAATCAACTGTGATGTTTCTTCACAATAGGAGGCCCTGGTATCTCCATGGGTTCGCAATGTATGGAGCATATAAAGGCCTGCTACAAACTGTTTCAGAGGCACATGCCCAGGCTGCGGTCTTTTGATACCATGGGTAATCTACCCAAAAAAATGAACTCAGAAAACAATTCAAGCCAAAATTTGCTTTCACTCTGCACAGAGTTTTAAAAATTGGCTCCTAAAAATATACAAAATGTGCCTTCTGATCTCCTGACAGCAGCACAGGATAGCAATACCTGCAAGGTAAAATGCACTTGCATATTCTAGGGCGCAACAAAATTTTAAGTACCCAATCTGATCTTTTTTGGCCTATACCGAACAACTCTCAAACATCAATGAACTTCGAAATGCATCACAGGTCCTTTCCAGAAATTTGCTTCTTAATTCTCAATTAATTGCCGTCAGCAATAGCAGGCATCCTCATCCATCCAAAGTATCCAGTAATGATCACTCAAATGTCACATATCCAATCTCATTTCACCATATCAAAAGCAAACAAATTCAAAGTACCCAATCTGAATCTGTTTTCGCCTATGCCAAACAACTCTCAAACATCAATGAACTTCGAAATGCATCACAGGTCTTTTCCAGAAATCTGCTTCTTAATTCTCGTCAGCAATTGCAGGCATCCTCATCTCTCCAAATTATTTAATTATAATCACTTGAACATAGCAGATCCAGTCTACAATATCAAAAGCAAATCTCTCTGGCATATTACATGATAAAGCCGGACACACAAGGAAATCTAATTTGTAGCAGAAGTAATTCTTCTAATATTCACATTACTCTTTCATCATAGCAGGGAAATAAAACTAGCTCAAACAAAATACTTATATTTATCATATTAAGATGCGTGGAACTTAAAGTCATTGTGAAAGAATTTAAGTCACACTAAGTGTCCTAAACTATTTTCCATGAACCTTTTCAAGGTTTGCATCTATATTTGTATTAAAGGCCTTGCACATCATCATTAATGAACAACAATAGCAATCAACAATGGTTGTTCCCAAACCCTGATGTCCTTTACACAATGGAAAATCAGTCATCAAGATAATGCAGTCTTTCTCGAAGGAACAAAAATTGTCCTCAAAGCAAATGTTCCGGGAACCAATGCTGTTTTTGCCATCTTTTTCAATCAATATGAGTAGGGGCAATGTCTGTAGAGGCCATCAGCTATGTATTTCAATGCATGCACAAAACTTTACATATCATGACAACTTGGTAGTGCAGTGATAAGGAAATAATAAATCTAAGATATATTGGAATTTAATTATATGGATGACCCTTTTCTTCCTCGACTGTACTACAGAAATACAGCCTATAAGGAAGACACCCTAGTGGAAACAGTACCAATGAATGTGCTACCTTCTTTTCTCTGGTGATGAAACTAGTGGGAACAGTACCAGTGAATGTTCTACCTTCTTCCTTCTAAGATATATAGTGATTTACTTATGACCCTTTTCTATAGCTTTATAACTTTGGCATCTGAAAAATCTGCACCATGTTAGAAGATGTGAACAGTGAGAATGAAGTGAAACCAGAATGCACACTTAGAAGTTTGTGTGTCCATTATTTTATTATGCAAGAAATAGTTACAAAATGGTTGAGGAGGTTACAACCAAACAGTAGTTAATACATAGCTAATAGTTCATTAAGAGTTGATGAATATATTTAGGATGTATTTTAATACCCTGTAATTGTAGTTCTGTTTTGGAAACACCCATCTATCTTTGGATCATACAGACTTGGTAGGGTGCCTCAATAAGCAGTGATGGGAAAGTATGAAATAGCTACAATATATTGCAATTTACTTATGTTTTTGGCCCTATTTTCCTTGGATGAAATATAAATAATCCACCTACAAATGAGCATTGCCTGATCTACTTCTTTTCTGTTGCCTTTCACCTTGCATCAAGAAAGTCTGCTTCCTAGAACTGTAATCCTTCCTTGAAAAAGTCTAAGGACCAGATCTCCCGCCAATTCTGACTGACAGTAATTTCCTTTCTCATTCAAGTTCAAGAGGGTAGCCTAAGCAGAATGGTAATTGTATTGGCATGCAAGGAGGACAGCCCTATATGAAGGCATCCTATATTTTCTGATAAATCTCAATTGTTAGAAACTCGTTATTCCTAGTTGGGGACCTAATAGAACACTTATCAGATGGGAATGTAATCTGCACTGGCATTATAAACAATTATCAGATGGGAATGTATAGTCTTTCCATTGGCAATTTAAGGTAATATGCACCTGCAAAGTCCCCATTTCGTGTTATCATATACATACCCACAAAATTAACTAAAGTAAAAGAAATATCCTGATCTCTTTGTTCCTAATTCTAATTGGGAGAAATTCCTTCGTGTCATTAGACCTATAAGCGAATGGTGGTGACATTCACGTGCATAGAGAACAATGCCAGACATAATGACAATCAATTCCCACAAACACAACTCCTATACAATCTATATTCATAGTTGAAAAAATCAAACTATATCTATCCGATTGAACAACTAGAATTTTACTAATTGTAGAACCTCGGCAGTGTGGGCATCCTATTAGAAAGATAGACACAGAGCCCGTATTATGTTATGTTGTACAAACCCACAGACAAAAATAATCTGACGGTGCTGTTCCCGATTCCAGTTGAGAAGAATTTCTCCTTGTCATTCAGAAGTAAAAGGGTAACCTGAGCAGAGTGCAAGAACAACACCCTCTGTAGGTTTCAGGCCATGGCAAAGCTAGATGACAATTTGGTATATGAGACCTCCTTGTGGAAATCCACGAGCAGTTTTTATTTCCATTTAATATATTGTTCAATTTTTGCCCACATGGCATTTGATCTCATGGTGAAACTAAGGAGTGAACCCAATACTTTAAAAATTTGTGTTCTGAGTTGAAAATCTGATAGGGTGACTGATCCATGAGTGTGCTAGTTAAAAGATCTAGTTAGTAATAAAAAAATAATAATGCAAAAGTCATGAATACATGGTGTAGACCTAAGTTGCCGCATTCGAATTCGTGTTTGAATTCGCCGATGATTAAATTCGTGAAAAATTCGCTGGTAAAAAAATCAGCGATTAAATTCGTGATTAAATTCGACTATGAGAAAATAACGAGGGGTGAAGTTTAATATCGTTCGCAGGAGATTTTATAAGAAAATACAGGCAGAAACCCTAAAACGCGTAAAGAAAAAACCCTAAAACGAACTTCAAATTTTTTTAGATGATTTTCAACGCTTTTCAAACACGACTTTCAACGTATTGCATAAAAAATGACGTCCGGGATCCAACACGAATTAAATCGCGATTTTCAACGCTTTTTTGGTTTTTAAAATCCGGCGAATTTCGAATTTTATCCTTTAAATTCGCCGAATGCGGCAACTAAGGTGTAGACACTCAAATTTGGCAATTTACCCTTTGACATTGCTAATTGTGACTGTGCTCCTTTGCTAAGACAAACACCCACATCCTATCCCCACTCAGTGCATATTGCTATCTCTTTCTTAACTTGCTTATTCCCACACACTGATGTGTCGACAAATTCTGAATACAAGCCAATGAAATCAATGCTTAACCTATAACCTAAGTCACCAGGTTCGTCTTCGCGTTTGTTTCCCGTGACCGTGTTCGTGTTACCGTGTTCGTGTTCGTGTTCGTGTTCGTGTTCGTGTTCGTGTTCGTGTTCGTGTTCGTGTTCGTGTTCGTGTTCGTGTTCGTGTTCGTGTTCGTGTTCGTGTTCGTGTTCAACAAGTATAAAATTTGTCAACCAACAAAGTTCGGGAAAAAAATCGTCAATAAGTTCAAATCATATAAATCTGCATTTTTATTATTTTATTTTAAAATAAATAATAAATATACAAGAATGGTCGAAATATACAAATATTATTAAATACCTTCAAAAACATCATGAAATGATGTCAAAACATATTTATAACTTATAAGCTGATCAAAATACTAAATAGAACATTACATGCATGTGAAATCACAAATTTAAAGAGGGTTTCTTGTTTCAAAAAGAGTCTAGATTCTAAAGCATCTAAGTTCTACCACTATTCTCAAACTTTTGGATTTCTCTAAATTTTACATCAAAAAAGCTCAAAATCATCAAGAGCACTTGGATGAGATGGTTCGATATCATCATCTTCAGATTCACCACTGAATTCATCTTGTGAAAGCAAGTCAGGATCATCTACATCTGCCATGTCTTTTGAAATGGGTTGGAGTTGTGAAGACAAAGTAGATGAGTCTTTCATTGCTTTCTTCATACACAATTGCAGATTGCTGCGAATATAAACAAGATCTCCCAACCTCCCAGACAACAATTTGTTTCGCTTCTTTGACTGAATGTGATCAATGCAACTCCAATTCCTTTCACACACTGATGACCTTGCTCCTTGAATCAATACTCTAACAGCAAAGTGTTGTAGCTCACAAGTATCTGCTCCAAAGTTACTCCACCACCTATATCCTTCAACATCTGGGCGTGACATGTCATACTTGGCTGCTGGTATTCCAAACATCTTTTCTTCTAACCTGTATGTCCAACACTGATCCCTAATTTTACTTGCAACTTGTGGATCTGGTTCAAACCTCCCTATGGCTTCATAAAGGCCACTCATGATTTCACTGTCACTTTGTCTGTCTATATGGAAGAGTTTTGGCTCCAAATAGCAAGTTGTTGCATGCAAGGGGGTGTGCATCATTTTCCACCTTGAATCAATTGTTTCCCATATCTCAATATAGTCTACTTCCACATGATTGAATGTTTTTTGAATGCTTTCCTTGCAACGGTCCATGCTTTCATAAAGCATACCAAGACAAGGTTTATCGCCATCCACCATACGAAGAACTGCAACAATTCTCACACACCTTTAAAACCTTTGTTGCATTTTCCCAAAAAATGCTATTTAGAATTATTTGTTCTATGTTCTTACCTTTTGCACCTTTAGAAAGTACTAAATTTTCCCAGATCAAGAAAAACAAAATTATAAATATAACTGATCTTAGTGTTGTTTTCTCTTCAACCACCCTTTTAAAGTGCTATAAATGAGGCAAATTTTATTTCACAAGGCCTCAACAACTCTTTGGATGCATGTTGCTGTAGATATTCAATGTGAGGAGGTGGTTTCTGATGAACTTTGCAATTGCTCTCCCTTTGTGAATTGCTTCATGCACCCGTGGAAATTTAGCCAAGCCATGGAGCAACAAATCAAGGCAATGTGTTGCACAAGGACTCCAAAATATATTCGGGTACTTTTCCATAATCAACTTCTCAGCATCCACACAATTTGCAGCACTATCAATTACAACTTGAACCACATTCTCTATACCCACTTCAAGAATGGCTTCCTCTAAGATTTTGAAAATATACTCGAGGTTTTTTTATGGTTCATGGCATCAACTACCTTCAAGAACACTACACCTAGAGGGCAAGCAACTAAAACATTAATCAATGGCCTCTGACACATGTCTGACCATCCATCACTCAATATGGTGCAACTTGTTACACCCCAAGAGGCTTTCACCGCTGCCGCTTTTTGGTCACCCTTTCAAAAGAGTTGTTCTAAGAGCCTCTAAAGTGGGAGGCATATAAAATGCGGATTTACGCGACATTGAATGGAATTGCACTTGAATAAAACAAATCAGCCAATGCATCATCCACTTGTTTTTGCATTGGTTTCAGAGGTTGTTCAACGTTCCACCGCCTAATCCCCTTGTTGCTCATCGACTGAGGGAATGTTTGAAGCGGAAGACACATAATTTGTGGTGAACCTAGATATTTTTGCTTGAATTCTCTATTTTTTGTGCTGATTTTGCTTTCCTACAAACAAAGAGGCTTGGTCTTTCTCTAACGCAGCTTTGATCTTTGGAGTTACATTTGGGCATGCACTAACACCCCCTCCTACACCAGCTGAGATGCCAAGTAGGTGGTCCATTACACTTGTCACACTCCCAACAAATGAGTGACCACACAAATCACATTTGATATTATTGTCGTCGCATGTTACGTGTTTTCATCCCTAAGCAATCAATTTCGGGTGCCATTGAATTTTGTTTATGAACCTACATGTTTTAGAGAAGATGAAATTATAATACGGTAATAACATGTTAACATAAACATTGAAGTTATAGAGCTTCTAAAATAAATCTAATTATTAAAAAAATTGCTATTAATAATTTAATAAATAACGAAAAATATATTAATAAACCTAAAATTACATATAAAGATTAATAAATTTCTAATTATAAATTGTTAAATATTAATATTAAATAATAACATTCCTAACTTTATAAATACTTTAAAAAACATACAACCCAAAGAATTAAAATTTATATAACCTTTGAAAAATACAACTAAAAGAATTGAAATTTATGTAACCTAAAATATAATTAAAATCCTATTATTTTTATAAATTACATTTACAAAAAATTGTAAACTATGTTTATAAAGTTTTTATAAAATATAAACCGTGTTTATAAAACTTTTATAAAACATAAACTACGTTTATAAAGCTTTAATAAAATATAAACTACATTTATAAAGCTTGTCATTTAATTAAAATTATAAAAATAAAAACTACATTAAATCCTAAAGTTTTTAACATTTTGTATCTATGAAAAATTAAAAATTAAACACCAACACTAAAAACCTAAGCACTTATACAAGGAGGAAATAAATAAAGTTAAAATTGTAAATAATCGAACCTGCTAGAAGTGGAATGGTGGATTGTCGATCGACGGTAGCCTTTGTGACAGGGCTTGGCTTTACTCACACAAACACTTTACTCCACACCAGTCAATGCAAACACTTCACTCAATGCACGGTGGATGCAAACAGGGACACATCCAATCAAAGCAAGTTCAAACACCTCACTCTTGATGCCCGGTCGGTCCACTCGACGAGCAAGGAAAAGCAACATGGCGGCAAAGAAAAGCCAAACAGAATAGCTGAACAGAAGATTTAATGACCCAAACTTTCAATGCCGCTAGCAAGCAAGGCAAAATAGACCTTGGCCAACCCTTTCTCAACATTCAAATGTACTTCACATAAGTCGGTTGCACTCTTAAATTGACGATTCACTTTTAATGGCTTCGCAAATACAAAGAGATGCTCTTTGCGGTTTAGTAAATTTGAACCCTATTTATAAAGAAAATGAAAACCCTAACCCTAGTTGCAGAAAGGAACGATGAAAAATAATGATTTTTATCAATTTTATTCATTGAGTTCATGATATTTTAGGGTTTTCCTTTAAAATTGAATAAAAAATCGAATCTTCGTTTTTGGCGCTTTTGAATGATTTTTGAAATGTTGTGGTTTTTATTGAATTCGCCGAATTTCGAATTTTAGGCCGAAATTCGCGAATTCAATGACCATCATAGTGCAACTTTCGATTCCATTCACCAATTTCCTATTCAAAACCATACAAATTGGTCGTGGTGTATAATTTGATCCTAAAGACTGTATGGTCCCGCACCAACACATTTTCCAACTTTGCTTTCGATGCAATAACATTTGTTGGGTCTTTTCATCTTCCTAGGTCGGCCTTATCATGATAATTTACCTTCGAGCCCTATATAAGCAAGTTAACATCACCTCATTTACTAACTCAAGCACACTATTGGCACCCCATTACAAATACATGCAAAAGGCACTCAAGGCTCCCTAAATCTTCCCAAAGTTGATGCACATCCATTAGGGCAGCCACTACTACAATTTTGAAGCACTCAACCAGTCAAGGAGTCTAGCTTCCCTCATTTCCAAGCACACCAAGTTCCTTACTTCAAAGTCTTAACAAAAGCATAATCCTATCAAGCATGTTCAAAGTGGTTCAAGTTGCCAACTAGCTGCATTCATATAGATGTTACATGCTAGGTGGGAACTACATGTGTTTGAGGCCTCTTCGAGTAGTGCTAACATAGGCGGTGCACAAATTGCACTTCAACCCAAACATCAACCTTCTTGTGGGGTCTTCCACACTTGGTTAGGGTTTTAGCATGATTCAATTGATTGCAAATGGTTTCAAAATTGTGTGATAATTAGAGTTTGACAGCGAAATGCACTTCCGACCACCGAAGGACCCATAAAATTACAGTTTGTTCCAAGAGGGTCCAAGACTATACCAAAGGGAAGGACTGGATTCTACATTCCAATCGAGTTGTACAGTCCTACACCAGGGTTTTCAAGTTATAGTATCAAAAACAAAGCATCTTCAGTCTCTACACTCCCAGATTCTCCAATTTGTGCATCCAAATCTCTTTTGTACAGTCCTATATAGATAAGTACATCTTGTGTTTTCTAGCTTGTAGCATATTGTAATCATTAATTGCAAGAACCAATACGTTATTCTGATATCATGCAATTAATGTTGAAAGTTAATTTATCAGAATAGCTCCTAGTTTCTAAACCTTACATTCCTTTTTAGTGTTGTGTATGTCCATAATATGTAAACCCATTAAAGTTTAAAAAGGGTGTAAACATATGGATTGAGGCAGTCAGTGTTCTTGAAGTCCGAATGTTAGAGCTCTTGTGGAAGCAAGACAAGTCCAGAGGCATTCACATGCAAAGAATTTTATTCAATGTGCATGACATGTGTGGTAGAATTTTACTCGAGAAAGATAGTGATAGTGATTTTGAAATGCATGTAGGCGCTTCTATATAAGGAAGGTGAAATGTAAATATGTAACCAGGTAGAAGTTGGGGTGTAACTTAAAATTGGATGAACGAAGAGGTTACCAAAGAAAAGTTGTCTAATATTTACATATGTAACTAGGTAGAAATGTTTGATTCTACTCAAGGAATGATGAAATAATTTCAAGATAAAATTGGAAGTAAAAAGGATGATGGATTTCAAAGTGTAGATATTGTTGAATTTGAAAGCCGAGAGAAGATTGAGCTTGAATGTGGAAGAAATCTGATGCAAAAATCTGCCATAGGAGTTCAACAATGAGGGGAAGAAACAAGGAGAAATGGTAATTGAGGTTATTTCCTTAAGGGACACAATGTATTCCTCAATTGACGATTTATCAACTAAAGGCTTCCCATTTGGCGAGACAATAGCCAAGTAGATATGCCTCAATTGATGATTTATCTACTAAAGACTTCCCATTTGACAAAACAAATTCCAATGAAGATTGAAGTAAACCACTCTCTCCCATTCCTAGACGTTCATATTACCTAGAGAGCTTATGGTTCCCTTACTCAACATGTACATAGCAAAAAAAAAACACAAGGATGTGTATATAAGAGCCAATTCCCATCACCATCCATCCCAGAAAAATGGAGTCATGATGACATTATACTAGAATCTCGGATCCAAAACACTTGAAGAACGGCGAGAAGCACCTCCACAAGGCACTAAGGAAGAATGGGTAACATGACTAGCAAATCAAGAAAACATTTGAGGAAATAAAACGATGTCAAGGTCACCCTAAAAGGACAGGAGCAAGGAAGTTTGGAAAGCTTAACTACCTTACATTCAAGGTACCACAAAAAAACTACCAAGGATACCAAGAAGAAATGCCATAAAAATTATTTCAACCCCATCAAAACTATTAAAAATTGCATCAGAAGTGTAACAGATCCTTGAGAGCCCAAGCTTAAAAAAGGGGTATATGAAATCTCATGCTTGCATGGTCTTTTGTACATTAGCGAAACTAGCAGATTATTTATAATAAATTCAAAGACCACGCCCGATATTTACAAGGTGATATCTAGAGATCTGCATTAGTGGAACGTGAGTACAAAATAATTCATGCTATGCTCGTTAATGATGCCAAGATCTTAGCTTTGGAAGGACGATGAAAAGATAGAAGGATTAGAGAAGCTCTCAAGATTGAGGAAAGACCTCACAATCAAAACCCGATGATGCGCACAAGCTTAGCCATACATGGAAACCCCTGATCCAAAAATGTAACCCCTCCGCCATACAAGTAGTATCTACTTCTCTTTGTTCTCGTGATTGATTTAATGATTATTGGGCGAGGACATCCTAATTATATTGATTATTTAACAATTAATTAATTAGCAATTAATTATTAAACAATTAGGTTCATGTTTTAATTGATTCAATTAACTTGTTTATCATATTAATTGAATAATTAACTAAATTAATCGATCTATTAAATTAAGTGATTAATTTATCAAATTACTCATTCTATTAATTTGACTGATCAATACATCAATTGATTGACAAAATTAATTAATAATTATGGTGATTAATCAATTAAATTAATTGATAAATTATTCTTTTAATTTTTTATCAATTATTGTTAGTGATTAATTTATTAATAAATATTAGTGATCTACTTTATTAATTAATTTAATGGCTAATTGATCACTTAATCAACGAATCAATTAACTATTGTATTGATGTTTACTTATTAATTAGTAATTGCTTAGTTCGGTATTAAAATTGGTTTCATATGTACCTTGGTTTAATAATAATATTCATTTTTATACTTTCTGAGCCAACCTTGGCCTTTACAAACCCTGCCCCTCCCCTTCTTCTATCGCAAAACAATTCAAGGATTGAGGATCTCTTTCTTCTTCTCTAAGCATCGGCTCCATTCCTTATTCCCCTAAAGATGGTTCCACTAGTGGGATCCAAAACATTGACAACATCAATCTTACAAAATTGAATCCAAAGAATCTTATTCAGCAAGTGGATTGCTTTTGAAAAACAATTTGAAACATGAAAGAGATTTACATTGAAGCTTAAACTAGGAGGTTCAATGCTTTGGTCAAATGGACATCTCTTTGTAAGCCCAAAAAAGAAGGGGGATTAGGTTTTAGATCTTCCATTCATCAGAATATAGCCTTAGCGGCAAAACTATATTGGAGACTTATTGTTTATCCTGATGACCTTTGGGCTATAAATTTCCGTGGTAAATATGCGGAAAACAGCTGTCCTGAAAAGATTATTAGAACAGCTCTTCCGAATAAAGGTTCTCCAGCATTAATGTTTATCAAAAGAGGGGAAAATTTAATTAAAAAGCAGTTGTTCTGGATTGTTCATAATGGCCAATTAGCAAACTTTTGGACAGATTCTTGGGATGGAAAACCCCCAATTATTACACTCTTCCCTCAGCTTCAATCAATTATGGAGCATATGCAAGCACAGGATGGATCAAGATAGCAAAGTATATTCAACCAACTATTCGACCTCTTCTTTTCTCCTCTGAGACTGATGAAATTGGATGTGGATGCAGCTCTTCCGGAAAATATGAGGTTTCCTCAGGATATACCTTTTTAATGAAAGCACAACCGCATCCAGATCAAACCTTGTTTAAGCATATTTGGCAGCCAGGGTTATGGCCCAAGGTAAGTTTCTTCCTTTGGCTTCTCACACATAAAAGGCTCCTAACTGGTGAAAGGCTTAAAAAGAGAGGACTTAATGGCCCATTTAGATGTGAGCTTTGTACACAAGCTGAGGAAACTATAGATCATCTCTTCTTTCAATGCCCATGGGTATTGCCCTTATGGCAACATTTGGCTTTGGTGTTTAAGCTTCAATGGAACAGCTGTGAATCCCTTGGAAATATTACGGGCACATGGAAGGAAGCCATACCTAAAGGACAAAATATGCTTCCAACTATGTGGAGTGGCATTTCCCTTCTATTATGGAATACATGGAAGGAAAGAAACTATAGAATTTTCCGACAAATCAGCAAAGAAGCTATATATGTTTGGGAAAGAATTAAATCCAATTTCACAGAAAGCCTTAAACATAAGATCTCGCTTCCCGCTCAGTCAACTCCACAATGGGATCATATTTACAAACAGCTTTCTTTGGACCCTAAGGAGGCTACTATGCCTCGCTTTCATGCAAAGATCACAACACAATATTGTTTCAGACAGGGATCCGACTGATTATCATGGTATTCTCAATACTGATGGTGCTTCTAGGGGCAATCCTGGGAGAACAGCCATGGGAGGAATTGGGCGTAATGGACAAGGAGAGGTATGCTTTATCTTTGCGGAAAATATGGGTATCTCTACGAATAATCTGGCAGAAATAAGAGCTATTCGTAGAGGAATGCAAGAAGCTATCAAAATAGGATGGCAAAAGATCAAGGTTCAATTTGATTCCAAAATCATGATGAATTTACTTAGCAAATCTAATAATGGATATCCTCCCAATTGGCGACTTGCAAAAGAAATTGATCAAATCCAAAAATTGCAGCATAACTTCCGGCAAATTCTTTTCAAACATATTCCTCGACAGCAGAATAAAGTTGCGGATGGATTAGCGAATTGGGCCTTGGACAACAATGATATCCTTTGCTATGGACCACCTCCTTTATGGTGGTCTAATAAGATTCAAGAAGATATTAGGACAATTCTTAATTTAGATTCTGCTTAATGAATAGGAATATTGATTGTATTGTTTATAAGGCTACTGATATGGCTAACAGCTTCCATGCTTGGCATGGGCGAATTTGTACATAAATATTTCTGTTTAATATAAGGCTGGAAGTTTTTTTTTTTTAAAAAGATTTGGTTAGTAATTAAATAGTGTGCAGAATTCATGCACAAATAGATTGAGAGTTAGTTTAGAGAGTTGTTTGAGTTAACATGTTAGAAATCTTGTTAGAGTGAGACAAGTCGAGTTGCATTCACATGAAATGAATTTATATTAATGTACATAATGTATGTAGTAGAGAGTTACTCAAGAAAGATATTGATAGTGATTTAGAAATGCACGTAGACTCTTCTATATAAGGAGGACGGGGATACATAAATATGTAAGCAAACAGAAGTTGTGGTGTAACTAAAAATTGAACGATGGAAAAAGTTGGAAGGAAATTTGTCTCATTCTTGTGGAAGTAAAACTTGTAGGGTTAATTTAGAATTTTTATTATATTCGTGTGTTATGGTTTGTGTTAGTTTGATTCTTGCTATCGGTGACCTCCCAAGTATAGGAGTGATAAATACTCTCATGCCACGATCACTTCAACATGCCATTACCACAACAATCAAGTCATCAGACATGCACACACATAAGTAGATCATGCACAGCAATAGAGTATCTTCTTTGTTTACAAGTGTATATTGTAGAATAGAATAGGGAGTCCTATATATAATAGGATAAGTTTGTTTGACAACAACAATAATTAGTTTTTGTGAACAAACAAACAGTTGGAGGGACCAAATATGCACTCACAAATTGATACATGTATATATCACTCAAAAACAAACTATCTCCCAACATTCAAGCTTAACCTCTTTTGTGAGTGTGATCACAACTAGAAATATACTGGTTATGAAAAAACCTGTACACCACGCCTAGTGTGAACACAAATACATCAACACCCTCCCTTGAGTGCAAAATTAGGGAGAGAGAAGAAAAAAAAAGCAAACAAACTAATGGGTCCCAACAACTAGACCGCATAAGGCACCCATGTAGAAATACATGGTGTAATACTAAGTGTCCCTATGATTGTCAATCCATCTTACCGGAATATATGGATGTCAAGTCACCGGAACCACCAAGTGAAGCAGGAATTGGTGCTCTATACGAGGCTCACTCAAAAGAAACATTGATCAAACAATTGGGAAAAAGAGTCAACCATGAATGAAATGTATCACTACAAGCTTAACAAAAACCAGTAAATCAACAAAGTGGAGGACATGTGAAATGGTGTAAGACGTCCCAAGAAGCAAAGCACCTCAATACTTGAACACAATGCTAAAGTAGATGTTTGGTAAAACAAAGTCACTCAAACTCAATTCTACACTAGTGGTCTAAATCATAGTTACTGTTCAGAAATCCGATTAAATTCGGAAGGGCAAAAAAATCCGAAAATTTGGAGTTCTCGAAAAAATCCGAAAAAATACGGAAAAATCCGGTTCGGAATATATATACATATATTATTATAAATTTATATTATTGTATACTTATATCATTATATATAGACAAATCATACAAAAAAGCATCCATCTACCATAATCATCATCATCATAATGATTCTTTCAAAAGATTGCAAGAAGTTGCTTGATCCAAAAGGTACAAAAATGGATTTTATGAAAATAAGAAAAATATTGCCATCAATGCGTAGAGCTCGAGAAAATATATACTTTTAGAGAAGACGACACCTAAAACAGAGCCACAGAATGAAAGTTATGGCACATGCAAGTTTTTGCTGCTACATCTTCCCTAGGACCCTTTCCAAAAATGGCAAATTTTTTCCATACTTGCGATTTTTTCATCAAAAAAACAAACTATGCCAAAAAAGGAAAAAAATTCCCTGCAAAAACAGGCCCAAACCGAACCGAATTTATTCGGTTGCTTCAAAAATACGGTTCGAACCGGATTTCATACAGATCCGGCCAAACCTGGTAACTATGGTCTAGATCCACTACTCAATCACATAAAACAAAACTATTTGTCATTGCAAATAGAGGTGGGAGACAAGTTGTGGGTTGGGGTGAACCAACCCATCCCCACTTTGTTTTCCCGGATCTTATTGTCAATTCCGTCCAAGTCGTATCTTTTCCTTTCCTTTATTGGGTCAGCACCACCCTATAGATATAGATAGGGCTCCCAGAGACGTATTTCAATAGAATGGCTTTGTTCAAAGAGAGTGTCAGCAGTGTCAATATGCAAGAGTTCGCCAAACTAAATTAAATTAATTGCCTCAAGTAGATGTGTCTAAGAGTTAGCAAAGAACACAACACCAAAGAAGGATCAACACCGTACCCCCATATTGTTGACTGGGTTGAGTGACACCAAAGATTTATATGAGTGGATGATGTCGATTACTCGAACACATACTAATTGACATTGTATTCACCAAAAAAGCTCCTTACGAAAAGAATATTGCCAATCGTAAAAAAATGCAAAAGATACGGATACAAAATCTCTCTCAATAACATGGTCCTAGTGGTGTTGGGAGAGTCGAGCAATGAAGTAGAGATGAAAGCGCTCATCATGGAGCACACATGCATGAGGGTAAACTACAATTAAACAAAAAAACCCTTCTTGTCTTTGTAGCCTCAATGTGACTTCAAAGTGATCCCAAACAAGAAAACCTACCAAGTGATGCATAGAAACTCCATAATGTTGTCAATCTATAGAGGACTAAACTATAAACATGAGATAAGATAAGATAAATATATTAATGTCCAACGAATGACCACAAAAGTAGGTCAATAAGACGCATCCCAAACAATATACAAAGTGCGGCGGGGGCAACTCATAACGAGTTCCCGAAACAAAACAAACTAGAAACTCAAGCCAAAGATCCCATAAAGCGGGGCAATGGAACAAGTAGGGGAGAAAGAAGGGAGAAGTAGAAAAGGGAATGAAGGAGGGGCAAACGAGGACCAATGGTCTACTCAAGAATGGTAGCCACACCCCTCCTAACAATCGGCGAGGCATTTAAAAGAAGCTCTTGATGGACTAAAGAACCCGAAGAGGGGGCGAAGGCCTCCTCCCTACCGAGATCTCGAGGCGAGATGACGACACTGAAGGGCGAATGGAGTTGGGTTGTACCACTGGAATGGGTGTACATCCAAGTCTCTGGTGGTGGTGACCGGGGCGGATGTGAAGGTCCAACTGGGACGAACTAATCTATGCATTGTAACGAGTCAAAATGGCTCTGTCCTTTAGTTCCTCCGCTTTGTGAGTAGAACCGGAAAGAAGGCTATAATTTGTCTCGTGGGGATGACTCTCGGAGGGGGATGAAGAATCTGGTCCCAGAGCAGCAGAGACTCATGAATGTAGAGGGCAAGACACCACTATGAAACATACTTGAAGAAAATCAAGAGGGTCCGAACTCCTCTCGAAAAGGCAATGAAATCGTCCTCTCGATCTCATAGTAAATGGGCGCGGATGATGAAATGAGTCTCGGTCTCCACCTCCTGAAGGCTACAGAGCCTACAAAGTTTGTCATCCCAATCAATGTGGTGATCAGTCTCACACCGAAGTCTGTGGGAGCCGACTCAAAACTCGGCCCCGGAGGAATGCGAAGGGCATGCATCCAAAGGACGAGAAGGTAAACCGGGGCGGATGATGAGTCCATCTCTGATCTCAAGAAAATGCTCTGCATAAAAGGACATCTTATGGCGCAAACCCCCATGTGGATTCACCCAAGTAGTCTAAATGAAGCTCCTAAAAAATAACTACCAAAGAATATAACTTGACCGAAAAAAATAGCATCCAAAGGAAAGAGGACCGATGAGTGATCTAAGCAGTTGAATAGTGGAGGTTTTATTCCTCCAATGCCCTCTCAAAGAATGCTTACATTGCCACCAATATTAATTTGAAATCCATCCCACGTGGATAAAAATGGAGGATGATACAACCAGTGCAAAGTGCACAAACAAAACATTTGAAAAAATATTTGTAGAAGGGTTAAGATGATTGTCCTTGACTATAGTAACCTTAGTGTTTTCAAGATTCTCGGGAATCTTAGGCTTGAGTGAAGGTGCAATAGAACTCTAATACAACTCAATATCCTCTCAAAGAGTAAAGCAAACAAAAACTGGAGTTTTATCATCAAATGATCCCAATGAAGATACATCCCCGCTTCATAACCAACGCAGTGGCAAGTTTTCTAGTTAACAAGTTGGATGGGAGAAACAATGCCTTGTGAATGAATACCAACACCTCCGCCAAAATGACCTATGGAATAAAGTATACAAGAACTAAAGGCAATAACCCCTCCGCCAAAATGACCCATGGAACGGAGTATACGAGAATCCGAAGGTAGTATGCTCCTCAAAAGAGCCAGCCAAATGTGTAGCAATATGAGTAGCAAAAATAGGAGCATAATCTACAACATGAGTAGGTTCATTTCTTGTGACAAAATAGGGTCAATAGGTGCAGAAGTAGAGGCTGCAGATGGACTAGGCTTAGGCAAGTGTAGGTCTACGGCATCAAGATTATGTTACAAATGTACAATTTTTCTCTCGTAGGGAGTAAATGAGGAACCGTAGAAAGGCACTTTGCTTCATCAATTTCCTACTCTCTTCCCGCGTAGTGAGAAAAGAAGTCATAGTAGAAGGCAAAATTAGAATCAAAAATAAATTTATATGTGAGTGGATCGACCACGTGTCAAACTAGGCCTCACCCTCCAATCATTGACACTCGGTAAATGCAACCTAGAAGAACCGAGAGAGGGTCCAAGGAGCGATGGCTAGAGGCGGCGGCTCCCAATGGGGTCGAGGGACAAGACACCCCTCACAAGGTCCAAGGGCAACACCCCAAGCACACTCCCTATGCAATTTAAACTTTGCTTCATGTTTGGAATGGCCCAAAAATAACTTTTGAGGAAAAAATTAACCCCCTTTTTTATTTTGAAGTTTTGAATACAAAACAACATGTATCCCTTAGGCAACCAATAATAACCATAGTTTAAAACTGACCAAAAAACAAGCATCAATAGTAACCAAGTCTAGCAGTATTCACAAATAAAATAGTTCAGCAAACACAAATACATCCATTATCAAAGTTTAAAGATTATTTTCCTCAACATTCCTACCAGGATTACGAGCTACTATATTTGATATTTTGGACCCTCGTGGTCCCCTTTTCCACTCGAGTCCCTACAAAGGCTCTTTGTTTTCTAACATTTCAAAGTTTAAAGATTATTTTCCTCAACATACCTAGTAGGCTTAACGAGAGACGGGGCCCAATTATGTAATTGATATTTTGGGCCCTTGTGGTCCCCTTTTCCAACTCAAGACCCTATGAAGGCTATTTGTTTCCTAACATTTCAAAGTTCAAGAAGTCATTGGCCCCTTCTTTGTCCTTTCCTGCCACAAGTTTCTTCAGTTTTTCTTTGTTCCTCTTGTTTGCATCTGCTCTTTTAACAATTTATTTTAAAGCCTCAATTGTCCCTTGCACCTTAGAGTCAATTAGGATTTCCAGCAATCTAGGCCTTTTTCCTCCGAATTTTACCATAGCCACCTCACTACTACTACCTTGAGCATTGATCCTTCTAAAGGTCTTTATCTATAGAGTTTTGCAAGGCCTAGACAAGGGTTTTGTCTCTATAGACAACAAGAAGATCATCCTCGAGAGGCTAAACCCCGATTACTTGCCAATTGTGGGTCCACCGAATGCATTGTTCAATGTATGTGTCCTTAATAAGCCCCCATTCATATTTAGTGATTGTAGCCTCGGGAATGGACAGTGAAGAGTTTGCAGTCAGGACATGTGTTGAACCTAGGATATCCCCGAGGCCAATAATATGTTTTGCAATCACTTTGAGGAGACTAGTTTTAAGGAACTACTCCAATTGCTCTTTAGGTAAATTCAGCTATAGAGCCACCTACAAATGAACAATTCCACTAATGAATTCTCTTGACAAGTCAGTAGGGTCCTAAATTTACTTTCAAACACTTCAAGGTTACTTTGCTTCCACAAGTACCATAAGACTTTTGTAGACATTATAAGCCACAATTTTTGAAAAAAAAAACGTGAACTTTAGTCTCAAGGTAAATGTAACCAAATAAATCATTAAGCCAAGAAATTTTCTTTCCAATCAAAATGGACCACCGTTTCAACACATGTTTCCATATCAACCAATAAGGACAGAGGAAAAAAAGATGTTAAAGACACTCGGTTTCATTGCATAATGAGCAAAAGGGACTACCAAGAACAAACTTAGTCATTTTAGCTCCTATAGAGAGCTTTTGGAGAATCAACAACCATTTTAAACAAAAAAAAAATGGCGCAATGCAAGACAACCAAATAACTTTAAACCTATAGGCCCAAGAGCGCAAGGGAGCACGAATGAGAATTTTTATTGAGGGAAAGGGGGACCAAGAGAAAAGGAAAGCTTATCATACAATTGGCTGGTAGAGATTTCACATATAGGCAGACCCTTGACACCCAATTAATGCGGGACCGAAGAATTCATCATTTTCTAGAGTGATATTATTGGGAAGGGGCCCAACAGCCTTTTTGAGATAAGATAAGATAAGATAATGTTATTAATGTCCAACACATGACCACAAAAGTAGGTCAATGGGACTGCAGAGTACAAAGCAAACAAACCCAGCAAGAGGACCCAAACGGGTCACCCAAAATACAATGAGAGAAGGAGAGGAGGAGAAGGAAACAACAGAGGCCGAGAGACCAGAACGAAGAAGAGAGAGATGACTGTGTGGGGAGGGAGCGGAAGAAGGAGCAACATCCCCAACAACATCACCTAACACTCAAGGCCGGATGGGAGTAACTCGCAGTGCGCCGATGACAAGAAGCAGAGACTGTGGAGTGCCTGGGGAGCCGGCATCTCGGGAGGGAGGCGGTGCCTCAAAGTAGGCCGGTGGATCGTTGTCTATGCGGAGGGGCCCTAGGACATGCTTGAGATAGGGAGCCACGAGACTGACGAACCCGGACAATAGTATTGAGTTCTTAGTCAGTGAGTCGGGAGGTGGTATTGCCTTTTTAACTTCATCAAAAGTTCACAACCTGCCATTATCAATTATTTCTTTCATTGTTTTTATGCCCTTTTTGTACCAGAAACTCGTTGAACAACCTATCAATTTGGCAAGAGGAGAGTCGTTATAGTAAAGATTCCACCAAATAGATCTAAAGTCTTTGCACTTGGCCCCTACCAAGAGAATAGGGGTTGTTTGACCACTAAATGTCTTACCTTCTCCCAGGCCTTCCAAAGGATAGCAAAGATAGGAGAGCATGTAGTCTTAATTGAGAACGAACTGAGCATTATATCAGCCATATGTAATCCTTTCCAGATGGGTTTACCTTTTAGGAATCCTTCCCTAATATTATATCTTACCAACACTTTCCACAACTCATTCCCCTAGTCAATCTCAAAACCCATTTGACCTCAAGAGAAATACCTTGAAGTTTCAAATCTTTAAGCCCCAAACCCCCTAAGGATTTTGGTTTACAACAGATTCTCCAAAGCCACAGCATGTCATTTTTTATTTCCCTGCCATCTGACCAGAGAAAGTCTCTTATGATTTTGTGCAGTTTTCCTTTTGTGAGTTGCCAAATAGCCAGCAGGAGGCATAATATATAGAGGAGAGAACCTTCTGACATACTTGAAGTCTTCTCAGCAAGGAAAGCAAGTGCCCTTGCCATTTGGTCACTTTCTTGTTGATTTTACTAAAAATTTGTTCCCACTTTTCTTTGAAGGAGGGTATGAGGGTGTAAGGAATCCCAAGATATCTGACCATTTTGTGAGGACCCCCCATGACCATCCTATGGTCAAGAACTAGTCTGGTGGAGATTCACCCCAACCGAGAACCAATGATTTCAGAATTGAGATCACTGAGCCAGAGGCAAAGTAGTCGATGTCAAGTCTTTTCAAAATATGCTTGAAGTTTCTTTCCTCTAGTGCAGCAAAGATAGCAGTGTCATCAACAAATAAAACATCAATAAGTTATTGTTCATTAGGTAATGAGACTCCTTTCACTGGGGGGCCAAGGAAGGCATTTCTCAAGAGGTAGTGCAGAGCTTCTGCAGCTATAACAAAGAGGGCAGGAGCTAAGGGGCAGCCTTGTCTTATAGACCTTTGCAACCAAAAAGGTTTAGTCAATTCTCCATTAATCTCAACTTATGCAAAAGCCTCACAGAACTGAACATTTACCATTCTACAAAATTGATCTTTAGATCCCAAAGCTTTCAACATAAGGTCAATGAACGACCATTCAATTTTGTCATAGGCTTTTGATTATTTTCCTTTGCCCAATACATTCCTTCCCAACTAGTGATTAAGTTGTCAAGTATATATTTGTCTTCCACAAATCCTATCTGTGTGACTGAGATGATACTATTCATCAAGGGAGCAATTCTTTTGGCTAGAATCTTGGCAAAAATTTTGTAAGACACATTGAGGAGAGTGATAGGTCTCCAATTTTTAATTTGTTTAGGGTCACCTTCTTTTGGGGATAAGCTTGACCACCCCTCTATTGATATTTTCCCCCAAAGAGCCCGCTTGAATAGCCTCTCTATAAGCTTTTAAAAGTTCAAGTACAAACCAAGATTGATGGTTTTGTAAAATTCAGCTAGAAACCCATCACACCTTGGGGATTTCTCATTTTTAGCAAATCAAAGACTGAAAGAATTTCATCCGGGAGACTTCTCCTCTAAGCCTTTTACAGCAATAGGGGAGAGCTTAACCGGCATGCACTCAGCACATAAATTTTTGTTAGCTATAGTGGTGTCTCCACTCACATCAGCAGTAAAGAGGGAGGAGTAAAAGGAGAAGAAGGCTTGTTTAATCTCTTCAATATTTTCTATGATATTCTCTCCTATATCAATTGCTTTGATTCTCCATTGTGTGTAGCTTTCAAGATTCTAAAAAAGTACTCTGTACCCTTGTCCCCTTCTTTCAACCATATCATTCGAGACCTGATTTGGGCTCCTCTAGCAATGTACTGCTGTTGGATCCTGTGTTGATGCTTGATATTGACAAGATCACTGAGAAGAAAAGGGTTTTGAGGGTCCTCTTGTAATGAGGCTTTCACTTTGATCAACTATTCTTGAACTATTCTTTGCTTCCTAGATCTCAATATTTCTTTTGATTGGCCATATGTTCTCAAGAAATTCTTGCACAAGTTAACTGACTTATCCCAAGAGCACACCTTTGAGACGTCTCTATCAAGTTTTTGGCTAGGATGCATAAAGCTTTAATTCCCTCCAGATAGTTAATGTCCCGGAGGTGGGGGTCCTTAGCTTCTTGGACAGGGAGTTGTCATTGAATTTTACACTAATTTCCACAAAGGAGTGATCTAACAGTGTGAATGGAAGAACAGTAACATCATTACATGCCTCTTTTTGAATTACAGTGAAAAAATCCAGATTGAGGTAGAATCTATCAAGCCTGGAGTAGACTCTTTTCTTCCCTTGTTGGTTATTACACCAGGTGTACCATATATTTTTTTCATGCTCTTTTTTCCAGCGAAAGGATCCTTGAGTTTTTTGGCCCAAAAGAATTGTTCATTGCCTTTTCACAATGGAATTCTCCCTCCACATTTGTCTTCTTTGTTTCAATCATGTTAAAGTTGCCTCTTGTAATCCACGAGATATCTGGCAAGGAAGTAGACATCTAATTCCATAATTTTGTTCTGTCTATATAGTCATTTGGCGCATATATAGAGCAAATGCCAAAGGAGTGATTTTATATACAAATGGTTACCCATATTACAATGGTAGAAGGTGAGGACCCATGTTGGACCAATCCCTTAGCCCAAAAGGAGTGATTTTATATACAACAGGTTGTCCATATTGCAATGTTAGAAGGTGAGGACCCGTGCTTGACCAATCCCTTAGCCTATTCTTTAATTATTATCAAGGCAGCGCCCCCCCCCTTTTTCTGTGATTTGTGAAGAGGGGGAAACATCCAGGCTAGATATATTTTAGTGTCAGCTCCAGGGCAATGCTAGACTCTTTAACCTCTTACAGTAGGAAAAAGTCTATCTCTTGTCTAGAGTTTCTAAACTGCCTAACAATTGGTTTCCTATCCAGAGATTCTAGGTCTTTATCATTCCAACTTAGGATTCTCATAATCAAGGGGATTAGGTTGGTCCCTTGACATTCTTCACAGACGGATTCAAGGGGCTTTTATTTTGATACAACCTATCGAAACAGGGAGGATTTTGGTCTCCTTTATTGTTTTTCCCATCCCCTTGACTAGGCACTTTTCCCTCTGAATTTATCATAGCCTCCTCACTGCTACTACCTTCAGAGCATTGATCCTTCTATACGTCTTTATCTACAGAGTTTTGCAAGGCCTGGACAAGGGTTTTGTCTCTATAGACAGCAAGAAGATCATCCTCAAAGTCTAAACCCTGATTACTTGCCAACTGTGGGTCCACTGGAATGCATTGTTCAATGTATGTGTCCTTAATAAGCCCCCATTCATATTTAGTGATTGTAACCTCGGGAATGGACGGGTGGAGAGTTTTCCAGTCAAGACATGTGTTGAACCTAGGATATCCCCGAGGCCAATAATATGTTTTGCAATCACTTTGAGAAGACTAGTTTTAAGGAACTGCTCCAATTGCTCTTTGGGTAAATTCAGCTATAGAGCCACCTGCACATGAACAATTCCACTAATGACTTCTCTTGAGAAGTCAGTAAGGGTCCTAACTTTACCTTTAAACACTTCAAGGTTCCTTTGCTTCCACAAGTACCATAAGACTTCCGTAGACATTATAAGCCACAATTTTTGAAAAAAAACATGGACTTTAGTCTCAAAGTAAATATAACCAAATAAAACATTAAACCAAGAAATTTCTTTTCCAATCAAAATGTACCACAGTTTAACACATGTTTCCATAGCAACCACCATAAGGACAGAGGGAAATAAGATGTTCAAGAGACTCGGTTTCATTGCATAACGAGCAAAAGGGACTACCAAGACCAAACTTAGCCATTTTAGCTCCTATCGTGTACTTTTGGTGAATCAACAACCATCTTAAACAAGATTTTTTTGGTTCAATGCAAGAAGACCAAATAACTTTAAACCTATAGGCCCAAGAGCACAAGGGATCACAGAATGAGAATTTTTTATTGAGGGAAAGGGGGGCCTCGAGAGAAAAGGAAAGCTTATCATACAATTTGCTGGTAGAGATTTCACATAAAGGCAGACCCTTGACCCAATTAATGCGGGACCAAGAAGAATTCATCATTTTCTAGAGTGATATTATTGGGAAGGGACCCAACAACCTTTTTGAGAATAGTATTGAGTTCTTAGTTGTGAGTTGGGGAGGTGGTATTGCCTTTTAACTTCATCCCAAGTTCACAACCTGTCATTGTCAATTATTTCTTTCATTGTTTTTATGCCCTTTTTGTACCAGAAACTTGTTGAACAACCTATTAATTTGGCAAGGCGAGAATCGTTATAGTAAAGATTCCACCAGATAGATTTATAGTCTTCGCACTTGGCCCCCTACCACGAGAATAGGGGTTGTCTGACCACTAAATGTCTTACCTTCTCCCGGCCTTCCAAAGGGAAGCAAAGATAGGGGAGCTTGCAGTCTTAACTAAGAACGAGCTGAGCATTATATCAGCCATATGTAATCCTTTCCAGATGGGTTTACCTTTTAGGAATCCTTCCCTAATATTATATCATATCAACACTTTCCATGGCTCGTTCCCCTGGTCAACCCTCAAAACCCATTTGACCTCAAGAGAAATACCTTGAAGTTTCATATCTTTAAGCCCCAAACCCCCTAAGGCTTTTGGTTTACAATAAATTCTCCAAGCCATCTGACCAGAGAAAGTCTCTTATAATTTTGTGCAATTTTCCTTTTCCGAGTTGCCAAATAGCTAGCAGGAGGTGTAATATATAGAGGAGGAGAAAACCTTTTGACATACTTGAAGTCTTCTCGGTAAGGAAAGCACGTGCCCTTGCCATTTGGTCACTTTGTTGTTGATTTTACTAAAAATTTGTTCCCACTTTTCTTTGAAGGGAGGGTATGAGGTTGTAAGGAATCCCAAGATACCTAACCATTTTGTGAGGACCCCCTCCCCCATGACCATCCTATGGCCGAGAACTAGTCTGGTGGAGATTCAACCCAACCGAGAACCAATGATTTTTGAATTGTGATCACTAAGCCAAAGGCAAAGTAGTAGATGTCACGTCTTTTCAAAATCTGCTTGAAGCTTCTTTCCTCTAGTGCAACAAAGATAGCAGTGTCATCAACAAATAAAACATCAATAAGTTATTGTTCATTAGGTAACGAGATTCCTTTGGCCGGAGGGCCAAGTAAGGCATTTCTCAAGAGGTAGTGCGTAGCTTCTGTAGCTATAACAAAGATGGCAGAACTAAGGGGCACCCTTGTCTTATAGACCTTTGCAACCAAAAAGGTTCAGTCAATTCTCCATTAATCTAACTTATGCAAAAGCCTCACAGAACCTAACATCGAACATTTACCATTCTACAAAATTGATCTTTAAATCCCAAAGCTTTTAACATAAGGTCAATGAATGACCATTCAATTTTGTCATAGGCTTTTGATTATTT
This sequence comes from Taxus wallichiana var. yunnanensis, assembly GCA_018340775.1. NCBI lineage: Eukaryota > Viridiplantae > Streptophyta > Pinopsida > Cupressales > Taxaceae > Taxus > Taxus wallichiana. The sequence goes on from CM031244.1 coordinate 473,700,610, forward strand.
TCCTCTCTCAATACATTCCTTCCTAACTAGTGATTAAGTTGTCAAATATATATTTGTCTTCCACAAATCCTTTCTATGTGACTAAGATGATACTATTCATCAGAGAAGCAATTCTTTTGGCTAGAATCTTGGCAATAATTTTGTAAGACACATTGAGGAGAGTGATAGTTCTCCAATTTTTAAATTGTTTAAGGTCACCTTCTTTTGGGGATAAGCTTGATCACCCCTCTTGATATTTTCCCCCAAAGAGCCCACTTGAATAGCCTCCCTATTAGCTTTTAAAAGTTCAGGTGCAAGCCAAGATTGATGGTTTTGTAAAATTCAGTCGGAAACCCATCACACCTTGGGGCTTTCTCATTTTTGAGCAAATCAATTACTGAAAGAATTTCATCCAGTGAGACTTCTCCCTCTAAGCCTTCAATAGCAATAGGGGAGAGCTTAATCGGGATGCATTTAGCACATATATCTTTGTTAGCTATAATGGTGTCTCCACTCACATCAAAATAAAGAGGGAGGAGTAAAAGGAGAAGAAGGCTTGTTTAATCTCTTCAATATTTTCTATGATATTCCCTCCTATATCAATTGCTTTGATTCTCTATTGTGCTTAGCTTTCAAGATTCTGAAAAAGTACTTTGTGCCCTTGTCCCCTTCTTTCAACCATACCATTCGAGACCTGATTTGGGCTCCTCTAGCCATGTATTGTTGTTGGATCCTGTGTTGATGCTTGATATTGACAAGCTCACTGAGAAGAGAAGGGTTTTGAGGGTCCTCTTGTAATGAGGCTTTCACTTTGATCAATTGTTCTTGAACCATTCTTTGCTTCCTAGATCTCAAAATTTCTTTTGACTGGCCATATGTTCTCAAGAAATTCTTGCACAAGTTAACTGACTTATCCCAAGAGGACACCTTTGAGACATCTCTATCGCGTCATTATCAAGTTTTTGGTGGGAGGTGCTTAGCTTCTTGGATAGGGAGTTGTCATTGAATTTTACACTAATTTCCACAAGGGAGTGATCTAACAATGTGAATGGAAGAACAATAACATCATTAGATGCCTCTTTTTGAATTACAGTCAAAAAATCCAAATGGAAGTAGAACTATCAAGCCTGGAGTAGACTCTTTTCTTCCTTGTTGATAATTACACCATGTGTACCATATATTTTTTCATTTTCTTTTTTCTAGCCAAAGGATCCTTGATTTTTAGCATTCTTTTAGCTTTGGCCCAAAAGAATTGTTCATTGCCTTTCCACAATGGAATTTTCCCTCCACATGTATCTTCTTTGTTTCAATCATGTTAAATTCACTTCTTGTAATCCAGGATATTTGGCAAGGAAGTAGCCATCCAATTCCATACTTTTGTTGTCTTTGAAGTCATTTGGCGCATATATAGAGCAAATGCCAAAGGAGTGATTTTCTATAAAAGATTGCCCATATTACAATGTTAGAAGGTGATGACCCATGTTGACCAATCCCTTAGCCCAAAAGGAGTGATTTTCTATACAAAAGGTTGTCCATATTACAATGTTAAAAGGTGAGGACCCATGCTTGACTAATCACTTCTTGTAATCCAGGGGTGCCAGATATTTGGCAAGTAGAAGTAGCCATCCAATTCCATACTTTTGTTGTCTTTGAAGTCATTTGGCGATAATATTGAGCAAATGCCAAAGGAGTGGTTTTCTATACAAAAGGTTGCCCATATTACAATGTTAGAAGGTGATGACCCATGTTGGACCAATCCCTTAGCCCAAAAGGAGTGATTTTCTATACAAAAGGTTGTCCATATTACAATGTTAGAAGGTGAGGACCCATGCTTGATTAATCCCTTAGCCCATTCTTTATTTATGAGCAAGGCAGCCCCCCTGCCCTTTTCTGTGGTTTGTGAAGAGGGGGATACATCCAAGATAGACATATTTTAGTGTCAGCTCCAGGACAATGCCAGATTCTTTAACCTCTTACAGTAGGAAGAAGTCTATCTCTTGTCTAGAGTTTCTAAATTGCCTAACAATTGGTTTCCTATCCAAAGATTCTAGGCCTCTAACATTCCAACTTAGGATTCTCATAATCAAGGGGATTAGGTTGGTCCCTTGACATCCTTCACAGATGGATTCAGGGGCTTTTATTTTGATATAGCCTATCAAAATAGGGAGGAATTTCGGTCTCCTTAATTGTTTTTTCCCATCCCCTTGACTAGGGTTTCTTTTTTTTCCTCTTCTTCCACCTTAAGAGATTCAGGCGCACCAAACTCCACGCAGGCTTCTATTTTTGTCTTTTTGACCCCATCTTGGAGTTTTTGCACAGCTGGTCTATCTCACTTAAGACTGTAGGCTTTTCTAACACTTGCTTCCCTGTGGGGGCCTAGGGAAGGCCATCTCCTCTCTAGGAAAAGCAAACCTGCACTTTTCTTGCGGGGATGGGGGCATAATATTTTCCTTATCATTATTCAAGAACTCATTTTTCAAAAATTCTACCACATTCAGTGGTTTTAAGCACAGGAGGCTCCTCTGTTTTGGCAAGTAAGACCTCATATTCTTATGAAATTCTACCAACATCAAGCGGGGGAGGTAAAGTTTCACAATTCTGCACAATGAGGGCAGCTTCTGAGATGGGTAGGCACAAATTTCCATTTCTTCCACATCAATCATTTCATTGTTCTTGCCTTCTGAGGGCAGTGAGGACACAACTAAAGCTCAATCCCTACCCCCAAGCCTCATTTACTCTTCCTGAATCATTGTTATCTTCAAGGGCAGAAGCAACTAGGGTAACCACGTTCATACCTTACCCCCTAGAATTACTAGGGCTATTTAGCAATTTCTTATTGTTTTTTAACAGCGGGCATTCCTTTTTAATATGCCCTTCTTTTTGCCCAAAAAACATGCTTTCAACCCTCCCAGCCCTAACAATAGACAAGAGAAAACCTCATTAGGATATCCAAATGCAATTACATCAAGGAAAGGTTCGACCAATTTAAGAGCAATTAGAATACAGGCATTCATGTTGGCAAGGGTCACTCTGGTTTCTTCAATTTTGAGAACTTCGCCAAGTAGTTTTAGGGCATTTGGTAGCAAGTACCAAAGTTGCATAGGCACATTTTAGAGTTCAATCCATTTCGGGGCCGTTTTGGCAAAAAGCTCTTGACAGTCAAGCCTCGGGTTCCAGGGAAGGGCTTTGAACAAGGATTTCCCTACATTCCACAAGGGTTTACTAATAGCTCTTCTCTGCATATTAGAGTTTTTAAATAGAACAATAAATACCCCTCTTTGCACCATTCTACAGAAGGAAACATACATCCCCATTTTTTCCCCAAACCGCATTAATCCAATTATCAAAAAACCTTCTAGGGAGAATCCACGTTACCATTCAAGCAAACAAAGAAAATTCCCAGATTTTTGAGTCTATTTTCTTCATTATGTATATCTTTATACATATCCTCATTAGGGATAACATGTAGGGTAAAGGGATGACCAGGGCCCTTACCTTCTCCTCGTTCCTTTTGGTGTCCATCCCAAGCTTCTGGAGGTTGAGACTCACAATTAACAAATTCTACTCCAGCAGAGAGCAACGCCACCTCTTCATGTCAAAGTGCTTCACTGAAAGATTTTTTGGGCAGTCTTGTCACTTGGAATTCCTTTACCTTGCCAATTATTAGCATCTTCACAAGGATTCTGATTTTTTTCATAGCATGGCTTTGCGGCCAATTTAGGGTCCTTTTCAGTCACATCTGCAAATTTGCCTACCCCATTAACTCCCTCTCCCCTACAATCTTCCACACGCATGGAGCCATTGACTCCCATCAATTTTGTATAAAAGAATGGAGACCTACCTATTCCAATGTATGATAAGCATTCAATTTCTCATAAATTTTCCAAGCAAGCACAAAGTACAATCAAACAGCAGTCAAAGAAAAATCAATAAAAAAGGCACAACAATCAAGATGGACAATAGGATCAATGATGGACAAATTAATGCAAAGAATCAAGAAGCCAAGAGAACCAAAGGAACCAAGAAAGCATTCAAGGAAAGCATGAAGGTGCTCTCATGGAGGATGACTTTTCATCTTCCTACACAAGCTTAGAGCTCCATATTTTCCATGAGATCTTAACTCACTTTCTCAAAAATTGGCCCTAATGTTTTACAATAATATGCTCCATTTTTTAGAAAATGCACCTCTGTTTAAAAAAATCACCCCTCCTTTAAAACTTTGCCTTTCAAAAATATCAATCACCCTTTTTAAAATGGTATATGGGCCCCTTTTTAACAAAATCCTAACCATCGCTATGCCATACACTAGTGGACAACCATAAAGTGTCTAGTATTTTCTTTTAAAGGTGACAAGAAAACTGATAATGCAAACAATGTCAAGCCCTAGAAGACAGAAAGTCCTCACAGGTGGTTTGGGAAACCAGTAGGTGTAGAGTCTAGACAAGCCACGTGGTCGGGTCATTGAAGAACTACTGGCGGAGGATGGTCCAAGCTAGAGCCCTTGGGAGGAGTGTTGCTTCCACGCGGTGGCTGGCGAAGACCTGCAAAGGATATTTCTAATGCTTCGATTATAATCATTTAATGCCGATGTTGTTGATATGAACGGCCGGCTGCAGAGAAAACCCAACAAAGTAAGATTGGATGAGGTGTGAAGAGCCATTCAGGCAGCTTTTACAGTCCAAAACCTGCGCTATGTAGAAGGCTAGCGTGTAGGCTGCAGACGTCAACAAAGGTCCTGAAACACTAGCTAGATGGCTGGAAAATAAAGTAAATTGATTGTCCAACACTTATTTCCTTTCCAAAAAGCAAAAAGAAAATGTCTTAGGCACAATGCAGCTGGATTTAGTCACATGGTGGCCTATAATAGTTCCAGTGATAAATATTTGACTCCCGTAAGAACTTCCTCATTTCGTTTTGTAGGAATTTACTCAAGATAGATAGTGATAGTGATTTAAAAAACGCATGTAGCCTCTTCTATATAAGGAGGACAGTGATACGTACATTTGTAAGTTGACAGAAGTTGTGGCATAACTTAAACTTGAATGAAGGAAGAAGTAACAAGAAAGTCTGTATCATTCTTGCAGATGTGAGATTTGTAGGATAAATTAAAATTTTCATTATATTTGTGTATTTTGGTTAGTGTTAGTTTGATCCTTGCTATCAGTGACCTCCCAAGAAGTCCTTAGTTTGTGTAGTGGAGATTTACTCCAGAAAGATAGTGATAGCGATTTAGAATCACATATAGCCTCTTCTATACAAAGGGGATGGTGATATTTAAATATTTAAGTGGACAAAATTGTAGTCTAACTTAAAATTTAATTTAAAGAGAAATTACAAGGAAGTCTAATCATTCTTTTGGATTGGAGATTTGTAAGGGTAGTTGAGCATTTAAAATATTCATTATATTTGTGTGCTTCGGTTTATGTTAGTTTGATACTTGCTGTTAGTGACCTCCCAGGAAGTCTTGGTTATCGGATGCAAGTTTAGATGGTGTTAATTGATACTATGCAATGGTTCATTTTCCAAATTTCGATCCCATTTCTCGACAGCCGTGCATTGGGTAGTCCCGGTTATTGGGTGCAAGCTAAGATAGAGTTATAGATACCATACGATGGCATTCAATCCCACCTTTCGACAGCTACAAAATTAGAGCCGAGTGGATCATTTAAGCTCGTGAAGCATGAATTAGAGGGAATAATTATTCATTAAAAGCGCCTCGTATAAATAATGACCATTCATTAGACATGGTTCATGGAAGAAATGATTAAAATATTGTTGATGGATATCATACATTAGTTCATTTTACTAGTTTCAATCCCACCTCTGGAAAGCTATGCAATGAGTGCGAAGTGTATCAATAACGCGCATGAGAAATGGATCATAGAAGGAATGACTGCTCATAAGATAGTGGTCACAATTTAACTGACTTCAATGTTGAATGCTCAGAGCAGTTGATTCCCAGAAACAATGTTGAACAACGTTAAACGGTACAGTAGAAATCTCCAAATGCTTAGAAGATTGAAATAAAGTTTATGGGCCAATGTTTTCATGGACCGAGCCTCTCAGCGGTAGGGTAGTTCTATTAGGCATATACATGCATAACCCCATTCTCTCCCTCCGTTCTCCCGCACAATATCAAGGTACAATTTAACTCCAAAAAGTGGGAACGGGTTAGGTCCCTTGATCGATGCAATTTTTTTCCCAGATAGCCCCTGAATTTACAGCAATTAAACTAAGACCCCATAAAACACACGAACCCCTTCAATAACAACTGGGTTTATAATCTCAGATAAAAGAACCAACTATACAACCGACTGTGGTCGTATGGAGCTTTTCATATAGCCGTTAACAAAACATACAAAAACCTGCTGATTTATAAACTCACCTGAAGAAAACAATCCGAATCTTTGAGCAGAGGGCCCTGGAAAAGCCCTGCTTGTGAAAGGGCGCTGAGGTCCAACACATAGTCTCCAATGGCCACTCCAGGCCTTGATTGCTGGTAAGGGGTCGGCTTGAACACTCCATATGGCAAGTTTTGCATTGAAAATGTGAATCCGCGGGTATATTCAGAAACGAGGCCATGCTGCTTGCCGTTTTCTTCAGCTACCTAGATCAAATGTGCAGAGAAAAATAAAACGCTAGTGGAAAAATAAATGGTGTTGAAGCTTTATAGCAGTTGCAAGTGAGTCCGCACGGTCGGGCAAAGCCATAGGTCCACGTGGCTACCCACGCTGATGATTTTCCGCTATAGATTTCTGGGAATTTTGGGGGTTAGGTAGTGACGAATATGGCGGATTTTGGTGCATATTTAGGAAGTCACGTGCGGAGCGTGATATCAAAGATCCCTTAGAAGTTGGAGTTTTTATCCAAAAGATTTACAGAGTTTAGACACGTTAAATTGTTATTTAAAGTCTTTAGAGTTTTTATGGATGAGATTGAAATTGTGTTTAGACACATTAAATGGTTATTTAAAGGAAAGGGTCACTAATTAAACAAACAAATCTGAATAGTAGTTGTCTATTTTTATGAGACGAATTTTCAGTAGCTGAAAATTAAAGATATTATAAATATATTGCTATAATTTAGTAGTTGATATTTTCGAGTTCTGATTTATTTTTGAGTGAACAAGAAGTAATGATAACTCGACAATAAACAAGAAGAAATACTTTCGATAGGTGCGATATAATTATCTTCGTCGAAAATACAAGTACATCAAATCAATCAATAACTTTCTTTTGATTTAAAGCACATCAACATGATATCAACTAAAAGTTAGATGTACGATTGAGTTAGCCTAATGGTGAAGAACTTGTGCTCTTAAAAAAGAGGTCACAAGTTCGAATCTTGCATGGGTAGGGTATGCATGCCCTAATGGCGAAGAACTTGTGCTCTTAAAAAGAGGTCACTAGTTTGAATCTTACAAGGGTAGGGTATGTATACCCTAATGGTGAAGAACTTGTGCTTAAAAAGAGGTCATAAGTTCGAATCTTGCAGGGGTAGGGTATGTATGCCTCATTATGTTATAAGTCGCCTGACATTGTGGACTATACAACTAATTATTATTATGTCATTCAATGTTACAATCTTCCAAATTTCATATTCTACTTTTATATGTTCAACAACCGCTTTTAATGCTCCAAATCCCAATTGTACGTCCATAACAATACCACAAATCTCCTCAAGTTAAAAAGTCATTGGCCTCTAAGGAGCTCAAAACAATAAATGCAACAAATGAAATGAACCAATCATAACCACAATATCCCCTAGATTGAATTTTAACTCTTGATAAAAAGCTCATAAGTCTTGATCCCTATCTCTCACTCCTAATTGGTTGTTATTTCTTACATCTTCACCATAAACACATGGTTTCTCACATTATATAAGGTAATAGATAGAAAAACTTATTTTATAGATTGCCCATTTGATATTTTATCAAGCTTTGAACACTTTCGGAGCTTTCAAATATTTGAATACCCCCATATACTTTTGTAGGTATTTTTCATTAATCATTCTTTAATGATATTTTTAATTTCTCAATGTTTATCAATCCGAGCATTTCAAACTTTTCATTGAAATTTTATCTTCACTTGAAAAGTAAATTGTTGTCTTCATTGTCTATGTCACATCATGGGATACAATTTACCGATGTTTGTTTTCTTACTTCTACAAATTTGAATTTAATATAATTATGTATGGGCGTTTTAAGTAAATCAATGTCAGTCTAAAAAACATAACAATCTACCAATCAAATAAATTTAGGAATCTCATTGTCTTTGAGTTTAACTAAGTCTCTCATATGTATGATGACTAAGGAAGTTTTTTCAAATAACAAGAGTTTTTACTTATCAAAAACATATTTGAACATCCAAACCTCTCGCAATTATTCTTGTGTTTGATTTCTCATTGTTTGTATGTATACATTATGCCTTTGTGTGTGTATATACACACATGATTATATAATTGTATGTGAATTTAAATCATGTGTGTTTTCCAAATAGAGCATTTAGTTTACACATCGTTGTCGATTCGGATGTCTTACGTGGCATATATGCATGAGTTTGGCCCTCTAAATGAAGGGTAGTCACTATTGTGTTCTTTCCTATCAACTTAACATTCGCAATGGTTGCTTCAAAATAGTTTATCTTTAATAATGATGTTTTCAATAGTATCAATATTTGCATATTATAATGCATGAGAAGAACACAAGCACAAACCGAAAAATAAAATAAAAAATAACCAAAAAAATATTATTTATATGTTAATTTTGTTGATACATGCACGCGTATGTGTGTTTACGCGCGCGTGCGTGTGTGTGTGTGTGTGTGTGTGTGTGTGTGTGTGTGTGTGTGTGTGTGTGTGTGTGTGTGTGTGTGTGTGTGTGTGTGTGTGTGTGTGTGTGTGTGTCGACTTTCATGTTATTTGGTAATACAAAATCTATAGAAGATGGAGAAAGAAAGCTTCCAAGGAAGGGGCATTGATTGTTTAAGGGAAGGGATGTGCATTCAAAAGAGAAGCATATGATCAAAAAGTAAATCAACAAGATGATGCAATGAACCAAGATTCAATCAAAAACACGATCCATGGATATAAACTATTAGAGAACAAGTTCGTGGAATTAAGTAGAGGAAATTGTTGGAGATCAAGTTCATTTGCAAGAACCTATGGTTGTTAAAGGTAAAACTTCAAGCAAGAAATTGAGAACTACTACAACATGGACAAAAGAAGATATGTTCAAAGCCATTTATGACATTCAATTTAAATATTTTTTGGTTAGCTCTACAACTAAAAATATGTATTTTTTAAAGTTTGTTTCCTCCCTTTCAAGAATCAGTCATATTTGACAAGTTTCAATCCTTCAACCATTTATGTCATACATTGAAAGATCGTGAAGTGAAGTTATTACGTATTAAAAAACTCAATATGTTACTAGCGCCTCTACTTCTTCCAATGCCAAGTTCTAAAGCAAACCTACTTTCAAAGACAAAACCCATGACCCTAAGGTTGTTTCTTAAGGCATTGTAAATGTTGTTTTTCAACCTACAAAGCTCCAATTACAATCTACAAAATGACACTTTACACGATTACCTTATGCTCAATGGATAGTTTTAAAGAAACTACTTGAATGCAATCTCGTGTCTCTCCCTCTATCATTTGAGGTTGATATGAGTAAGCCCCAGAGGAAGAGCTTTGATGTTAATGTATATTGTGATTACCATAGATGCATTGGTCACTCCATAGATCATTGTCTTAAGTTGTGACACATCATTTAGGACCTTATTGACTCTAATGCAATTGAATGGGATGAGCCTATTAAATATTTTAATTCTATCAATAATAATGCTAAGTTGAAAATATTCAATGACCCTCTTCCTAAGCACACTAATAATCAATCTACCTTGAAGTTCATAATGCACATCGTGCATTGCCTCTGCCTTCTTATGATCACCCATTTGGATAGTATTGGCATTATTTATCCTACACCCCTTTCCACACCATTCATTTCTTTTGATGATTCTCGATACCGATGACATACTTATCTCTAATAAATTACCTATTCTAGTCTCTATTCATCGTATTCCTATTCGGGTTGTTCGGTTACTCCACATTGTACATATAATGTTTGTGCATGACCCTTACTTTAGTCTCTTGGTATTTCTTTTGAGAGTCTTGCGCTTGATTTTGATCCACATTTTCGACACATTACACTACCAATCACTGTTGGATCTATCACTACACAAAATTCATTCTTGGTTGTTAAATCTATTACTACTAGGGTATTACATTTAGGTCTCCCTTGTTACATGCTCTTAGGGATATCCCATCCATTATTCATTAGTGCATCAATTTTATTAGTCATCAGCAAGTTGTCACTATCTACGGTTTTCCTTTTAGGGATTTCTCTCCTCATGTTCCCCACTCTTCTATAGTTTTTATCCCTCTTCCTAGTGCATCTACGATATGCATATTGCTTCACACACTACTTCACATCGCACTAGTTCTCTTAGGTCTCATACTAGGACTTTGATTGCAAATAAAGGATTCACATCATTTTAGGTCTCTTGATGGGTCTTTAGTTGCACATGTTACATCACATAGTTCTAGGGCCTCTAGGTCTCCACCTAGGCCTTCTTTGTGCACATTATCTCTCATAACGTGTAGCCTCATCCTATCTTACGCAAATATTATAGCTTTAGGGCTCATGCTTGAGTGCTTCTCACTAGTCTTCTAGGAGTTCCCATTATTCTAGTTTGCCCATGAAATATGAAACATTACATTCTACTCATTTCTCTACTATTTATAGTTCGCCTCTTAGGTATTTTGCGGTGCATATCACCACTATGGTTTCACTTACACTTGTGTCACATTATTTGACACAATCAAGGTTTTACCCTCCGTCATCTTTCGATGTTGATTTACCCCCTTGTAATGTTCTCTCGGGTTAGTTCCAATACTATCCCCACTCATTTTCTGGTGGCACACTCGATCTATAGGTTTAACTTGACTATTGATGGAGTGGTTCTACAGCTAAACCTCACTTTACACACACATACATTGGAGGTAATATTGCATCTCATTCTTTAGTTGCAACATTTATATCTGTTCTCCTCTATGGGGAATTATTAGATCCCCTTCCTTATCTTCGTAAAATAGGTTTTAATCTACGCCCTCATAGAGGGCCTAAAATACAAAAGCATTCAAATATTTGTAAAAATACAAAATTAGGACCAGTTATATAGCATAAATTGTTTGCACTTTACATTATACATGTTGTTTACTCCTTTAGTTTGATAGATAGTATTTATTTTTTACACACATACATTCACATGGTATATTGAGCATGATGCAAGACATTCACAGGGTGTTACACGATGATAGGTGTTGGCATGCCCTTTACCCACCACTAACCTCGGGGTCATCTTCCTTTTGCATACTACATTTAGGCACTATATTTCCATTCTAGTTCATTTTTTCTTCATTACACTTGATTACATATTTATTTTGTGTATTTTTTCTTTTAGCCTAACGTGACTAACATACATGTCTTGTAAAACACTTAAAATTATTACTAACTCTTTTATATATCATATGCTTTACCTCACATCTTGTTATGATTGTTTTTCATCCTTATTTGATAGTTATGTGTGTGAGTCCTTGTTTCTTATTCGATTGTGTCCCAAGCACCTTGATTGTCTTACAACACCATGGGTGTCCCATGTTTGTGGCATTATGCCTTGTATTTTGTTGGATATCTCTTGTTTGTAGACTCACAGGGACTTGATTGTCTTATAACACTAGGGTGTCCCATATTTGCAAGCATTTTTGCCTTTGTGTGACATCGCATGACATGTTTTGCATTTATTTCTACATGATATGCACTTTTTCCACTAACACATCATTTTATATTATTGTCATTGTTGTTTGGTTACATTAACCCCATTATTGTTATCATGTTTCTTTTTCTTATTGCTCTTGTTTTGTGCCATGGTTTCTACCATGTGCATCCTCTTTACAAGTATAATTTCTTCTTGGTGGCCACCATATAAGTCATTTCGTAGGGTATCTACAAATTCTTAGATACTCAATTATGGGTCCATTTCTTCTTTTGAGATGCGTGCTCAAATTCTTTATTACACGTGCCTAAAAATGGGGCCAAACATTTAAGGATTTATTCTACATTTTTAGCATACAAAAGCATATTTCTAGGCATAGACATATGTAAAGGAAGACAAAAATATCTTAGAATTGATTCAAATGAAGAAAATCGACAAAAGTTACATAGGGTCAAAACCATATAGATTGGTAGGACCATACGGATGGTTATGACCCTACCATATTGTTATCCAAAATAACTCCCCTAGTTATTTGGACAACTTACATTCCATTTTGGCTCTAAGGATCTACATTACAACTTGCGCGCACTTCATTTTCTCCTTTGCACATTCCCTTGGTTACATATTCTTCGTGCACTCTTGCCGCTCCTCCTTTCCTTCACCTTTTCTTTTCCTTTTCCTCTTTGTTCCTTTTTTCCTTACGCACATTCACCTTCTTCCCATCAGTTTATGCATCCTTCGTGTGCACCTTGGACCTACTTCCCAAAATTAGCCAAGTCCCTAGCATTCTCTGCACACCCCCTTATTTTTTTCTACACATCATTTTGTAATGATTGCACCTCTACCATACGTTTCTCCCTTAGGTATTCCTCCCATTTCTCCCGCGTTGGCACCTTTCCACGTGCACTTCCCTCTATTTTCCTTTTGTGCCTTCCTTTTCCGTGCACATGCCTCTCGCCCTTTTGTGCCACATGGTCTACATGACAGACATTGAGTGTGCTACACGTAACCAATCAAAGCACGCGTCAACTAAGCGCTAAATCCTTGCAGCAGAAACCAAGTGTGACACGTGGAAGAGATGACACAACAATTGTATAGATGGTCGATATTTCAGCTTAATCAAAGACATGCCATGTGTCTTGCATGTTTAGTTTGCACTTTGTGAACTTATGATAGCCGTAACTTCTACTACAGAGCTCTAACACGCGTGCGCCTGGGTCTCATTTAAATTTTTTTGACATGGGCTACACTCTAGACTATTTAAGTTCAAGTTTTGGTAGGATTAGATAGGTGAAAAGTGGGAAAATGTATTTCATGCCATTAATACAGATCTAATTGCTCCACCACACTGATTTGATTTAGATCCCACCCCTTTTCTTCTACCACACGCCAAACAAACCACGGAGAGAAGTGCATTTGGTGGATTTGCAAGTGGATTTGTAGGCATTGAATGCTTGTTGTTGGTGGTTGTGATTCAAATATGAGTTTTCCTCTTTCTCCTCTTCTTCTCTCATTGATTCATCTATAAATGTAAGAGCATGGTTCATTATAAAGGGTTGGACATTTTGATCCTCTAGCATTTGCTAAGGATTCTACATCTTTGTATTTTGAGTTACAGACCTCTAGATTTGGTTCTTGCATGCGGATATTGGCCTTCAGATGCCATTGTAATCGACTGTGCATTTCTGGAAGTAATAAAAGCATTGTTTTGTGGCTATTCTCTTCCTTAACATGTTTGTATCCTTCTTTCTTGCCTTTCATTTGTATTGTGTGCTTGTTGTGTCATTCTAAATCCCTCAGTTCCTTTTTCTTGTTGTGTCTCATGGAATCGATTGTGTGAATGCATTCCTAGGTATGTGTTGCGCGTGCCTAGCCTCCCTTTATGCTTTCTCCCTCGCTTCCGCTCGAAACAAATAGTGTTCATCCCACTTTTTAGTGTTATCACCTCCCTTAGTTTTAGTTTTCCATTTTTGTTATCCTTCTATCCTTGGTCCCTTGGCATTGTTAGCTTAGGTTTCACTTTTAGTATTAGGAGTATAATAGAAATAAGTATAGGAACCGGCCTTCCCCGGATGTCTATCTCAAGCATGCAAGGTCCCATAACTTGGAGACGGTCCCATTATTGACTCAAACAACTCAATTCCTTTGGATCCGAGATACGGGTGCAATTTTGAACGACCAACACATACATTTTAGCCCATAAGGAAATTTCTCCATATTTTTCAGCATTCTCATATTTATTAGCACTATTATAACTTCCATTATGGTTTTATAATTAGAATAACTCAATTTGGCACATTTTAAAGGGGCATGAAGTATTTCATTCTCTACTTCTCCATGGTACTTAGTTTCATTTCTAGTTTTTGACACATTGGGGCATGGATATCCTTTCTCCACAAAGAATTTTGGCATGTAATTAATTTTATTTAGTTTCTACTCAAGTTGTATGACACATGAGAAGAGTATGGGGGCACTTATTTCTCTTTTCTAATGTGCGCTCAAATTATGGAAGGCAACAAATTAGCAAAGTTATTCATGGGTATGATTTCCTATCCTCTTTATAATTAAGGTGAAGACATCAAAGTTGTTGAATAACTTTGATACATGGTCTTCTTCCTTGGTAGGGGTGCTTCAACTACTCTTTTTGGTTTTTCTCTTCGGCATTCATGTGTTGGGTTGGTACACCTAGCACATTGACCTCTCCTTAGCAAAAGTGTGTACCGATGACCCTCAATTTTTCATTAGAGTTAAAAAGTCTTGAATCTTCAAAGCACAAGAATGGGAGCATATTCCCTCCACGAGACAAACATTTGTATTCCTTTCATGTTATGCATATCTTTTGGCATTTCTTGTTACGCGTATATTTACAACACTTTTATTATATCTTTTGATTTGAAGTTTAGTTTCATATCTTAGGCATTGACTACACACCGTGTTGCATGTTTCATTTTAGAGCATGTCAACACCAAAACAATGGGACACAAAGAAAACAAAGTTATAAAGAAGTAAAGACAAAGTGTGTATACACACTCAGGTATATTTTCCTTTAAGCATGCAATTTTCATTTCATAATTAAAGGGGCGGGGGGGGGGTGGGGTAAATGTACACACTCAAATTTGGAAACATATCATTTGACATTGTTAGTCTTAACAATGCACACTTGCATCTACAAATGCACTCTCCTACTCTTGCTTAACATACCCTAATAGCTCTTTGGTCACTTGTTTATATTTACATGGATTTTTGTCACTAGTTTCTAAGGTTTAATTACACAAAACATACCTAGAAACATTTATCCCCACTCCATGAATTCAAAGTTAACTTTTTCCTCTCGTGCCAAAAACGCTTGGCTTTGGTCGGGCCATTAATATCTATAACTCGATCCTAGTGTAAGGTTTTGACCGACACATTGTCTACTAAGATTTTCAATTGCATTATCTTCATATGGACTAATATTCCTTCTTGGTCAACCTTTCATGACATAATCAAAATCAAAATCCTATATAAGCAAGTCCATCATACATCATTTAAGGTCATGTCACTTTTAAGATCTCTTCATGTAAAAGTAAGCAAAAAAATCACTCCAAGCTCCTAAAACTATGAAATACCTTATGCACATTCATTACGGTCGTATCCTCTGTAGTTTTGAAGTATCCTAACAGTTCAGTGTCTCCATCTTCTCTCCACAAGTAAGAAAAGTGGCTCTTTCCAAGTATTTGAGCAAGTGTTAAACTCGAGCAACGTATGAAAAATAATGTTTTGTTAAATTCGATTGTATTGTGGTAGATATCACATGCTATGAGAATGATGTGAGGTTTGAGCCCCTTCAAAGTAGTGGTTGTTAGGAAATTAGATGTTAGTACTCACATGGTGATTTACATGTGGTAAATTAATATAGTTAGCTTGTGAGTGAATTATAATAATAAATCACTCGAGATAGAATTTGGTCGATTGTTATAAAATTTGAGAGTTATATTTTTGTGTGTAATAATAATAATATGCATATAGGTTTGCTACTATTTGGGAGGTTGGATTTTGTTCTTACTTTGCATTCAAGGTGATTTGACCATGATTTACGCACCATTTTTGTTCTACAAATATTATGCAGATTGTCAAGCCATCCATGACTTTATATTCACATATAATTTCATTAGTTTCGAGTTCAATACACGCGATGGCTATTTTTTTTGGAATTAGGGTAAAGTGAGGGTTTTAGAAGGTCCCACAACCTTTTACAAAAAGCCCATTTGGCTAAATAGCGTGGTGAAAATTACATTAGAGATACCCAAGAAGATTCCAAAAAAACTGAACAACCGAACAAAACAGAACAAAAAGCATAGCAAAAAGTACAAATGATCATAAGAGCTTTTTCAGCTCTTTAACAATATTCTTAGCATATATAGAACCAGAATTTTCGCCAACAGATCAGCCAAGGCAATCAATTCAACGCAGTCTTTGTTAATAGCAGTCCTGGTATTGTCGGTATAAGCTTCCCAAGCCTTCAGGACAGTGAAGGCCCTCTGAAGTTTAGCAAGGATAGAGGACACCAAATCCACCTGACTATCCTCAGTCGACAGATTACCATCAATTGCAATTTCAACATTTTCCCTCAAGTTATTCCCTGTCTGGGCATCTTCCACTTTAGGTTGAGCATCATTTAACATATCATGGTGAATGGTTTCACTGTCGGTCATTTTAACTTCATCAGTCCCAGGCTGGACAATCTACACATCAACGAGCATCTCCTCTTCCATATCCATAGGTCCGAATCGGAGGAGTCCAGATACAAAGTAGCTAACCCCAACAGAGCGTCAGAGAGAAGAAGATCTCGAGCTAGAGACGAGAGTACCAATAATAGGAAGTCAAGAGAAGGCTGACTAAGAGAATGGGGAGGGGAGATGGTGACCTCAGGGGAAACAACACCTTCAAAAGAAGAACCAACAATGGTGACCTCTCGAGTTAGAATTAGAAATAAATTACAGAAAACAACGATGGTGGAGGAGGGGTGGAAAGTGGGGAAGGAAGAGGAGATGAGGTGGGGGTGCGGCGGGATTTTCTCGGTTTTAATAGGAAAGTGAACAAGCTCCGTAGGGGAGGCAGCAAATTGAAAGAGAAGATACAAGAGGCATTGATGTAGAATAGGTCCTTCACCCTCCCTGGCCAGATTGATTGAGTGCTCCAAAGACTGATATAAAAATGCAAATAGGTTGATTCTCTTACCCCATCGCAGGTGAGAAAGGATGAAAAAGTGAGGCTCGTAAACTAGTATGTAGCACTGTTGATTGTAAAGTAGCGCATAATAACTTTGGCCACTCTGTTCCAGGGGGGATTCAGGGATTCCCTCACATAGCCAAAAGATATTTGGTCAAGTTTTTACCCTTATTGATGAATTCCTTGAGCTTCACCTTTAATGACTTGTTGAAGTAAACCGCCCCGAAGTCGGAAACTGACACCGAGGAAATGACGTTAGTCGAAATGGTGAAGATGTTGCCAATTTGAACCCTTCCCCTCGACCAGGTAGCTAGGACCCCATAAGAGACAGTGGCCGAATAACCTGAAATTCTTTCCAAGAAGGTAGTGATGTTGTTTTCTTTTAAAATATCCCAAACTTCTTCATCTTCCTACCACTCGGCACAAGAGACCGATTCTATGCGCTTGAGTTGACCACCCATGTTAATTTTCCAGTGGAAATAAACTGAAGTGATATGTAGAGGACTAAATTTAAATAGCGCATTTGCTTTTTACAAGGCTTCCACATCAAGTGTCCACCTGTACTTGTCATGATTACGATGTGAAAAGGCACATCTTAACTCAAGATCCGCCCGAGTGGTATTATGTCCTCCACACATGCCTAAACCATTTGGGTGTCACATCATCATAATGGAGTAATTATGAGCACCACCATCATAAGGAATGACATCCTTATTACTAATTCTGCTGACATCAGGAGCAACATAAACCGACCACAAGAAGCTAACTAGAAAATGAACAATCATTGTGGATGATTTGAAGGAGATCATTAGGAAAATTTCCTAACCAAGTTTGTTGATTATCGTGGAGGACACCAATATTAGCCAAGTGGTCACCACCTTATTCCCTTCCCTATAAACATGCTGAAACTTGATTTCCTGAAGTTATTTTGGAGGATGCGAATGTCAAGAATAATATTCTTGATAGTCCATTGGCCTGGGTCCTCCGAATTTAGGAGATTTATTATGTTGAGTGAGTCACTTTCAATAATAAGAGGGCCATTTCCAATTTGGAGAGTAAGTTCAAGACCCTTAAGAATAGCTAGAGCTTCAGCTCTATGATTGGACCCAACACTAAAATTTGTGGCAGTAGCAAGTAAGAGGGGTGCCAATGTTATTATGAAGAATCGCACCCCAACCGAGTTCCCAAGATTTCCTTTAGAGGCACCATCCGTGTTTAGCTTAATCCATCCGGAGGGGGAGGGGACCACCGTACTTCAGAACGAGCCAAGGCCAAGGGTTTATCCTTGAGCTGAATCACAAGTTGTTGACACCAATTCTTGTTGTCACAAAACTAAACTTTTTGTTGATATTTCTTCTAGAGGCAACTATTAAGGTTGTCTTGGAAGAGCATAACGATACATTTGGCAACCTGAGTAGGATCCATGCTTTGTTCTTTGAAAATTCTCCTGTTTCTTTCCTTCCAAATACCCCAGAGGCCATGCGGGAGGATAAGCTTCCAAGCGAGGGAGAGGATCGGGTGCGAAAAGGGGGAACACCATTGATTAAGAGCAGCTTGAAGGGATTCAGGGAAAATCCAAACAACTCCCAAATGTTTCAGAACCAATTCCAAATAGCTTGGGAGAAGGGACAATGAAGAAGAAGATGGGAGGAGGATTCCAAAGCATTACAATAGAGAACACAACGAGTAGGAAGAGAGAAGCCTCTTCTTTTAAGATTTTCCCCAACAGAAAGAATTCCTGAATGAGAGCTAGGAAAAAAAGCTAGTTTTAGGAATAATCTCTTTAGGCCAAATGTTTTTGAGAGGAGGGCCAGAGCTGGTTTGAGGCTTGAATCATAAGCAACTTTAACAGTAAAGGAACCAGAAGAGGAGAAAGGCCAAATACGATCATCAACAGGCAAGGAGAAAGGAATATATTGGGAGGAGAGGGAGGCTCTTAAGCTTTGTAAACATTGACTCTGAGTTTCACTGATTCCCGACCAATCTGAATATGCCAAGAGGGAACCAAATTAGACAACCTCCAATGTATCCATTCACTTTCTTGCCATGACGATTGATGAGGGGTCTTTTGATAGCATCCCAAACAGGGTCCTGACATAGAGGTTTATTCCCAATCCACCAATCTATCTAGAATTCGATTTGACTACCATTTCCTAGTCTCCATTTGGTGCCAGCATGCAAAAGAGGGAGAGAGCTAATTACCGAGTTCCAAATGGTAGAACCACGTGGAGGAGAGGAAAGAAGGAAGTCCCTTGAGTGAGTCAAATATTTGGATCTTAATAGTTGCACCCAATGAGAATTTCCATAAGCCACTTCCCAACCAATCTTAGCCAACAAGGCTTCGTTCATATTAGTAATACGTCTGAGCCCTAGACCTCCCAATTTAGTTAGCTTACAAACATCATTCCAAGAGACTAAATGGATCCTCTTCTTGTCTTCTGATCCATACCAAAGGAATATTTTTGAATTCTTTCAATTGCATTAATCACTGAAGAGGGAATTTTGAGCAAGGACATGAAATAAATAGGTAGAATTTGTAGTGTAGCTTTTACCAATTGGAGTTTTCCTGCCTGGCTTAGAAGAGCTCCTTTCCAAGCAGCCAACTTCTTCTGGTATCTTTCGATAACCAGGTTCCACAGACTTTTAATTTGTTTTCCTTGAAAAGAGGAATGCCCAGATAGGAGGAAGGCAAGTCCACTATATTGTAACCAAAGATATCAACAATCCTCCTTTGGGTTTGTGGTGGAGTGTTTATAAAGGATATGCCACTTTTGTGAAGTTAATCATTTGTTGAGAGGCTAATTGGTAGTTTTCCAATATTTCTTTTAGAGCTCTAGCCTCGACCACCGAAGCAACACTCAAGAGAAGAGTGTCATCCGCAAACTGACTATGGGTAGCAACAGGGGAGCGAGTGGTGATTTTGATACCTGAGATAACAACCTGGCTCTTGGCTGCCTCTAATGCTCTGCTGAGAGTATCCGCCATTAACAAAAAGAGGAAAGGTGACAGAGGGTCTCCTTGTCTTATACCTCTTTTTGAAGAAATTGGTCGGGATGCCATTTATGAGGATAGAAAAACAAGGAGTAATAATATAATAAAATCCAACTGCAACATTGGCTCCCAAATCTAAGACTTTGCAACACAAGAATGAGAAAAGTCCAACTGACTCTATCAAAAGCTTTTTGCATATCTAATTTAAGTATAATCCCTCCTTGAATAAGGTATAATTATAATAGCTTCAACTATACCGACTTGAAAAACCTTATTCAATGAGGTATAATAGCTTCATGAACCGTAATTATACCTCCCTGAATAAGCTGACCACTAATGAAACCATTCTGTTGTGTAGAGATGAGATCATTCATAAGCGGTTTTAATCTAGTAGCCAACATCTTGGTGATGATCTTGTAGGAAGTGTTGCAAAGACTAATTGGCCGGAAGTTAGAAACAAATTTGGAACCAAGATTTGGGGGCCAGAGAAATGAAAGTAGTATTCCATTATTTCATAAGAGAATTACTAAGCTAGAATTCATTCACTGCTTTAAAAATGTCTTGCTTAATGATTTCCTAGAAAATTTGGAAAAATTCTGCAGGGAATTCATCAGGGCTAGGAGCTTTATCCTCTTTCATAGTGAAGAAAAATTTGTGTATTTCCTCCATAGAAAATGGTTTCGTTAATTTTCCATTCATTTCATCAGAAACTAATTTTGGATGTGTTGCAACATCTTAGACATAAGCGTTCTCATTGGGGGTTCCTCTTCCTGTAGGAGATTAGAATAAAAAGAAACCAATTCATTAGAAATATCAAGATCAGAAGATAATAGATTACCTTCCAAAGTCAACAACTCTCTGATTTTGTCTCTACTTTTGTGCTTGGATGCTGTGATGTGGAAGAATTTAGTATTTCGGTCACCCTGCTCAAGCCACAGAGCTCTTGATCTTTGCCTCCAATAGGACTCTTCTTCTTTTAAGGTGTTATGGTATTCACTTAGAAGAGTGATTTCTTGTTTATGAAGTTGCTTTGTTCTACCTTCTGCCTCAACATGAGCAGATATGTTTGCAAGTTCCCGAGTCAGCTTTTGCTTGCGTAGCTTGATGCTACCGAACACTTTGACCTTCCATAGTTTAAGTTACTTTTTGATTTCTTTAAGCTTACTGGAGAACTTAAACATTTCAGAGCCCTGTATATTGATATCCCACCAACTCTTGATAAGAGGGTCTAACTGGTTATTTTCAAGCCAAGCCAACTCAAATCTGAAGGGTGGGTTTTTGGTATGTAGCTTAGTGTTGGCACATAGCAGCAGAGGGCTATGATCTCGAAGCCGCTCTAGATAAAGTGTTGAGAAAAAGTCAGGATATAGTGAGATCCAATCCATTGATCCCATCACCCTGTCAAGTCTACTTTGGATATGGTTCCTGCCAATTCTGCGGTTAGACCAAGTGAAAGAGGCCCCATGTAGGTCCATATCTAAGAGCTCTTCACAACGTAAGAAGTCAACAAGTGCATCCATGCTGGAGGGGCTAGTAGGGGCACTCCTATTTTTCCGAGGGGTAGAGAGTATTGTTGAAATCTCCCATGATTAGAATAGGGAGATTATCACAACTTCTTATGAAATTTGAAATATCTTGCCAAAGTTTTTCATGATGTATCTCCAGATTAGGGCATAAACATTGATGGTGATCCAATTAGAATCAGATCCCAATTCTTGGAAGAGCAAGCCCAAGAAATTGGGATGCTTTAAAAGGCAATCACCCTTTAGAATTTTAGGATTCCAGAGAGTGCATAAACCGCCTGAATTACCATACGAGTGTTGGGTCACAAAGGATGTCAGTAGGCCATATTTTCGAGAGACTATCATCATTTTTAAGTTTGGTTTCCTATAGCATAATGATATTAGGAGAATGGTTAAATTTCATATCCTTGAGGACTCTCCATTTTTGTAGAGAGTTGAGACCTCTGATGTTCCATGAGATTATTTTCATTTTTTGGATTTGGATTTTCTCCCCACAACCATGGGGATGGTATTTTGGGTTCCCTACGCCACATTCAAAGTTGATTCTTGTTGAAGCTTAACAATGCCCAAGATACGTCCATGGGTTTTCTCAGTGCCTATATCAAGTTTCTTGCTACTGCTTCTGGTCTGTTGAAGATTATTACTATCATCGGAGGTTTGAGTGGATGGGGAAAGTGGAGAATCAAAGAGAGGAAGGGAAGGAGGAATGGGGGAGAGGGATCCAACAGAGGGAGCCCAGAGGAAAGGATCGAAGAGGGGGAAGGGTGAGAATCCCCTAGCGGAGAGGGCAGGTGGGGATGGAGGAGGGGAGGCATAAGGCAACGAGACCTCCGAAGCCACCTCAAAAGAAGACAAAGGAAGGGGAACAAGGGGGAAACAAAAGGGAAAACAACCGAAGACGAGGGAAGGGGGAAACATAGGGAACCTCTATGGGAAGGACAACCGAGGAAGAAGAGAACAAGGGGTGAGATGAGCCTCCGTGGGAACATCAAAAATGATTTCTCTTTCCTCAAGGAGAGAAAAGGGATTATATGTAGGGATGACAGGAGCCTCTTCAGGGATCACTTTTGGTACATATTTCCCTTTTTTCTTAGGGGAAGCTTCAGGGATTTTTGGTTTAGGTTGTGGCTTAGTGGGACAACCAGGTGCTCTATGTCCAATACTTTTGTAGATGGAACACGCTTATGGAACATATTCATACTCAATGGGTTGTGTCCAAACTCCAAAATCTGAGAGAAGATCAATCAATTTTGGAAGTGGACAACTAACATCAACATTGACACAAAAACGAGCATGAATAAATCTAGTTTTGGATTTTTGGCTTGATCAATTGCTATAAAAGAGCCCACATAGTGAACAATACCTTCTATAACTGCTGGATCCCAAAACTCCAAAGGAAGGCCTAGGAGATGTACCTAGATTGAGCTATGTCATGGTTTCAGTTAGCGGATTAAAGCCAAGAGTCCATTTTCAAATGTAGAATCCTTGTCGCAAAGAATCGTGGACCACCGAGAAGTGCCCGAGAAAAGTCTTCTTTAAAGCTGAATGAAAAGAGGATGAATTTGTTTGGCATGGCGACAATATCTAGGGCACCACAAGGGGTCCATTTCATGCACACCCATTTTTTGATATCTTCAAGAGGAGGTTTGGGGCCCATCAGCTTGCCCACCAGAGACAAGTCCTTAGAAGCAAAAATCACTGCAATTAAGTGAGAGGGCATATGAAGAGAAAGGGTCCCTTCAGAAAGGATAGATGACAACTTCTCTGTATGGGGAGAAGAGGCGGACCCTTCCACCACATTTTTCCATGCCTCGGGGGGAAGGCCGAGGTGATTGGCCTCCGTGAGATGCCGTAGAGCGGGGCTCCCGATCCTAACCAGAGGGGTCCGACATCCGAGCAAGCACCAGAGGTCGCAGAAATTTCAAATTTCGATGGGCGGGAAAGTTAGCAGTCTCTCTGCTAGGAGTTTCCAAAAGTGAATTTACAACATTTATCAAAGTACCCACACAATGGTTGTTATAGGTTTGTTAATAACCTTATTAATTACATGGTTTAATTTTGTAGGTATCACTTCTATATTGTGTCATTTAAAAGTCTTTTTAAGTTTTGTAAGTATGTGGTCTCATAGTCATAATATGTGTAAACTTGTGGTTTTAAATGTTTGTTAATTTGTTTTAAGTTATTAGATTGTCTATGTGTCTATTTAGTGCTTTAAAATAGTATGCCACTAATTCATGAGTTTAAATGTAATTTTGTCTAAGGTGTAATTTTGTTTTGCTTTCGAAATTTCAATAGTTTGTACTAGGGTTATTATTATCAAAATTCTAAATAGGCATGTTAATATTGTTAAAATAATCTATATTTGAATCAAATTCATTTTTATGTCAAAAGAGTAAAAAAATTGGCCATTGTCAAGTGTGTCAAATAAAATTGTTTGTAAAAGGATGTATTTCTAGTTAAAACCAACATCCCAAGTCAAACATTTCACATTGTGTGGGGAAATTATACAAATAAACCCAATGTGGAAATTGTTGAGCTTCAAAGCTTCATCAAGGTGCGATTAGTAACGACCATACTTGGAGGATGGAAGCACAATAGGCTAGAGGTCAAACATTAACCTCTCACCAACTTCAAGTGATGGGAACACATAATGAGGTTGTGGCATGTTTTTCAATTAAGTATTTCATATCCAGTGTGCAATTTATTTCAATTGTGTGTAGTGTGCTTCATTTGAGTGTTCCTGTTTTCTGTGGATTGCTCAATAAATGGAACATTTACGTTGCGGGGGGAATATGAACCAATATTCCATTTCCATTCTTTTGAATTCAATGAGATGAAAAATAATTTCTACGTAATCCCCTGAAGGAAATATATAGTGGATAGATAAAATCACAAGAAAAAGAAACGTCATGATATTTGGGTTGTTGGTTGTCTTGTAAAACCATCTGTATATTTGGGTTGTTGGTTGTCCTATAAAACCATTTGTATGTGCAAGTTATTGGCTATCCTTAGAAAACCATCCTTGTTGAGGTTGTTGGCTTTCCTAAAAACCATCCTTGTTGGTTGTTGGTTGTCCAAAAACCATCCTTGAAGGTTGTTGGTTGTCCTGAAAAACTATCTAGATCATGAACACATAGAGGCGACAAGTCGTGAAGGAAGTGCGATGATTTTTCTACCGTGTTCATGTTAAGGAGGGGAATTTTAGGAAATCGATGTTAGTACTCACATGGTAACTTACGTGTGGCAAATTATTATTATAATTAGTAATAGTTAGTTTTTGAGTGATTTATGATAATAAGTTGCGTAAGTATATTTTGGTTAGTTGTTAAAATATTTGAGAGTCATATTGTTGTGTGTAATAACAATAATACGCATATAGGTTTGCTACTATTTTGGAGGTTGGATAGTTGTTAATATGTTGAGACATTTATGGAGATATAAGCTCCTATATAATTTTATTGTATCGTGTAACATTATTATTGTGTATTTTTGATAAAATTATTAAAGATTAATTTTTTGGTTTAGTTGTTCAACTCTTAACCAAATTTATAGTGGCAACATTGGTAGTGCACATAGGTGCCCACAACCCACCTAACATTGTTTTGTGAGAATTCTATATTGCACTATGAGGGTTTGATTAGAGATATAGAGCCATTTTGAAGGAGAGCAAAGAAGAATGACACATAGTGACAATCATTTCCATGAAAGTGAGGCACATAAAATATTGCAGACTTGGAGTCCAAGTTCCCAATACCATATAAAATGGCTAGGACCGTACATATGTTTTCAACCTAGTTATGACGGTATGACCAAGTATAATTTCAAGTGTCAATCTCAACAATGAATCACTTGCAATCCCAGTCAACTTGTTCTCACACTTAGACCACTTAGAATCTCCCAAATCCACACATAATCAGCTAAGTACAATCCTATCTTATGTTTTTGATAGTTTTTAGATCAATAGTAACTTTGTAAAGTGTTATCATGATTTGAGTAGTTAATGCTAGAAGTGAATTAAATCAAAATAGCCTCATATTGCATTATTTCTTCCTTTTTATGTACGTTAATTAGAAACACATTAAATCTTAAAAGGGAATAAAATAGAGAATCCACAAAAATTGAAATCAAGTGGCCACTTTAATGTCTCATGCCCACATGATTCAAGTATTGTTGTCAAGGAGGTGATCAAGAGTTTACTCAAAATTATGAAGTATTTGTTTCTATCTCAAATGATTGTTGCAAATATGACAATACCAAAATTAGAGTAGTGTAGAGCCTTTCCTTCATTTTTACAAATGCCTTTTGTTGCGCCTTTGTATGTATGAAATTTTCTTTCACTCCTTCATGTGTCAATTTATTCAAAAGTCATGCAATGTGAGAAAACCAAGTACAAACCTACAATAGAAATTGACTAGTCCCATGAAATTTTGAAGCTCGGTGACTTTCTTTGGTTTTGGATAGTATCGGATGATCTAGATATTTTTAGGTCCACAGACACACCGTTGTTGTTAAATATGTATCCTAAGTACTAGATACCCTCCATGCCAAAGGAACACTTATTTGTGTTGCATAGAGCTTGTGTTGACATTAGGTATAAAGAACATATTAGACATGTTAAACATGCTCTTCCTATGTCTTACTAAAGACCAGATCATCATCTGCGTACACGACCAAAAATGAATCAACAAATGGTTGTGGTATGTCGTTTGTCATCCTTGTGAATGTTGTAGGTGCATTCATGATCCAAAAAAGGCATGAACAAGCATTCGAAGAAGCCCTCCGCGGATATGAATGTAATTTTTCAAACATCTACGGATCAATGAGAGCTTGTCATTACCTTGACTTTAAATTTATCTTCATGAAGAACCTAACTCACCTTAGTTGTTCTAGAGGTCGCCAATTCATGGAAGATGGTATCGATTCTTCGCTATGATTTTTCAAGGATCGATAGTCAATACAAAGACAAGATGTCCCATATTTTTTTCAAGTAAAAACAATCAGATTCCACAAGGTGATGTACTTGGTCGAATGTGCCCCTTTTGGATCAACTCATGAATCTATCACTCGATCTCTTCATTATCAAGTACTCGAGCACCTATATAAAGGTCCATTCAAGAGTGGTTTTATAGAGACCAAGTCAATCAGTATGTTTCACCTGGTAATGTTGAGGTACACTTGCCGGTGGTACAAATACATTGGAATATTCCATCTCGATACATTTGTTTTCGCTACACAATTTGGCCTTATGGGACTACTCTTGTGGTTTGTACAACATTTTCTTCTCTTCAAGACATATCATTAGTAGGAAAAAGGTCCTATTTTGAGAAATCAAACTCTGGAACTTCTTCACACTAATCAAGGCCATTGATTTGGCAAGGGTTACCTTTGGGTTGTGGTAGTGCTTATAACCTAGATTAATGATGAAACTCCTAGGATTCACCTCGTAGACACATGGTGATCCCACATGTATGGTTGTCCAAGAAATACATCAAAAACATCCAATGATATGACATCACATACCACCATATCTTTGAATGGTTTGATTGAAAGGAAGGTGACATTTTTATTCACACAAATGTCTATTCCTTCACTAACCCAAATCGATAGAGTATCATCATGGGTGACAATATTTTACCATATTTAGTATGTTTAATGTTTTTGTAGATATCAAATTATTTTGACTACCACTATCTAGAATAAAGTGAAGATTCATACCATTTACCCACATTTGTGAGTGGAATAGATGTTCCACATCCTCCTTTGGTGGAGATACTATTCATGTAGTAATAACAATGGCATATGGATCTGCATCCACAATCAAATCCTCTTCTTCATGTGTGCCTTGGTTCTCTATGGAGGCTTCTCCTACATCTAACTCCCACAACTCTATTAACAAAGTTTTGTTGACATCTTGATATTCCTTCATGTCATGGTACCTACTCTTGTGTTTCTCACACCACATCCTTGTGTCTTTTCATGGATTTTCTTTCCATGTTTGATTCTTGTCTTGTCTCTATGGTGGTGCATCCTTTCCTTGTTTCTTGGTGTTATATTTCCCTTTCTTGGAATATGAAGTATCTTTATTTCCCTACATTTGGACCTTTCTTCAATCTTGATTGCATATTGATAGGCTTCCCCGAGAGTCTTGATATCTACAACCTCCATCTCATCCTAGATGTAGTATCATAACCCACTACAATATTTAAAAATTTGATGTTTTGTGGTATCCCATACACCCAATTTTATCTATATGTATAAAAATCATTGGGTTATTCCTACACCATTTGATCACAACCTTGATGCTAATGGTGTTGTTTCTTAAACTGGTCCTCGTAGGTCTTTACTAGATAATATTCTTATCTGATGGCCTTTATAAAATCATCCCATGTTTCTAGAGCTTTTGTATCGATCGTTACATAATCATTAAAATCCTCTTACATGGAGTATGATTCCCACCATTTTTTGACATGAATAGATGCTTTAAGCGAAAGGTAAACGTTAACTTTTCACCATCAAAAAAATATTGACAAAAAATTATGATTCTAATTGATTGAGCCATTTATCCAATTCATCAACATCAATTTTCCTTCAAATTGTGAAATTTCAAAATTTACTTGTACTTTGAATGGTGTCGGGACCCTGAAGGGATTGCTTAATGTGGGTGCAGTTTCAAAGGTGGGGTTGGTTGTAGGGATGACCCAAGAGAGGAAATCAACAAATTGTGCTATCATCTCCCAAGTACTTCATCAATCATTTCTTTTAAGGGATCTCCCATCTCCTCTTATGTTACTTGAGGTTTTTGAAATGAAAAGGAAGGTAATATGAAGGATCATGAGTCTGGAAATTGTGTTCTAGTATTTTGACCTTGTGTGTTCTGATATGCAAGAGTGAAAGAACCTAGCCCTGATAAAAACACAATAAAAATGGTGTTTAATGTGCTATAACAATCAAACTGAAAATGAAAGGCCATAAACACAAAAAAAAATTGTAACTCTAAATGAATACGAATCATAAAACTCTATAAGAGAGATCTATGTGCGAAGATCTATCTCTTTATTCAAAAAAAGTTGTTTTATAGCTATACAAGGAGAACATTAAAAGAACTGTTAAAAATAGAATATGAAGGGTTCTAGATGGGAACCAAAAGGTCATCCTACATGGATACCATTTGTATCCACCTTAGGTATGGATTAAAAAATATAGAAATGGAAAAATTCAAAATCTATCCTATTATTACTATTATTTTATTTAGTGCCCCTTATTGAGGTCATATCTCCTAAATTGCTGTTGACCCATTTTTGCGAACCGTATGAACTATTGGAAAGAGCACAAAACAAAACTGGTGATGTAATTTCTAACAATGATTACATTTTTCTTCATCAAGTGTGATCGCCTAAACTCCGAAATGTTCCGAGACCCTTAAAAATGCAAAATACTAAAAGTTGCTAAAAACTACTAAAAATAGATTTTCAAAATTTCCAAAAAAAAAAATTTTAGAAATCCTATTTTGGATCACATACACAAAGCATATTAATGTAAAATACCATTTTGTAAGGGAAACGATGGAGAAAAGGAGGGTTCATTGAAAAAGGTGAAAACCGGTCTAAATCCTCCAAATTCATTAGCTAAAGTAGCGATTGCTAAGAAGTTTATTTAATATAGGAAAAATGTGTGCTCAAGCCTACATCTTTCAAGAATGTGTATGATCTTGCTTTTATGCAGAGTGTTCAATAAGTGGTAGAATTTTATGAATGTTTCAAATTTGCATGACATTGTACAAGGTTTATTACATAGTAGTTGGTTTACATAGGGATGATTATGCATAATCATGTGCTTGGTATATGGGCACATGAGCATTGAGTGGTATTTATATAATGTGTAATGGAACATTATACATAAATAGGTGTTGTGTGAAGGATTGCTTGCGGTGATAGAACACAATGTGATTTGTATTATAATATCCAAAGTTTTGTGTAATATTGAGTGCAACAATGAACCTTTGTCAACACTCATTTGAATAAATAGAAGATTGAAGGTGTGAAGTGGTGTGATAAAGATTATTCGACATAGTAATATGGAATAATATTTTTATATAATTACTAAGCGATGGTTAGAGGGAATATTAAAAATCTTTGTTAGTAAATTCATGGATTGTTTTAAAACATGCAACTACTTTAAAATCATGTAATTTCCTAGGCATAAACGAAGGAGAATGTAGTCGTAATAATGTTTGTGGTTGTTGGATTTATATGTTATAAATACTAAATGTGTATATGTGGTTCACCATTTTCTTATGGATTTGATGAAATAAATAAGGTGATGGGCCAAGGAGGAATACTTGTTGTCATGGTCGGTTTTAAAGGTCATGTGGGCGTTCTAACTTCTTGATCTAATGATGACTCATGAGAGCTTCCTTTTGGCTAGGAGGAACTACCTGAAATACAAAACAAGACCACAAAAGAGATTTAAACAATATATGTCAGTGGGCTACCTAGCGTGTGCTAGATCCATGAAGCGTGGTACTTCCTTGGTGGCAGTCAACCCACTGTTTAATACAACTTAATGTAAGAAATGTCGTAAATAAATAATGTCCTACTGTAGTTGATATGATTTAGGTATCTCATCCAAATACAATAAGTAAATCTAATATAACATGCTAGGTTATGATCAGATCTGGAAGTAGGGTAGGTAATCAAGGTGCTTTAGAAAGGTCAAGGTCGATTTTGGGTAGTTGGGGTTACTTAGATGTTGGTTATTAGGTTTTTGTTATTAGCAGGATTACCACATTAAGAGACCGACATCATGGTCAAGTATGACCGATGACGGTTTAGAGAGAACGACGATGGTCATGGATAACCGATGTCGGTATAGGTGGGATGATAGAAACTCAATGAAACTTGGTTTTGGGGGTTTGTCTGAGATTAAATAGAGATGGTAAGGAGAATGGTTAGGTCTGTGGAGGTGTTGGGGGTACTCAGAGATATTCAGAATCGGGTATAGGTGATCAAATGATTATGGGTGGTGGAATGGTTGGGTTCACATGGAGGTAAGATTGGTGGGATAAAAATGTAAATAGAGGTGATAAACAAAAGTGAAGAAACTTTGTAAATTGAATAAAGATGAAATGATGCAGGTTATAAGCACACTTACTAGTGTTGTAGGTTTGATGGTTGGATGTTGATGATGGTTGATATGTGAAACAAAGTGCTCGATGTCACAAAGAGTGCTTCCCGGAATGCTACCATTAATGTAAGTATGTGCGAGATCGATCTTGGTGCAAGCTATGGTTGTCCTGGAGGTGCAAAAGGGCTTTGGTTCTTGCTTGTATGTAGATCTCCTTCGTTCCAAAACTTGAGAATGTGGCCAACCCTCCAACGAGGTTACCAAAGTGCATATATGGTAACCGACGATGGTTTAGGATGACCGTGTCGCTTTGGGTTAACCAACATCGGTTAAGGAGGGATATCCTAGGTTGCCCAAAATAACAGATACTTGCTATCATTTTGGCCAACTTTTTCTATTTTTCCGAGATCAAAACGGAATCTTGCGCTTAGATAAGCAAGAATGTGGTTAGAGGAAGAATAGGCATGTGATTTTAGGGTTGAACTAAGTCGTAGTTAGTTATGGTGGGTAGATATTGAGTCCTAATAAAAGGAAACATGTTAAGAATAGGTTTATGATGAGGTGTCTAGGTGAGGTGGTGGGGTGAGGTGGAAATTAGTTTAATTAAGGTAATTAAATAATGAATGAAGTGAGGATGAGTATTACTTTAATTATAAATAATTAAACTAATATTAATGTGGGGTAAAAGGGTCATGGTTAGGTGAATATGTTTAAGTTGGCTATTTGAAAAGGGACCAAGGGGAGTGTGACCCAATTTTGGTGTCTACATTTTGCTTGTTTTTGTTGCCTAGTTTGTATTGGTAAAAATTACGCCGACAAAAATAGGAAGTGATTTCCCCATGTGTGGGTAAACGTGATGCCCCTCAAACCAGGCACTGATGAGGTGTAATACGGAATCGGTGAGTGGTTT
Organism: Taxus wallichiana var. yunnanensis; assembly: GCA_018340775.1. Classification (NCBI taxonomy): domain Eukaryota; kingdom Viridiplantae; phylum Streptophyta; class Pinopsida; order Cupressales; family Taxaceae; genus Taxus; species Taxus wallichiana. The sequence continues at coordinate 473,732,178 of CM031244.1, forward strand.
GATAAATGTGTAGTTGGTGAAGATAGGTGGGGAAGGGTATGAGTACTATAGGAAAGGGTGATGGTCAACTCGGGTAATAGGTAATAGGTCAGGTCAAAATCGGGTCATGGGTAATGGCAATCAAATGCACACACACATAGATTGCAACATGGTACTAGGTTAAAGAGCTGCAAACTCTACATCATCTAAGGTCAATATGTTTATCCAAACAAGGGTGAAGTGATTTAGGTATCCAAGGTATAGGATATGGTCCAAACACAATGTAGGTCGGTGCGAACGTGTAGGTATGTTCCTAGACACCAATGGTTTAGTCCTGGATAAATGACACAACAATAGGCAAGGTATGGTTGTTAGGCTAAAACAACATAGGTAACAACATTGCACAAGGTATAACGAGTACATAAGGTCAATGGTCACACCAAGTAGGTCAGGTCTAGGTAAATAGGTCGTGGCATGGGTAAGGCCAAGGTATAGGTAAAATAACAAATCCCAAGATGTAACAAAGGAAATGTAGGGGTAGTTTGGGCTCGTAGGTATGGTTCCATAGGTGTCTGGAATGATAAAAGGTGTGTGAGCACTAATGGTTGCAAAAAAAATGCTTAGGAAGGCCAAATAGGTGTAAGGGTTAACCGATGTCGGTTATAGAGTGACTGGACGCTTGAATTAGGGCACAAATATGAGCGATGTCAGTGAACTAGGGCACAAATATGACCGACGTCAGTCATGTCGGGTTGGGTTTATAAAATAAAAATTCCATATTTTATGGAATCATTGTTGTGTTATGACTTTGGAGAAAACGACAAAGTTGTTTGACCATTTGTACCTTTTTGAGAGATAAGGAGAAGGTATTGTGCATCAGCCGAGGTGGAGATTATGAGTTGGTTACCTGAGCTAGTAGACAGGTCCACGAGAGCAGTGTGGTCGATTGTGATTAGTTGGAGGTATGTGGTGGATTGGTTCATGGCCAAGGTAGGAGAGGGCTCGAGTGGACCACCAAGATAAATGCGGCCGGATGTACCACCACGCTAACGGAATCATGATGAGGTAAGATTCGATCCCGATCGATGTCATAGTGACTTTGTTTATAGAAATTGGTTTGGGTAGAAATGATTTTGGGTAGGTATTAAATTGACATGTGGAAGTAAAATGGATGAAATGGGAAGGGTAGGAAGTGTAATGTGGGTCAAATATGGGTAGGGGGAAATCTAGTGGAGGTTTTGGTAGGATAGGGTAGGTTTATAGGTTAGTATGGTCAATTTTTTGTAAAATAGGGGAGGATTTTACGGGTTTGGTCGGTGCGATAGTGACCGACGTCAGTCAAGGGTGGCCGACGTCGATAAGCTATAACCAACATTGGTCAAATAGCAAGTGACCAATGCCGATCATGATGGACCGATGCGATCCAAGTGATCGATGATCTTTGGTCGATTTTGAGGAAAATAAGTCGAGAAAGGGTTATGGTGGGAGGGAAAGATAAAGAGAGGTAGTGAGGTATAAATGTAAGTGTGTTGAGAATAGGTAGGGTAAAAGGTATATATGATATGAGTTGAGGGGTGTGAAAGTGGGATGGGGAAAGGGGTAGGTTGTTAGGGTTGGGGAAATAAATAGTAAGAATTTTGGGAATAGGTTAGTTGGGTAAGTGATATGTTAGGTATGGTTAAGATTTAATAATGGTGTAGTTTGTTGGGTGCAAGCTAGGACCACTTGTAGATGATAGATAAAGTTCGCCTCGCATTCTTGCGATGAGGAGCGTGACGATCGAGGAGTGGCATCGCGTTATAAATGTCAGCCTAATCGAGGTTAGATGCTACAGGCACATAGTTCGGGATCCAAGCTTGATGGTTGCACTCATCAACAAATGGGATTCAGTGACCAACACATTTCATCTACCAACAGGTGAGATCATAGTCACCCTAGAGGATGTGTATAGAATCTTGCGGTTCTGAATGGTGGGGATGCATGTTTACTTGATTTCTTTAGAGGCATCAAAGGAGATGATGTTGACGGTGTTTGGAGGGGGATGGTGAGATGAGGTTCCATAGCGCGATCCTGAGCTATAGAGATATGTACACGACCCATCTTGAGGAGATGAGGTTAGTGGTCCTGATCATGGAGGTAGTGTGTTATTTTACGCTACCGATGATGCGGAGGGGGAGATAAGGTGAGACCGACATGGACATCAGGTGGGGTGATGATTAGTCACCATATATGTTCGTGAGCATAGATTTTTGTATATGTTTGATATATACTGAGATTGTGTCTAAAGATAGCGAGGATGTACATGAGAGTTTTTGAGTCTTTTGATTATTATATTGGCCTGCGTGTTGAAGATGTTGAGACTGTATATGAGAGACACGTGTATTGATTATGCTTCTGTGCACATATGTATGGACACACAAATTCAAATGATTTATATAGAGATGGTGATATTTATGGTATGATGTTGTAAAATTTTCATTGTTATATACATATGGGTGAAAACCAGGTGGATTAGGGTGAAAACCAGTGGATTAGGCATGAGGGAGTCGGTCGGTTTAGGCATGATGGAGTTAGGTCACATAGGCATGTTTGAGTTAGGTCATTGAGGCATGATGGAGTCAGGTCAGTTTAGACATGATGGAGTTAGGTCATTTAGGCATGGTGGAGTCAGGTTGGTTTAGGCATGGGGGAGTTAGGTCATTTAGGCATGGTGGAGTTATGTTGGTTTAGGCATGATAAAGTCTTGTTTTTAATTTTGATTTAATGTCCAAGTTATCTGTAACATGGGAGACAAATGGTGATGTATATGCATGTTATGGTGTAAATTTCCAAATATCTGCTATGGTGGAAATATAAAAATGATAAATGGATGATTTGATGATGTGGTAAAAATGTTTGTTAATTGGTGCTTGTTTGGTTTAATAGGAAAATGAAGGGGAAATTGGTTAGGGTAAAGGGTGGCCGAGCTAACCTCTAAGGGCCCCATGCCCTAAGAGTGTTGCCTACATAGCCCTAGTGAAAAGGGGCCTCAGGCCGATGTAGTTCTCCCATAAGTCAGGGAAGAATGTGATGAGGTAGAGGAATGGGTTGGTAGATTTTAGGCATGATTGAGTCTAGGTCATAGGTATGGTTGAGTCGAGGTTATAGGCATGGTTGAGTCTTAGGTGATAGTGAAAATATTTTAAAATGTAGGTGTCGATGGTCTAGTCCTGTATAGGATAATCAATAAGTAATGAGGAAGGTGAATGGTAAGAGGTGGTAAAAGTGTCACCTAATTGATAAGAACCTTAACGAGTCTATCATACCAACAATTGGCTTATGAACGTGAGACCTTAAAAGGTAGTTCATAATAGACTATTCTACAGTGTGAAGAAAGTCACATGATCACGAAATGACACAGTTGTGGAAAGTCCCTTGAGCAAAGAGAAAATTAGGGTGAAAAGGAAATGAGGTGAAAGTGGGTGGTTTAGTATAACTTAGTGTATGATGGTATGTTTACCTAGAAAGAAACCCATGATAAAAAATAGGCAAGTCCATGACGAAAAAAAGTTATCATTTTCTTCTTTTGTTTTTATTTTTGATAGACTGATCGATGTAGGAAGTCTATATGGGATGAGTATATTATCTCCTTGAGGTCTTTGTGAAGTTGATCGATACAGGAAGCTTCTGAACATTTTATTGTATTTTTGCAATGACTTTATATAGTTGTCCTTCGAGGGAGCAATCTATTTATAGCGGTGAGATAAGAGATGTCCTTTTTGAGGGAGTCATCTGTTTGTTGGAAGTTTGACTCAAGGAGTTGAATCCCATTTTGTTTTTTTTGGACGTTTAAGTCATGGACAAGACTATAGAGGAAGATTAGGTTCTTGTTTAGAAGACAAAACCATAGCACACACAAAGGTTAACTATGAAAGATATGGTTTCAAGTGACAAATGACCATGGGATTCCATCTTTGAAAAATATGAAAAGTATCCATGAGAATCATGCTATGAGTAGAGTCGTGATACTCATATTGAAGATAAGCCTGAAAGGTGATGGGTAATCACATGATTCTTTTTTAGTCGTTGATCCTCAAAACAGGTAACATAGAAGGTAAATGGTGCTCAAAGGACGAGTGGTGAATAGATAAAAGGTGATATAGGATTTGATTTCAACAATAAAATGGTCTAAGATGCAACACATTGAGGGGCTCAGGTTAAGGTTTACCTTCAAGTGAAGACAAACGGTGAGCACCGATCCATAGGTATGAGTAACGATATAAGGTCCCAACCAATTAGGAGCAAATTTTCCCTGTTTACTTTTCTCTTCTTTGGTTACATGTTAAATTTTCTTCAGGATGAGTTCGTCGACTTGGAAGGTGTGTTCATGGACATGTTTATCATAGGCACGTTTAATACTTTTTTGGTAGATTTGAAGATGGTCAAGAGCATTGAGACGACGTTCATCTAACAACTCAAATTGTGTTAAACGGTCTGGTGAAATTCATCGTCATTGAACATGTCTTTTAATGAGATGCGGAGAGATGAAATTTGGACTTCAAGAAGCAAGACAACTTCGGTACCATAGACCAAAGAAAAAGGTGTGGCGGCGATCAAGTGCAAATACTAGTGCGGTAAGCCCATAAAGTGAAAGGAATGTGTGTATGCCAATCCTTCCCAGTATTGTTAACTACTTTCATAAGAATTTTGTTCAAGGTTTTATTGGTTGATTATGCTTGGCCATTTGTTTGTGGGTAATAAGGTGATGAGAAATTGAGTTGAATGCCAAAACATCGAGACTGACAACTTTCGTTGGATTTGTTTTTGAATTGCTTTACATTATCAGTGATGAGGCAGTGAGGGACGCCAAAGCGACAAATGATGTGATGGTTGATGAATTCACATATTTTCTCAGCTTTTATAGAAATGAGGTGAATGGCTTCTACCCATTTATTGTAATATTTAGTAGCGGTTATAATCCATTGATGGCGTTGTGAAGAATGATGATTGATCTCTCCGATAAGATCCAAACCCCATTGAGAGAAAGGCCAAAGGCCCCGCGCGACTGTAAGGCATGAATAGGTGTGTGTGATGAAGATTAACATGTTGTTGGCATTTCACATAATGTTTGACATAGTCGCAATTGATCACGGTTTAGGGTTGGCACAAGAATAGCCAAGGTGAAGAATGCGTTTAGCGACAACTAAGCCACTAAAGTGGCCTCCAAAATTCCATCGTGAACTTCCTTGACGGTGTAAAGAATTTCAAAGCTTGTAAGGCATCTTAAGAGAATACCATCGAAGCCACACTTATAAAGAAGACCACCCATGATGACATAGTGAGAGACACTTTTAAGAAAGGCACGTTGTCCATTATGAATGAGATCAGGAGGTAGAATGGAAAGGGAAAGATAATCAACAAAATACTTATACCAAAGGTCACGTGGGTCGGGTCTGTGATTTTGTGAGAGTTGACTGCATAAGATAAATAAGAGGGTGATTGCAACCTTTTTATTGTGACAAAGATTTTGAAGTCAGCAGCGAAACGGGTATTTGAGAAGCCAAACAGGCCATGGTATCCACAAATTTATTGGTAGAACATGGGGTGGTTTGAATGTCATAACAATCAAAGGTAGTCAAAAGCGTGTCAACATGACATTTGTATTTTTGTAGTATTTCATTATGACATTGGTATATACCATTGAATTGGTTTACAACTAGTTGGGAATCACCAAAGATATTAATTGATTTAACATCTAGGGAGATGGTGGTTTGAAGGCCTAATACGAGTGCTTCATATTTGGCAATGTTGTTAGTAAACTCAAAATCTAGTTTGAAAGATAAAGGCATGGGTTCACCTCAAAGAGGAATAAGGATAACACTAGCACCTCCCCCATGCCGACACTTGGACCCATCAAAGAATAAGGTCGTCTTGTAAGTGGTATCGTCCAAAGAGAGAGGGTAGAATGGATTCGCCTAGAAAATCAAAGTTAGAGGGTTGATTTTGGAGATGGGTGTGTCTCTGCTAGTTAGTTAACAATGGCTTGGCCTTTGATAGAATTTTGATGGATGAATTCGAGGTCAAGGTCTACAAGAAGCATGAGCCAACGTGTAACACGTTGATGCTGGTAGGGTTTGGCATGCATGTAATGTAGAGGGTCAGTGTTAGTGACGACAAAGGTTTTGTGGTTGAGTAGGTAATGACGCAATTTAGTGGTGAAAAAAACTAAGGCTAAGAAAAGTTTTTCAACATGGGTGTACCTAGTCTCGTAGTCCAGAAGTGTGTGACTTATGTAATAAACCGCTTGCTCCCTGTGGTGCTCGTCGTGATGAGCAAGCATGACACCTAAGGAATGATCAAAATGTATAGGTAAAAGGGTTGGTCATCCTTAGGAGGAATGAGCACCGGTGGTTGAAGAAGGTATTGTTTTAAGGTGTCAAAGGCTTTGTGGCATTCATCATCCCATTTAAATGAGACGTCCTTTTGAGGAGATGATGAAATTGTTGACAGTGGTCTGAAAGTTCCGAGATGAAATGATGAATAGATTGCAACTTACCTTGCAAACTTAGAAGTTGATGGAGATTAGTAGGTAGAGGCATTTTGAGAATAGCCTTTACTTTAGCAGATCGACCTCTATACCATGCAAATAAACGATGAACCCAAGGAGTTTGCTTGAAATCACTACAAAGACACACTTCTTAGGTTAAAGGCAAACATAATACTTGATGAGGCAGTCAAAGATGACCTTAAGGACTGTCAGGTGTTCGGCCCGATGTTTGGATTTGGCAAGAAGGTCATCTACGTAATCTTCCAATATGCGATGCATGATGTCATGAAAGATATAAGTCATGGCTCATTGATATAAAACACCATCGTTTTTAAGACCAAAAGGCATGACTTGATAGCAGAATGTCCCCTAAGGAGTGATGAAGGAAGTTTTGTGTTGATATTTTGGAGAAAGTAGTATTTGATTATAACTTGAGAAACCATCCATGAGTGATAGCATCTCATGGCCGGCGGTGAGATCAACTAGTTGGTCAATACCTAGTAGAGGAAAATTGTCTTTGGGGCAAGCGAGGTTGAGGTCATGGAAATCATGCAAATGTAGAGTCCCCTATCACTTTTGTGACAAGAACGATGTTAGAAATCCAAAGTGGGGATGATCAATGGGTAGGATGAAGGAAACGAGAGAAGGCGTTGAAGTTCTTCTTGGACTGTAAGTGCAATGCAAGGATGCATTTTCCGTAGCTTTCGTTTTATGGGTTTGGCATCAGGAATGGTTACGATATTGTGGACCATAATGTTTGGGTCAATACCAAGCATATCAGCATAGGACCAAGCAAAAGTGTTGCTATGGTCCCGGAGGAAAGAAATAAAAGCTTCATGTTTAGAAACATCTAAAGATTGGCCTATCTTTAGAATGTGTGGGTCGTCTTGAGTATTAATGTTGATTTCAATAGTCGATTCATTCAACATGGTTTGCATCTCAGAAGGTAACAACTAGTGAATATAAGAATCTCCCGCACCTAGATAGGTGAGGATAGACTCATTGTCCTGACATTGAATGACGTTAATATAAGGTGTATCATCATCGATCATGTAAGGATACAGGAAGGGAAGAGAGAAGGGAGCCTCACCATCTTGTTGATAAGTCGAGGTCCTAAGAAAATGGTGTTCATGAAAAAAAAAAAAAAGTTAGGAGGAATAGATTCGGGATCTATAGACTTCGTGGGTGAAGGTGGTGACTTTGGTGAATGGGATGGAGAAGGTTTGTCTTCCTCAATGAGGTCGATGCAGGCCTTCTTGGAAGGTGGTGCAGCAAAGCCAATACCACTGCGATAATTGTGTTTACGGGTGGTACATGAAATTACAATATGGTGGCCTTGTTCGTAAAAACTGAAAGCAAAGACTTTCCATGTGCAATGGTGAAGGAAAGTGTGGGTGAAGTGACAATTAGTAAGAGGTTGAAGGTCTGATGAAAATAGTCGTGTTTGGGATGGAGGTTTGGGTGAATATGTGGCAGTGTCAATTCCCCCATATGTTAAGTTGGTACGAAGTTAGGGAGGACCATAAGGGAAAACCTTGCCTATGTGGTAATCATTACGAGGATGTTGGAGAAGGTTACCATACTCTTGAGAAGTAAGGAATGTGTTGATGTTGTATAGGCGGTACTCCCCCTAGAGTGAGATGTTGAAAAACACCTTCTAAGGGATCAATAGTTGATATGATGGTGGTGGGGATATATGATTCACTAGATGATTGGGCGAAAGGGGTATCAATTGGTTGGGAAACAAATGGGTTAGCCGTAGACGTTGTGGCGAATAGTAGAAATATAAGAGTTAGATGGGGAGAGGTGGCAAAGCATTGGTGGATTAGCTCGTGGGTGAAGGAGAAGTGGGGGTAGTGGCAGATGCCTTGACTAGTACAATTACATCGTTGGGTTGGTACAACATGTTAAAAGTTTTGAATGGCGACGGGTCGGCGGGGATGGTATAGTTATGTCCTTCATGTTCAAATTTTACACAATGGTGTAAAGTTGAAGGGACATAACCCATGACATGAATCCAAGGTCTTCCAAGCAATAGGTTATATTAGAAATCCCCTCTAAGATGTAGAATAGTTCCGGGACAGTGCGAGGGCCTACGTAAACATGAAGGATAGTGGTGCCAAGGGTGGAGGTAATGGCATCATTGAAGGAGCCAACATAACTGGGTTATTATGCATACAATTGAAAGGAATGCACATTTGATTATATGCATGGGAGGAGATGATGTTAATGCTAGCACCACCATTGATCTTGACATTTCGTATGCGTAAGTTATCAATATAGACATAAATAAATAGGGTGGTATCGGGGTCATCTGACTAGAGAGGTACAATCTCCTCATCAAAGAAGCTAAGGGCATCGACTTGAGGAGTGGGTATGGGGGTAGAAGAAGGAGATGATTTGGTAAGTGAGACCACGTGGTAAGGGGTAATAATGGAGGCCATTGGTGTGGGGTCATTGGATAAAACTTCAATGGATTGCAAAACCTCTATTAGGGCTTATCTATGAGATTCAGAAGTTTGGATGAGATCGTACAAAGACATCTTTAGAGGGGACTGATGCAATTGTTTTATCATTGCGCGATGGGTGACCTTGTAAGAGATAGGGTATGTAGTTCCTTGAATAGGGATTTTGGAGTGCGGGTGCGAGATGGTATATTGGGCACGTGGTTGGTTAATGTGCTAGTTACTTTTCCTTTGTCTTTTTGGGTGCGGGTGACAACTTGAACCGTGTTAATTTGGGAGGAGGTGGTAAACAGAGAAGGTGTAGGATTAATAGTGTAGCGACATGATGGGCAAAAACCTAACGAGGGGGAAATCCTTGTGAAGTGCATATGGCACACCGGCATTTGGGTGGTGATTTGGCCAACTCTTGGATACAGACCATGTTGATCTCGAATTTTGGAGGTGGAAAAAAGGGTTATGGGGGTGGAGATGTGGGTCATTGAATAAGCAAGGGATGATGATGTGTGGTGACAGGTGAAGGTGGAACATGGTCCTCATCGAAGGTCATCATCGTCAAAATTTTGTTTAGGAGGACAAAGTTGGAGAATGACAGTCTATATAGCTTTACAATTTTCTACATCATGTCCTAACACATGACAATAAGCACAAATATTGGTTTCATCAAACCCTTTTTGTTTGGGTTTGAGAGGATCGTAAGGTCAAAGCAACGGTAATGTGATGACAGTCTCTAAGAGATTGGTTAAAATGTTGGCATAGGACCCCACTAACGGATCACAATGGGAAGTGAGTGTGGGTTTGGGTAAAGGTGTGGATGATCGTGAGGGTAGAGGCTTTATAGAAGGGGGAATGGGTTGGTCCACTGGTTTGGTAAGTGGTATGGTCTTATGTCTTCTTTGGCATCTGCTTGGGTAAAGGTGAGGTAGAAGAGCTAGCGATGGAAGATTTTTTCGGTTTGACTACCTTATTGGAGGGTAGTGGATTCTTATCTTTGGGTTGCACCTTCTTGGATAAAGGTGACATGGGAGTACAAGATGCAGAAGGGAAAGTGGATGGTGGAAGAGGATAGGTTACCCACCGGGGTAACCAAGTCATGCGATGGAAGTGTTTGGTAGAGATTGGGTAGATGACATGGGTTGAATTTGTATTGGCAAGGTTCGGGTTATAGTAACTGGTGGAGGTATAGGTGGAAAGAAGTGCATGGGTGAGGGTGAGGGTGTTTGGTTTCTGGGTGACTAAGGTGTAACGAAGGCTCGTGATGCAATAGTAGGTTGTTTAGCTTTTGACTGGCCTTGGGTAGGAGATTGTTTGATCAGGGTTGATGGATGAGGCCCTAGGATGGACAGAAAGGGGAAGGTGACAAAGGTGTGGTAGGCGAGACCAATGTATGTGGCCTAGAAGGTTGAATTTTCTTTTTAGGAAGAGGGATAATATTTGTGCGGGTTTGAGATGATGCTGCTAAGTCCAATTTGACAGGTGGGTGAGTAAGGCTTGATGTCGGCATGACACCCAAGGTAGTGATGGGTCTAGATATAGATGAAGACATAGGTGTGGGTAGGATTTCAAGTTTTGAAATGGTTTTGGTCATGGGTAAAGGTTTGGATGTAGGTAGGGATGATGAAGAAGACGTCACTTCAATAGGCATGGTTTGTGGCGATCTGGTTGCTGAAAATACCTTTGGGTAGATCGTGGAAATATCCTCAGGAAACATTTGCATATGGGTTGAAAAGGGGAGCCAGAGACGTCCCCAGAGCATGGAATTATCGATGTAATCCAAATAATCAGCCAGTCGTGAAAATGGGACTACTAAAGAAGAAGATGAAGTTGGTTTGATGGTGATCCCTGTAAACTATGTCTGCAAGATAGGGAATTGGCTAGCTTCAGACTCTGTAGGTAAAAGAGCCGAGATCATGTCAATGGGGTTATAGGATGTTGAGGGGGAACTACCCCCAACAGGTAGTGGCATGTCTGACGAGTCTCCCATGGGTAGGAGAGATAATAGGTGGGGTGATGTAGACTTCATCCTTGGTGGAGGAGAAGGTGATGATGATTCTCCTGTGGATGGGAGAATTAAAAGTGTTGATTGCTTGGTAGGTTGTGAGGTAGACGGTGGAATGACATTGGTAGAAAGTGTGGGTTCCTCCATGGGTGAAGGGAGAGATGAAGGGGACTCCTTTGGGGGTGAAGGAGTAGAAGAGGTATGCTCCTCTGTGGGTAAAGGAGCTTATGCCATAATTTCCTCAATAGACAAAATAGGTGGGATTTGAGGAATGGTTGGTATGATATCAAAAACTGCATGGACTTCACGGACATTGTTGTTACTAGATGAAGGTTCACTATTTTGATTAGATAATGGTTTATGATTAGGGAATGGATTTTTAAAGATGTGAAAATTTTGATTTTCCGATGTGCATTTGGGTTGTCCACGATAAGGTATCCATTATCTATCATCTCTTGGACAATGTTCTTAAAATTTATGCAATTACCGTCACTATGGCCTTTAATGCGATGGTAATTACAATAGTCGTGTTCTTTATACCATGCAGGCATAGGACGGGCATGATCAAAACATGTATGAGGTTTTATGGGAGGAAGTGTAATGGCTCCAACTTTAAGAAGATTTTCCAAGATTGAAGAATAGGGATCTCTAATTGAAGTGTACTTCCATTGCTCCCGTCAGAGCTAAAAGGCCTGGATAGGGAAAGATTGGAAGAAGGTTGGGCTTGATTAGAAGGATGAGATGGACTTGCCTTGAGGACTACCGTGTTGGCAGATCCTTTGGCCTTTGAATAGTTATTTTGAGGTTTTGAAGATGAAGAAGAGTCATTTGATTTGAATGGGCGTTCTTATTTCATATCTGGACTTTATTTTCTTCAATGGTGTGAATTTCCATCTTTCGTGTCATGGTGAACGCTTCGTCGAAGGTTCAGAAGGTTTGTACGTACAGAGTTGGTGAGATGTGTCTGCAACAAGCTCTAGTGAACAACTCAATAAGCTCGATCGAGGTAGTTTGGAATGTTAATTGGTTGATAAGACTCACTGGGGAAACAAAATCTGTGATAGATTTGTCTTCATACTGTCGGGTTGAATAGAGATCGGTCATGGTGACTTTCTTGATGACATTGATTGAAAAATGGTCTCAGAAAGCTTGGGCCACTTAATAAAAGGAATAAATGGAATGTCTAGGTAATCCACTTGTACAAATCTAACACAGTCCTATCAAAGACATTGGGAAGGTTCGTAGGAGCAAAGCGTCATTGTTGGCGATTAGGTAACACCCATGTTTGAATGACTACAAGTGTTGTTGTGGGTCTTCTTTACTATTGAAGCGATTGAATTTAGGAATTTACCAATGCACAGGGTAGGGACAAATGGGAATAGATGGATGGATAGGCTCGTTACAAATTTCATCATAAGTTAAAGAATTACGGGAGTCGAAAATAGATGCTTATATAGGTTTGCATATTTTCCATCATCATCTTAATAAGGTTGTTGGTAGGTTGTGATGAGTGGGTACCCCCGCAGAAAAGGGGGTTGATCTTTGAATGTATGAGGTGGGTGGTATGCTAGTGTATGGTGGTGCTGAGTATGAGAACTACACGAGAGGAATAGATGTAGGTGGCACATAGCTAGAATAAGTGATAGATGAGGTCGGGGGTTGTTGGTAGTATGTGTAAGTGGGTGGGGTAGTCATAACAACTCTAGTGGTGATTGGGGTAAGGACTACAGGATAGAAAGGAAAAGTTTTTGAAAGGGGTGTAAGTTTCCGACACCGGAGGTGGTTGCGATGCAATAGGTATATGTGAGGTAGCGGGTGTAGATGGGGCTATACTAAAGGTAGTCACAAAGGAACTGTTGATGCCGTAGGTGCAATATATGACGTAGAGATGCCGTAGTTATAGTGGTGCGGGACCTAACCGAGACACCACAGTGATAAAGTGGATGACGATAGTGCAGTGGTGCTAGGCGATGCAGAGAGGTGGGGGTGAGAGCAGGAGGGATAGATACGGGCATGCCGTATATTAACTATCTTGAGGAGTCCTAGGTGGATGAGTGGGCAAGATAGTATTGTAGGGTTGTGGGGTTATGATCAAGGAGTCTTGCAAACTCCTCATCACCGGTAGTAATGGGGATAAGTTGAGTCGGATCCATAGGTGACATGATGGATGGCGGTGATGGACTAGGTGGGAGTGGTTGACGACATGAAATACAAGGGCGTTAGTTTGGCTGCAAGTCAACACCATGTGAATAAGTGTTGACATGGTAAGACTGTATTCTGTAAATGACACAAAAAACAATAGGGATGGAAAAGAATTGATTATGAGAGGTGAATCTGGTAGGTGCTTTGATTAAAATCAAAACAAAGGGATTGATGCTGGTTAGGCCAACTGATGTCGGTTAATGGGTGACTGATGACTGTCACAGTAACCGCTATTAGTTGCTATGGGAAAGCAACAGTTCAAGCAAGTGAGATAGAAACTGAGGAAAGTCAACTGTGGAAGCTATATTTAGTCAATAATATCAGAATGCAGAGGATATGGTGATGTCCAGAGATTTTAAATAAATAATAAGATGAGATGAGTGCTCTTTGGGTAAATTAACCAAAAGTATAGGGAACCGACACCGGTTAGATAAACCGATGACGATCAGATGTAAACGACGACAGTCGGTCGATCGATGCCGGTTATTGTGAAATTTGTAGAATGAAGAATGTTTGCTTTTAGTGAATTAAAGTTGAATGGGACACTAACCCAGAAAGTCTGAATATGGTAAAAATGAGTCTTGACACACTCAGAAATAGTCAAAATACACCAACTATGATGATGAGTGTGAAAGGAAGAAGGAAGTGAAGAAACGTGACCTCACAACTCAAAACGCAAGTCAAGAACAAAGATAAGAAAAACACGTAATCCTACAAGTGAATTTAGTGTGTTTAGCTTATGCTATTTAAAAGACTGACTCATGAATTTAGAACAGAGTTTTTGGTTGGGAAGGATTCCTACGAAGAAGGAAATTCTAAAGGTGAGGTTTTAGGTTATGTTTTGGCGGGGCGGGCCTTTCTCTGATGGGTGACTGGACAAAGATAACCAGTTAGGTGCCCACTGTTAATCCTCCGATTATGTGATCATTAAAAGCTTCTTCCGGTGGGATGTTGTTTAAGAAGATGTGTATATTCCAATTTGTGCAGTTTGACAAAGAGAGAGAAAAGAGAATGTTTTTTCTATGATTCAGTTGTGTCAACCATCAACTGGGCATGACTTCCAACGTATAGGTTGCCCTTAGTTTTAATGTGAGATATAATGCAAAAATCAGAATGTCATGTAAGTGTTTTAAACCCAAATCGAAATGTGATATTTGATGTAGCAAGTAATGAACAGGAAGAGGGATGCTCTTTCACTAATGTAATGCTAGTGAAAGAAATATGTATTTTTTTAAAGAACCAAAAACATGATTGCTTTTAGACAACAAAAATAAGGGGAAGGTTCCAAAGAAGAAAATTATGTGGAAGCTTTTCAAAAGGGAAACAAACACACAAATTTCACCTAGGAATGAATAAAATGCAAAAGAACCCCTGATGGGTCCCACCATGCCAAAATGTTTCATCATTTTCTTATGGATTTGACGAAACAGATAAGGTTATGGGCCAAGGAGGAATACCTATTGTGATGGTCGATTTTAAAGGTCGTGCGTGCATGCGTTACGACTTCTTGATCCAATGTTATCGTGAGAGCTTCCTTTTGGCTAGGAGGAACTACCTGAAATACAAAACAAAACCACAAAAGAGAGTTAAACAATATATGTCAGTGGGATGCCTAGCATGTGCTAGATCCAGGAAGTGTGGTACTTCCTTGGTGGCAGTCAACCCATTGTTTAATACAACTTAATGTAAGAAATGTCGTAAATAAATAATTTCCTACTTTGTAGTTGATATGATTTAGGTATCTCATCCAAATACAATAAGCAAATCTAATATAACAAGCTAGGTTATGATCAGATCTGGAAGTAGGGTAGGTAATCAAGGTGCTAGAATAGGTCGTAGTCGGATCTGTGGGTAGTGCGGGGTTACTTGGATGTAGGTTATTAGGTTTTTGTTATTCGTAGTATTATGACATACAGAGACCGATGTCGATCAAGTATGACCAATGATGGTTTAGAGAGAACCGACGACGGTCATGGATAACCAACGCGTCGGTATAGGCGGGATGATATAAACTCAATGACACTTTGTTTTTAAGGGGTTTATCTCGAGGTTAAACATAGATGATAAGGAGAATGATTAGGTATGTGGAGGTGTTGGGGGTACTCAAAGATATTCAAGAATCGAGTATATGTGATAAAATGATTGTAGGTGGTGGAAGGGTTAGGTTCATAGGGAGGTAAGATTGGTGGGATAAAAATGTAAATAAAGGTTGGTAAACAGAAGTGAAGAAACTTTGTAAACTGAATAAAGATGAACTGATGTAGGTTATAAGCACACTTATTGGTGTTGCAGGTTTGATGGCTAGATGCTGATGATGGTTGATATGTGAAATAGTGCTTGATGCCGCAACGGTGCTTCCTAATGCTACCATGAATGTAAGTACCTATGGATTAGTCTTAGTGCTAGCTATGGTTGTCTGGAGGTGCAAGAGGGCTCTGGTTCTTACTTGCATGTAGATCTCCTTCGTTCCAAAACTTGAGAATGTGGCCAACCCTCCAACAAGGTTACCAAAGTGAATATATGGTAACGATGACGGTTTAGGATGACCGTAGCGTCGGTTTTGGGTTGACCGGTGTCGGTTAAGGCGAGATATCCTAGGTTGCCCAAAATAACAGATCCTCGGCTATCTTTTTAGCATTGTCTATTTTTCTCGGATCAAAACAGAATTTTGTGCTTAGATAAGCAGGAATGTGGTTAGAGGAAGAATAAGCATGTGATTTTAGGGTTGAACTAAGTCTTAGTTAGTTATGGTGAGTGGATATTGAGTCCTAGTAAAAGGAAACATGCTAAGAATAGGTTTATGATGAGGTGGCGGGGTGAGGTGTCTAGGTGAGGTGGAAATTAGTTTTAATTAAGGTAATTAAATAATGAATGAAGTGAGGATGAGTATTACTTTAATTATAAATAATTAAACTAATATTAATGTGGGGTAAAAGGGTCATGGTTAGGTGAATATATTTAAGTTGGCTATTCGAAAAGGGACCAAGGGGGTGTGAACCAATTTTGGCGTCTACTGATAGGATGTAACATAACATAGAGGAGAAATATTGTAGTTACATTGTATTTGTATATGGACTCTTTGGAGTATTGTCTAGATAGTCTTATAAATCTTGTTGTACTTATAAGTTGGGTTCAAATTAATGTAATAAGAAAGATTGTTGTTGTTGGGTTTTTTACGCAAAAGGGTTTCCCTAGTATGAACTTTTTTCTATATCTTACATGAGATTTTTTGGTAGATGTTATTTTAGTTGTTTGCTTAGTATACATTTATTCACATGATAGATCTATAAGTTCCTGGTTGTGTAGACGTCTAGGTAGTAATTTATACCAACAATTAATGAGCATTGGCAGAAGAGAATTTTTGACAGGATGTCTCTAAAGTTATAATATGTAATGATGTAACCACATGTCACAAAATATTGATAATTAATATCACATTAGCTCATATACCTTAAAATATAAAATGTTGACATTTTCAACTTGCCTACATTGGATTTGTTACATAGTTTCATGTATTGAAGGATTCTATATTCATTAATGAGTCTATCGCATTCTCTATAAATGTTTGTCATGCTAACTTTATATGGCCTCAATTGAATTACACTACTTTGTGACAAAGCTAAAAAAATACTTTTGAGGAAATAAATTTGGGCCCCAAACTCCGTTGAATGTGTATCAACATAATTAAGAAAATGATTATGCCCCAACAATATAAAATTTGTTTGTTTACAAGGTCCTAATCTATTTGGGTAAGTTTCAAAGCAGAAGTTTTTCAAAAAAATTTGAGAAAAAAATATTTTTATTTTATGAACAAATCCTCAAGGATGTTTGAGGGGCATAAGATGCTCATGTTTTATGTTTTTGTCTTGGTGCACTTCTTTATAGATTGGTTATTTTAAGTTTGTTTCCATTATTTTCATTGTATGATGGACAAAATATAAGTAGTTGTTATCTTTTTAAGGTACATTGACACATGAATTTGTAAAATGGGGCTCAAGAATGTTTGGTTGTGGTTTCTTGTGTATATATAAAGAAGTTACGTTATCCCTTTCTAAGAGTTATTATTATAATATATTGCCCTTAAATATTGCAATTATTTCCTAGAATGCACTTCTTAGAAGGTTGAATAATTATAAGAGTTTATGGACATTCAATATGTGTATATCATATTAAAACTTATTGTTTCAAATAAATAACAAATAGAAATAACTAGACACGAGAGACAAAAAAACTATGACCTCTACACTTGTGATTTGTAAAGAACAACCAACACCATATCAAACTAAATTTACTTTATTGATTAAATATTTAAATTTTACATTGATCTTCACACACATATGTGTGCATAGACACGTATCGATAAAAGTGGTAAATGATTTAGGAAGAGAGTTCAAACTTGTATTCTTATCTATCTTCCACATACTAAGCTCACATCTCATGGTGATCATCAAGGATTTAGGATGGGAACTAGAATTTTCATTTCATCTACCTTTAATTTACCAAGCTCACCTACTAGAGTGATCAAGGATTTAGGATATGTTTTTAAATGTGTTTTCTCATCTACCATCTGCCTACCAAAATAACCTATAAAGATAAGTTCTATTAAATCACATTAAGAAAGAAATACAAAACACGTGGGAGCAACAACATATTCAACGTGCTACCTCATTTTAAGTAGTGTTTTCACATAACTCAATAATTTATTTAAGTTTCATCAATATATATACAACTTTTTTAAGGGAACATAAACTAACATAACAACTCCATTTTACACTAAATTTATTGTAAAGTGGAACCAAAGATCAACATCCTCACTTGTGTCATAATGAATCATATCTTTAAACATTTTTATGCAACTTTGGTTGTCACAATAAATGAGATTAGGTTGAGAAGCTTCCTAATATAACTCAAAATAAGATTCCATAACCAAATGGACTCATAACAAGCATAGGATACTAAAATGTACTCAACTTCAACTAATCTCAAATCCACCGAGACTTTGCTTCATGTTGGACCAAGAAATCATGGCTCACCCGACATAGAATGGTCGGATGTCACATTCTGCAATTTCAGTCTATTTTTCATTGGGAATAAGTCGTAAAATGAAGAGTGGGTTACAAGAGCTGGAAAATAAGCTCTATTGCATAGTTGTATATGCGCCACATGAGCATGTGTGTATCCTAAAAGGATGTACACATTTATGTGTAATTGCATAAACAATCATGTAATGACGCTTGTCGTTCAACTCTCATAATGCACTCAAAATTTATGACATATTCCTATTTGGCTTTGATGTTAGTATGCACTTACTTGTTGGATATGATGATGCGAACATTATTGAACTGTTTGGATGTTGTACCTAAATCTTGAAGTACACCTTGCTATGTTGTACTTGTATTACTCTGTATGTGATGATCTTGATGTTGGATATATTGTTTGACTATTGTACCTTACATTGATCTTATGGTTCACCTTGCTTGTTGGAAAGAATAATTTACAATTACAAGAAATCTAGACATAGTTATAATGCATTATTCATCCCGTAGAAATAATAATAAATGTTGTAAGTTACCAACTTTTCTTGGCATGACAACGGTCATAGACTTGCAGCGATAAAAGGGCCTTTGATTGAGACAGGTAAAGCATTAGTTCCCCAAGGTAAAAGTATATTTTTAGTATGAAAACATAGATTGATTTCTTAATTCTAACCTCCTATTTGACACGAAGGTAAAAGACCATGAAGCACAATGGTTCGGTTTATTTAATCTTGATTACATTATTGATGATTCGTGGCATGTCAATAAAGAATATAATGAGTATTCGACATCATGTTAATCACCATGCAACTTTTATAAACTTGTTTGTACAATTCTTCTTATTTGACTGATCGTGACTCTTTAGTAAGAAGGTCAATGTTGTGATTATATAAAAACAACATGGTCCGGTTTATATTCCTTAGCATTTGATTATCGAGGGGGATATATAATTCATTGTTTAATTAAAAGGTCATATATACTCTATTTTGTATTAGATTATAAAACCGACCCCATGACATATAACATTTGGTTGAAATCCATATGCATTAGATTATAATCTTGATCTTATGTCATTTTTAGGATGATTATTATGAAAGGTCAAAGCGACCCATGCAAAAAGTAGCAAAGAATTGGCTTGGGCATGATGAAAATGGTTAAGTTAAAAAGTTTGGATTATAAATTATGAATGGTATTAAACCATGGACTTATATTATGCTTATATGGGCCATATGGTCCTCGACCATAATAGAGGATTCATTCATTGCTTAATCGAGTAGGTCAATTGACCATGCAAGAGTTTAGATCTTGATTTTGATTGTTAATTATTAAGTGGTCATTACATTTAACCCATGCATGGTTTAAATACTAAGATGTTATTGATAAACTTGGACTGTTCATTAAGACTCCACTAACCCGATTTGGTGAGGAGAAATATATGGCAAAGCTTCTTTAAGAAGCTACCACTGCATTTTGTTAGGGTTTTATTTGGTTTATTTGGGATTTTCAATTCGAGCTCTTTCAGCTCTACATGAGGTTTAGATGGATGATTTGCAGCCAAGATAATAATGGACTCTTCTATTTTTAGATTCGGCTTTTTGATTTCATGGGTGTTCTTGAATTTTTGAACCTGAATAAAATAAAAGGGTTTTTATTGGTTTGAGTATACGAGATGCTTTGGAAAGATTTCGGAAGCTTCCCGGTTTTAAAAAGGCATGGAATATTCTCCTAGTCTTGTTATTTTATTTCGATGTAGTAGAACTCTGCGGGGTTGAATGTTTGATGATAATTTGTTTATTGCTAGATCTGTGGCCTTTGAGCTCGTCATGAGATTACTTGTGTAGTCATTTAAAATTATTTTTCTATATGTGAAATGGGTATTAATTGAATGCTCGGTAAGTGTCCGGTTTAAATCGATTGTTGGCTGAAAACTTGTACCGAGCCTCCGAAATAGGATGTGGATTTGTGTTATCAAGTTACCTTTCCTCATTAGTCGTCGATTTTCAATATAGATAAAACATATTGTTCGGGGATTATATTGACGCATGAAATTTATAAGAAAGTTGTATTTTTTGGGTAAAGATGGAACCAATTATGCTTACTTTATGTGGTCAAATTCTCTTCCTCAAAAGGATGCGAAGGATAAAGGGAGGAATGGTTGGGTCGAGACCGAACCCCATTCCATACAAGTTAGTACCTTATTTTTATTCATCATAGTATACCCGCTTACTTTAATATGAGTAGGGAGCTTAGACAGTTATCGGTTGGTATTCTAATCACTAAAACTCGTGCTCTAGGTCAGGCACCTTGTGAATCCTTTCATGCGATTTATGAGACCATGCCTTTCCTTTGATGATAAGATAATACTATTACCCTAAGTCGATTGTTTCTGATTAGCATTAGAGTCAAATAAAAACATAAGTTTAATGGGATGGTTGTTGATTAATGATGTTAATATTTTATATGTTTGGATTAACAAATGTAATTTAAATGGAGTAGATAGTAAGGAAAATATTATGATGTGCAATTTAAGTTTGTGCATGTAAGTAGATTTATAGATATTAATCCTCTATAAACTTAGGTCATGTGAAGTTTGTAAGATGACGACGTATAATGGTAATTTCGAATCTGTTGCATTATTTAAAATCATTGCAAATAAATTTTGGATTTGGTCTAATTGCCTTAGATTTTAAGTTGAAGATAATATGCTTGGGATTTAATGAATTTGAGTAAGATTATGGGTTGTTATAGATTAAATTTTATTATAGGTTGTATAACTAGCTAGTTGAAAGCTTGTTTGATTTCATGAATCAAGTCTCAAGAAGTTCAATTATTTCAAAGTATAATAACATGATAGTAGAGAATATAGCCCATGCCAGCTTCTTTGAACCCACCATGTGTAATAAATATTTTTAGCTTGCGAGTTTATTCAATATTATGAAAAGGGTAAAGAATGGATTTTATCATATTTCATTGATGTTGTATTGGTTTATACAAATGTACTAATTGTTCATGCAATTGTTAAAATGTGAAAGTAATACTTCATGATAGATAAAGGCATTTAAAGCCCTATTGTATTTTATTATTGTTGTAATATCATTATGTACTTTAAACAAGGTTTTAAACTCCATGAAATGAATATATGTTGTTGTTTTACAACGTACTTGTGTTTTTATAAAGTGTTATAATACCAAAATTATGGCGATTATAAATTCATAATTGTAGACACAAAATCACACACTTTGGGTAATTATCTAGTCCTGATTGCATACTACTATTCATATGATTCCTAAGTAAGAAAATTAATAATTAATTCATGTCCTTGGCCATCTTTGCTTTCTTTCTATTACCACTTTTGGTCTTGCACACCTTTTTTCTCTATCTGACCTCCGACCCTTCGCTTTATCTAAGTCTGGACACCAACACCCAACCGGATGCCAAAATTAGGCGCTCTCACCCCCTTTGGGTGCTCCTGACCTCTTTGTACTTTACTCACACTTTTTGGGTCCTTTCTAGCCGTTTAAGCATCTTATATTTTTGGTAGTCAACATTTTTGGGGTTAGTTATGAAATTCAAGCAAATGAATCATATAAATATAAAGTTATGTGACCATAATAAAGGACCAAACACTAAGCATTAACTATCACCACCTAAGGTTGCATCCAAAGGCTATTCAAGAGCATTAAAACATCCATTCTAGCATCCATCATAAGGGACAAGGGTTGGTTATTCTGCATACACTTCATAGGAGGGAAGTTCATTCTATTCCATGCACATATTTACTACATTTATTTACATCTAGCTATTTTATCACTATTAAGTGTGACACACACAAGAGCCACCTAGGGAACAATTCCGCATACGACACACAAACATAGAATACATTGGCTATGATATGTAGTGCAACGCTCACCATAAGTTCACCATTGTGACATTTGAGGATAGTCTGACCCCTCATTTTGCATCTTTATTTTTGGGATTCGATGTATATTTGAGGGTTTTACAGGTTCATATTTCATTATAGGTTTCCAACAAACTCGATGATCATTGTGCGACCTCATAATGCGACCAAAAGCGAACAACAACGAATAACTTGTGACACTGAAAATTTGATTTTTCGAGCATTTTCACACACATAGCACCTATTTCTAGTCTCAGTAGCACCTATGGGTGCTCCCGATCCTTTATGGGCACCTATGTCCAACCTGCTCCTCCATATCTACATTTTTTCTCGGTCTCTGTGCAACACTCCTACCTTTTCGTTTATCCGGTCAACACATCGGTACACTCTAGAATTTATTTTGAATCAACTAAGTACCTCTTTCTCCTCTTTGTAACTAGGGTTTCATACTTTGTTGCTTAGTCTTGCTTGGGTTTATTTATGTACTTCATTATTATTTATTTACTACTATATTAACATTCAAATTAGGCATATAAATTCACATTTAGCTTACTCATTTTGGTGAACCCGACTGCTCAAACCTTTCATTTTGAGTATATCTTCACCTTATCAAGTCATGACTCAATCGTCTTATCCTTCTTTTGCATCCACTAAAGTTTTGGGCATGGTTACTATTGGACCACGATTTCTGTAGTCCAAAACCCACAGACATTAATCTTTGCTACAATATCCAGAGTTAGGATCCATGAGATGTGGTTAGTCCATGTCACGAAACTGACGGGGAGTGCTAGACACACGTGCCAACAATCCCCAACGTTACCTAGGTGAGTTTCGAACTCGATAACTATCGCTCCGATACCATTTATTAGACCATGATTGTCGTTAGACCAAAACCCACAGTGTTAATCTCTCGCTACAATCGCGAGTTAGGATCCACAAGAGGTGACTAGTTTATGTCATGAAACTCATTGGGAGGGTTTAATGCACATGCCAATAATTACTACTGCTACTGATTCATGTAAGTTCATACTCAAAATCCTCCTTGCTTTATTATTCCTAGGGCTAATCCTTCTATCAATGTAGTAACTACTCGCCGCACTCATCCTTATACGGCTCCACCCATTTCCATTCCACCGCTTATCACTTCTACAATTCCTCCTACTACTTCTAAGGGCTATGATATCATTGAAAAACTTAAGAATACACTGGTCAAAATCTCCCTCTCGATTTATTGTGTAACGAACCTAATTTTCACAAACATTAGAGGTCACTCTTCGTTCTATTCATATAGACAATGATTATTCTTCGGTGGCCTTCACACATCTCATTCGATCTCTCAAAAATTTGGCGTGTGCTATATCATTTACTAATGAAGACATATTGTCATTTGCTAATGAAAATCCATGTGCACCCTTACTTATCACTATTATTATTGGCACCACTTGCATTAAACATGTACTCATTGATAATGGATTGATCGTCAACCTATGTGCTCATTCCCTTCTCAAACAATTGGGTATTAACAATAATCTAATTTCTAATAATTCCACTCTTATTCGGGATATGATTCAACTACGCACACGTGCTTAGGAACTATTTCATTACATATTCAAGTCGGGCCTAAGACTGTCCTCACAAAATTCTTCATTATAGACACTTCATTTCAATTCAATATCTTGCTAGGTAGACCTTGGATTCATGCTATATAGTCAGGCTTCCATCTACTGTGCACCAATGTGTCAAATTATTACATGATGGATACAAACATACTATCACTACGAGATCCCAATATGTTCTAATTATGTCGCATGGACCTCATTACAACCATACTTAGTCCTCCTTCATAGCCTATTCCATATAGTCGTATTGATACATATGACATTGGTCAATTTAGCGATTCACGCCTTCTTCTTTCGTCACTCCAAGTGCTCTCGCTATCTCTACTCATACTACTGCAATCATCTCACCCATAATGTTTGCTCTACTAAGCAGTATTGCTCCACTCGTTAAGGCTAATCTCACTCCTACATCTAGTGCACCTCCTACCAATATCCTCAACACAAACTATATAATAAGACAATGCAAACACAGATGATTCCGACAAATCGATAATAAATTTAATACTATTGAACTTACTGAAGAAACATTAGGAAAACTTAATTTCACTCCTATTGATGTAGATGAATCCTATTTCAATGACACTTTTTGGTGATGGCCCTGGTGAATACAAATTCAAGACCCCTCCCTCTACTAATGCTATGGTACTTTACTAGGGGTTTGTCCATACTTTGAGACTTTTTCACCCTCTCTTGAGCAACTACATATGTACCACTTCCTTTCACATGCACAATCCTCGTAACCAACTCTTATTGGAATCATATTCCATAGGATCGGACTTTTTCGATACTATTTGCACCTATGATGACTTAACCAGTTTTGGATTGACACTTAATGATATTTTACCACCGCCTCACTCACCTCATCTTTATCATGGCTATTTTCACATTACGGCTGCCTATGGTCTTCATGTGTTTCATTTAATGAGTCTTCATTGCATGTACTTCTCCACTAACACTTGGGAAATCATGGCTTTACTATATTGGGGATACTTTAGACTCCAGTCACACTTCTATCACTTTTCCTATGCCATTTGGCAGGGTTTCTATCATTAGTGATTCATCTCCTTGTCATTCTCAAAACCTCACTCATTTGAGTACGCACACGGATGTCTAGCATCACCTTTCATTGATGAAGAGTATGCAATGGCTATGTACACCTTGTAATGTAATGGCTCTTTATATGCCCTAACTCATACTATTTCCTATCAAGTCTCCAATATAGCTCTGGTCGGCTTCGATTAGGACAATGATGATATTTTAGAGAGTGGTACTTGATCAATCTCATTATCACACATTCTGGGGCATCATGCTTATTTTCTCCCCCACCTTGCATCAACAAACATCTTATTATCCTCAACTTGCATCTAGTCTATCACATACATCGCATACATCTTGATACACGAACGTATTTTCATTTCTTGATGACACACTCTTGTGTTACGGTTCACACTTGACTGTTAAGGGCATCTTATAAACATGAACCTCACACACTACACACTACACACTACACACTACACACTACACACTACACACTACACACTACACACTACACACTACACACTACACACTACACACTACACACTACACACTACACATCACACTATACATTTCACATCTCATATATTCATATCCTTCTATATAGCATCTACTCTACACATTCACGACATATCTTCTTGACATCCACTTCTATACATTGCGATCATTACCCTATGACGCACTCTGGTTCCATGGTCTGTACTTAACTATTGAGGGTCTACATCTAAAATGGACCTCACCACACTCATGCATTCAATCGCTCACTCACCCACGCGTATTTACACTCTACACTTTGTGGCTTGATGGTCACATCTTTCTTATAAGAACATTTCAAACCATTTTTCGATGACGCACTCTCGTTTACGGTTCATTCTTGACTATTGAGGGGGCATAAATAAATGAATCTCACAACATACATACACATCCACTTGGGGGCACTCGGATCCTATCATTCACATTGTATTTCTTTCTATCTCATCCATAACATACTACATTTCTTGGTTACATTTACTCTTGTTTACTTATGCTTTTACATGTTCACTTTATTACACATGCTAGATATGTATCGTGTATGTCATTACCTTTATCATAGAAACATGTGCATTCACTTTACCTTCTAGTTGTGATTGTAGATTCTATAGATATATTACACACAACATGGATGCTTGCACGCAAATACCTATTACCACAATGGCCCATAGTGGCTCTTGGGGTATCCAGGACACTAAGGTGATATTGTTTCATTTTTTTTTCATAACACACTACACTATCACATTATACATGCCTTGAAATACTTTTTATCTCTCTATCATGTTAATGGGTGCTTCATGTGCAACATTTGTTTTGCAGGTCTATTTTCCACCATGGTTGTCTGTTACATTGCTTGTTCTTGCTTGTCATTATATGCCACTATTTGTGGGCTCTGCCATTTGTCTTGTGATCATATTATCTTCTTTTAGCTTCGTCGGCCTTGCTTGTCTTGCGACATTGTGAGTGATTTCCCATGTTTGTAACCCACTTTTTGTGGTCTACACTGTCTTCTTGTGTGTTTCCATTATCTTCTTGTGTCTTAGCTTACATATTGTCTCGTTTGGAAAACATTTTGTCTCCTACACGCGTTTTTGTCTTTGTTTGTACTAACACTTGTTTCCTAGCCACTTTGTTTGTATATGCCTTGGTTTCTACCAAGCACATTCCCTTTCCTATGGGCACAATTTCAACACAACAGTCGGTCCTCCTTTGGGCCACATACTCCTTCAATGACATTGCATGCACCCCAAATGAGGGGGCATCATTTGGGTGAATCACACCCCATACAATATTATACACAACACAACATAATACTGCTTATAACACAATTTTTTTAGTTTTAGGGCTCTCGAATAAGACTGGGTCCTTAACACGAGTGACCTTTCTGGATGCCTATAACTAGGGGGAAATTACACAATGATTGGTAGTTCAACACAGTCTACAAAACTCTACACAACAAATTTTATAGGGCATATAGTCCTTAGCACTTGCATTTATACACACCCTATGTAGTTTTGTTTCATGGAAAACAGCTTAAAGGTTGGAGGATAACACAATACTTTTCTCCCTACACTTCTTCCATATCCTTGACGTGAGATTGCCCCAAAAACTCATGGATGACACAATTGGCATGAGGTCGCTTGAACAACTTGTTCATATACAACGTCTTTAGGATCCTTTCTACACTCTTTTCCTCATCACGGATTAGGTGCACATGTTCCTTTTTCACATTTTCAACATTTTTATGTACTTTCCTTACATATTTTGATCATATACATGCATATTTGACTACTTGTTTGTTATTCTCTTTTGCAGGTCCATCCATATAGGAAGCAGTGACTCACTTCACAACATCAACAACAACAACATCGACATAAAAAATAGACACATTTGTAACATCTACAACATGCGTTTCCACCCTAAGTTCATCATCTCATCACTTTTTGCACTTCCTCATCCTTAGTATCCACGCTTCATATTTTTATCACTCCACACTTTGTCTTGTCCCTCGGCACACTCTTTCTACATCGATCTACATGGTTATCAGGTACACATCTCTATCTAATTTATGTTACTAAGATTTCCACTCACCAACATAAAGTGGGGGCAAATGTAGACACAAAATCACGCACTTTGGGATTACCTAGTCCTAGTTACAAATTATTATTCATATGATTCCTAAGTAAGAAATGTAATAATTAACCCATGTCCTTGGCAAATTTTATTTCTTTCTACTACCACTTTTGGTCTTGCACATCTTTTTTCTTAATCTAACCTTTGACCCTTCGGTTTTCCGAGTTTGGACACCAACACCCACCCAAGACATCAACGCTAGGCACTCCCACCCCCTCCGGGCGTTTTTGACATTTTTGTAATTTAATCACACTTTTTGGGACATTTCTAGCCATTTGAGCATCTTATCTTTTTGGTAGTTGGCCTTTTCAAAGTTAATTATGAAATTCAAGCTAAGGAATCATATAAATATAAAGTTATGTGACCATAATAAAGGACCAAACACTAAGCATTAGCTATCACCACCTAAGGTTAAATCCAAAGGCTACTCAAAAGCATCAACGCATCCATTCTAACATCCATCACAAGGGATAAGGGCTGGTTATTCTGCATACACTTCATAGGAGGGAAGTTCATTCTATTCCATGCACACATCTACTACATTTCTTTACATCTAGCTATTTACTCGCTATCAAGTATGACACGCACAAGAGCCACCTAGGGAAAAATTCCACACACACACACACATATACTACATTGGGTCTAATATGTAGTGCAACACTCAGTCGTAAGTTCACCGTTGTGATAGTTGAGGAAAATTCGACCCCTCATTTTGCATCTTTCTTTTTTTTGGGATTTGATGTCTATTTGAGAGTTTTGCAGGTTCATATTTCATTGTAAGTTTCTAATGAACTTGAAGATCATTGTGTGACCTCATAGTGACCAAAAGTGAACAATAACGAACAACTTACGACCCTGAAAAGTCAAGTTTCTGAGCATTTTGCAGCCACATGTGCCTATTTCTAGTCTCAGTAGTGCCCATGGGCACTCTTGACCCTTTCTAGATGCCCCTTTCTAACTTGCTCCTCCATAACTACATTTACTTGGGTCTTTGTGCGACACTCCTACCTTTCTGTTTATCTAGTTAGCACTCCGGTACACTCTAGATTTTATTGTGAATCAGCTAAGTACCTATTTATCCTCCTTGCAGCTAAAGTTTCATACTTTCTTGCTTAGTCTTGCTTGGGTTTATTTTGTACTTCATTATTATTTATTTATTGCTACTGATAACATTCGGGTTAGGCATATAAATTCACATTTAGCTTAATCAATAATTACGTGTACAATTTAATGATTACTTTCATGTGATTTGATTATTAATGTATGTTAAGATGAGACATTAAAATATGAAAAAACATTAACACTTTGTTAAGATACATTTGCAATTTATCTAATATGATGACTCATTTAACTATGCGTAAAGTTGTATGTAAAATTGATTAATCATATGTTCAATGATTAATCATATAATGAAATCAACAACCTAATGTTGTAGAAACATAAAAGAGACAATAATAATAGGTGATATCTTGTTGCTACATTATGATTACTAATCATTAACATATAATGCGTAGTAAGTTAAGTGTACCCTTCTAATCATGAATATATAACTATGATTTAATTAATAATGGATTTATGTGTCGCAAAGCAATGCGATAGAATCCTCGACCGAGCCACTTGGAATGGCTATGGGAAGGGTGATGGTGTGTGATGACGCAAGTCATCATGCATCCACAACCTTTCCCATACGGATTCCAAGATGGATCAGTCAGGGTACTATCATCGGGCTTAACGATCATATATGTTGCATAATTGTAAACTGAATTAGATAACGTAATGATCACTAACCGATTAATCGAAATTCATAGCGCGACACTTATGTCCTGCAAGTCATACAAGTACCAGTTCGGGATAGCTAAAAGGAAATGGACGAATGCATAATGACATAGGTCATTATGTGAGTGTACCTTATCTTGTAAATATCCCAAAGTGGTGCTGACATGAGCCGCATGACCCAGATGCCAAGCTATGATAATGGTGGCTTCAGAGTTTGAATTTAAATACATAATTGTTTAAGATGTTTAACAAAAAAATTAATAACTTAAACAACGGAAATGAATCCTGATGACTATGACTGGAACGATTGTGAGGTGAAGGGAAGACAAGTTTTGTAGGCTTGTGTGGCCTCGGAACCAGCTTGCTAGCGTAACACCAAATAACTATGGCCATAATAGTACATATAATTAGATGCATTGTCTGTTCACGAAGTCCTTTTGTTATGGTGCCGAGATTCGGATGATAATTACGACATTGAATTTCGAAAGGACGTTAAGAAGACATCACAAGTTCTCTCAACTTGTAATAAGGCTTAACCAAATGATATACTGGGTATATTGGCTCATAATGAGTGTTTGAGGGGATCGAGTAGGATCTGTAAACCATTGCAGTTGCACATGGTTATCATAGATTTTCTAGTTGGATTCTAAACATTAATTAATGATGAAATTATTTAGCGGTTGCTGTAAATGATGTTATTCATTTCAATGTAAGATAACATAAGGGATTCATAACTCTTGTATGCTGGAATTTAATTGTTGCATGTTAAATTCAATAAAGGAATTAACTGTAATTATTGAGTTGACACACACACACACACACACACACACACACACACACACATTTCCCTTAGCTTTTGATGAAGCGTAATATAGAGGGGTTACATTAGAAGTGAAATTTCTAGTTTTCACATCTCCCAGTCATCTTCAATAAATCCAAGTACTCCAAACATATCATTAGAACCATATATTAGTCCAAAATATCAATATACTTGATATTTCTCGATGCGTTTTTGGTTGTTAGCTAACGTGTTTTCCTTTGAGAAATTACAAAATGACTAAGTGTGAACATCATAACACATATCCAGTCTTATGTTTCCCTAATACATTGAGAAACCAATAAATTGGATGTATTTGGTTCCATTATCTATAATTAACTTTAACTTTGCAATAATATGAGTAGTAATTGGTTTTGAATCCAACATATAACACCTTTTCAATATTTTAAAGGAATAATAGACGTTGGGATTAACAATTGTCATAGAGAATCCCAATTGGGAAAGGTAATCATCAATGTGTGCATACCAAGTCCAGGAGCTTGCTTTAGGCCATATAGAGCCTCTTGAGTTTCCAAACATGATTTACCTACTAAAAATTTGAAATTCTTGTGACTATTCGATGTAGACATCCTCAAGTTCTTCGTTGAGAAATACAATATTAACATTCACTAATGTATATTCTAACCAAATGAATTTGTAATTCACAAAATAACCCTAATATAAGTCCTGTCTAGAAAATGGAACAAATTCTCATAATAAAATATGTATTCCCTTTGTGAAAATTCCTTCACAACAAACAATGCTTTTAACTTCTTAATATTACCATCAACTACATGTTTTATGTTGTAAAGCCATTAGCGTTTTGTTGTCTTCCTCCCCGGGTTTGAAAACTACATCCCAAACGTCCTTTTTGAATGATACTCATGCTCCTCCCGTGAGGCATCTTTCCAAAATAATTCTATTATTTTTTCATCAATCCTATACGGTTATTTTTCAAGAATGCCAAATAAAAGTGCAACATGATTGGAAAATTGATTAAGGTGACTCTCAAATTTTTAATGGGTATCCACCTTTTGATCATCTTGTAGGGTATAAATAAGCCATTTAAGCTTCTTAAGTAACTTTAATTGAGTTGAATCCTCAACTAGAGGATATGCACTATTAGAAATATTCTCATCAATTGGAAGCATATTAGATTCACCCACATCAATAATTATGGGATCAACAAACTCAATGAACCAACCATCTTCATTGAAGATAACATCTCTAAAAATAATGATTTTCCTCTTTTTAGAAATGCAAAGTATTTTTAACTTCACCATAACAAAAATATCCCTTTTATACGAGATGTATCCATCTTAATTATTTTCTCAATATGGGTATAAATGTGTAGACACTAGAAAACACACCTTGCACATAAGGTCTCCTAAGCTAAAAATACAAAAATACTATAAAACTACAATAAATCAATAAATAAATAAAATATTCCCACAAAACACCTAAAAAGAAAAAAATAAGGTTTATTTAAGACATGTCATCCTCACTTATCCTCATCCACTCTCATTTACTCATCCTCACCCACTCACATTTAATTTTATCCACCCCACCTAACCATTTACATATAAGTCCAATGTGCATTGGACCCTTAATCATCCCATCTCTCTATACACAAAGCACCCATATCTATCACAATCCTCTATGCACCCTAAATTTATAAAATCACACTCACCCCTATTGGTGTGGGGTACTTTCCTTTTCATCTCGAGGCATTTTCCACATCACTTAGTGAGTTATCTCACTTAAGTGAGATCATAGATATTAGGTGTCCTAGGGGTTTGACAGATTCCATCATAGATTCCATCATACACGTCGCAAAAGGTGCGTCATACAAGAGTTACTTTCTATTTTTATAACGTAACTCATCTTCTCCCTTGTGGAGGTATGATTGGTCTTGCATTGGGAGTTACACAACACTCCTATTTGTACCCATTTTTCGATATATGAGAATGAGTAAACCCTTTTCTTTTGCATGCACATTTCATGGTTGAATTTTTTCTTACTACATGGAACTCCGTCATGTTGTTGTTTGAGTGTAACTTGGTTGATGTGTGTGCCATCCCACTTGATCCTTGTTCTCACATTCTCTCAAATGATATCAGAGCACATTATTGGGATTCGTGTCACTCTCTATATTTTGTTGTCTACTCTTTCTTTCGTTGCTACTACTCTCGGTTTCGTGTTCTTACTAGTTTCTTATGGAAGCTTTGCAATACATTTTCCATTATTGCTTTACTTGCATTATTCAGGTTCATCTCAGTTTTCGTGGAATTTTCTAGTTTTTATGTTGTTTTCGGTGCATGTGTAGGTGTTTTTTTGGAGTTTGGCATTTTAGGTGTTTTCCTGTTAGATTTGGATGGATGCGACTACATTTGGTGGAAATGCGTATTTGGAGGTATTTAAAACAATTGTTGGTTTCATTAGTTTTCATTAAAAGTTAATTTTTTTGAAAAATCTATGTTTTTCGCTCCATCCCACCTGTTATGTCATGTTCCCTTCCTGCCCCTTCCCCTCTCCTCACCCAGATCCTCAGCTCCCTCCTGCAATTGGGAGAGTTAGCTAACCCATTAATCACTTTATGTTGGTGTGTTGGTTTTGTTCTTGGCTTATCGAGCTATCTATTGGATAATTTCTTGTTCCACCGAGTTGGGATCACATGTGGCCCATCGCTTTCTTGTTTGGTCAAGGACTCCACCCATTCAAACCCATAGGATCTTCCTCTCTCAAACAAGACCTATCATGCCTCACTCTAACCTTTGTGCTTGAGATCCCACGAACTCCTCACCATCGCCGACTCGGTGGAGTTTCTATTGGAGTTCCCCAACCATGTCGGCCCTATATTGGCTCCCATTGTGCCCTGTGTTGGATCGATCATGACATCCCTCCTCTCGGTCGTTGGTGGCTCACCTATTCCGTTGCACCCGCTCATCTGCGCAAGGCTCACCCCGAATCGGTTTTCTCCGCTTTGACTCATTGCACTCATCTCCAACTTGGCTCATGCATCCCGTGGCTCGACTCCAACTCACCAACTCGCCCGATTCACCAACCAACTCGACATTTGACCAGCTCGCCTCCTCCAGCCCAAAAATCGACCATCTCATTAAGTGGGTTGACCGCTCTTGAGCCAAAGGTATTTTTTCGCCCTCTTTAATTTTTTTCAATATATTTTTTTAATTAGATTAAATTTAAATAAGGAAAATAAATTTAAAATTTTAGCAATTAAAGGGGGTACCTTTTTTTTGGCTTCAATATAGGGTTTTAGGATTTTTGATCCATTTTTAGCTCTTCATAATTGTAGTGCTCTTCTTCGCTTGCGGGCTAGTGAGCACGTCCATCACAACCTTGTGGCAAGAGAGCCCCTTAAGTGACATAAGACGTTTTTCCTTACACCGAATTTTTATTTGTTTCCTTGTTCCTTGATTTTTCCTTTTGTGCTTGTTTATGTGTTGTTCCTCTACTTCTGACTAAAACTTACTGTGGCCTCCACTCTTGCGTGATTTTTCACCTACTACAAGGTGAGTGGTCAACTATTTCATGTCACATGAACACACCTTATTGTAACCAACACATTGTTTATAAAGTGTCACAAACATGGGGGTTATCATTATTCTTGGGTGTTGTAATTACATGTAGACGCATTCTCGGATGAGTCTAATGTCTTGTAACCTTGTGTGTATTCTCACACCCTTATTTTCTTAAATTTCAGATGTATTTTTAGTTGATTCTGATGTCTATTTGAGCATGTATTCGTGCCTATGACTCTTATGCACTAATTTCTCTTTTCATAGATGCACCATGGAGGATGTTCTTCCTAGATATATGATTCATAGGAATGTTGTTGCATCATAGCCTCTGCCTCTTATTATTGATAGGGATAACTATGCACTGTGATGTTTGAGCATGGAATGTTTCCTTATTCACGATGACCTTTATCTCTACTTGTATGGACAAGTACCTACCCTCAATGATCATGTTCAACTTGAATATTGGCTTGACACTTATAGCATGACCATAGGTCATTTGTTGACATACATTTCTAGGATTCTCCACCATCATGTGACACACAAAAAGTGTCCTCGCAATGTTTGGAGCATTCTTCAGTCCTTATTTGGAGACCTTTGAGATTGTCGTTGTTACTTATTCTTCTCGATACAATTGTTTGCTCACTTACTTCATGTGATGACAATTTTGCATGTTCCTATCCCTGATGATGAGGTTTTTTCTTCTATATCTAATGAGGAGAGTACTTGATGAGGAATTCTCTCTTCCTTTTCCTTGTCGACTTTCAAAGAATTTTGAACCTCCCCCTTCCCATCGGACATTAGTCGGTCTCATTCCCAATCTCATACTCTCATTGCATCTACCTCCGCTCCACATCCAAAGTGTGCGAGGATTCTTCCACTCATCCCCTTTCATGCGTTGATGATTCATACTTTTCAGACATTTCTCTTATATTTATCGAGCAACCATTTTGGGATGAGTATCTGTCAGACCTTCGTCATCTCTTCGCAGTGCCTACTTGTGTGTAGTATAGGGATTTTCTCTTCCTTCTACAGTGTTTAGAAGGAGTCCTTCATCTTCTTTGTTGGGAGTGCCCCTTCTGGGACTCTTATCACTTCCACTATTTCAGAGACCATCATTTAACAACCCTTGCTTGTGAATCCCATTTCTACCGTTGTGGGGGTTGTTGCCTTGTCTTCACTTTTCACAAACATTCTTTCAGTGAATGTTCCTTTTCATCACTATAGTAGCTCTAGTTTAATGGAATTACCTTTGATTCCTTTGCATGTGTTTGCTAGACCTATGTCACATTCTAGTGGACCGCCTTCGGTTTCCTTCGTAGAGTGGGCGGACTTCCAGTACTCCATTTTTGTTCTTCCTAAGGAAAAAACATTGTTCGATATGGATGAAAATTCTTTAGTCTACAAGCGAAAGACCACATCATCGACATTCTTCTTGGGGACTTCATAGAGTTTTGACTTCATATCCATTGCAGGATTCTTTACCGAACCCTTCACTGAGGCCAAGTATCCTTACTTGTGCTCTCGTTTTGGGTGAGGTCCACTGCAGATTCACATCTTCTTCGATTTCTCTTGTCTCCTTCCTCTCTTCTCTTATTCTTCTTCTAGAAAGATTACATTTTATACATAGGTACCTCATCAAGCCTTTAGTTGTCGGGACCCATTTGACGCATCTTTCTTAGGTTGTTTAGGGAGTCTTCTATCTCTTGTAAGTGGATGTTTTTCCCATTGGATTTTCCTCCATTACTTGAGATCCTTATTTTACATGGGTACCTCATCGGCGTAGTTGTCGAGATCCATTTATGATTTTTGACTTGCCTGCCTCATCCTAAGTTATGATGAAGGGGGTTATTGGAGTGGGGTACTTTCTTTGTCATCTCAAAGTATTGTTTACATTATTTGGTGAGTCGTTTCACTTAAGTGAGATTATAGGTCTTAGGTGTCCTAGGGGGTATGACATATTCCATCACATGCGTCCATGTGCATCATTACGTCATACAAGAGTTAATTTTTATTTTTTTAACGTAACTTCACTTCTCCATTATAGAGGTTTGATTGGTCTTGCATTGAGATTTACACAACACTCCTATTTGTACCCCTTTTTCGATATATGAGAATGAGTAGACCCTTTTCTTTTACATGCACATTTCATGGTTGAATGCTTGCTTACTACATAGAACTCCGTCACGCTTCTATTCAAGTGCAACTCGGTTAATGTGTGTGCCATCCCGCTTGATCCCTATTCTCACATTCTCTCATAACCCCCTCCATTCATCCCTCTTGGCTACTTGACTCTTGGTGCACTTCATCCCATACCTTAGTTTTTTCAGAATTTGCTTACATACTTCAATATTACAGGTTTTTCGAGGCAAAGGCAGATCACAAAGGACCGGTGCAACCCACAACATCATTGTTTTGATGATATTTTAATGCAAGTATCATTTGTGATTGCAAATGTCTTGTAACCTTCTTACAATTTCTGGAAAATCACAGCCACAACTGGTTTGCAACCGATTCGGTATATCATTTATTTTTATTCATTGTTTTTATATTTTGCAAATAAAATGTTTTTACCTCCTTAAATAGTTAGGGATCTTATTGGGCTAGGTCCCCTAACTACCAAAAAGAACTCACCTTTTTCAAGTGTTTGCATTCAAATTTTAGATTCATAAATGAAAATTAACCCACTTTATTCATTGCAAGATCACATGACCGTCCTCATTTTCAAGGGTAGTGTAAGCTTATTTATTTAAGTATCATTGATTTGGGGATTTTTATATCGACTAACACATCTTACAGGTGATCCAAATCTAGGTAATACATTTTGGTGACCATGGTGAGACCATTTTGGTTGTGGGTAAATTACTTTGTTTTGAATCTAATAGTGTTTTCTTTAGGGTTTTATAGTCCTTATAACTTGGTTTTTATTTTTCCTAATAGTTGTGGTTGCGAGATCTAACCTGGTTATTGAAGATCTACTAAAAAAATTGGTTGCAATCCAGTCACATGATTTTTGGAAAAAAATCTAGTAATATGGTTGCGGGGTAGTTGCGAGATGCGATTTTCTTGTAATTTTATTTTTGAAAAATATATATACATGTTTTAAGGAAAAGAAATAAGAAAGAACATTAATTTTTTTAATCACAAAGATCATTTTCTACGTATACTTTTCTTCACACCCTTGAGTGATCTTGGGAATTAGAAATGGCTTCAATATTTTTACTTTCTTATCTTTGCATAACATGAGGATAGTACTCATAGTGGTGTTTGATATTTGTGGTGCCTCGGGTCACACTTACAGTGAAGACATTGTAATTGACATACTACATTTGTTTCTTAACACAACTACAACAAGAACTTCTATGGCATAAACCTTATTAATTACTTGACGAGAGATAAGGACACAAAATACACACCCATTTCCCCATTTCCCGCCATAATTGGTCATTAGGCATAAATCCTAAAGGTTTGGCACACCATCAACTTACGTCAAGGAAGCCTATTTAAATGGGCTGCCATTAAGATGACAAGTCCCTTTCATGTACCGTTTATGGTATATCGAAATACACATCTTCATTAGAGTGATAAGAGCCAATTTCATGTATATCATAATATATTGCATTTGCATTTAAAAAAATCCAAAAACAAGCCACCTTCCAAAAACATACTTTTGAGCCACATTCACTCACTTCTTAGTTTGCATCCACGATTGTCTTTGACATCCAACATTATTTTTTCAAATTTCTACAAGATCTATAATTTTTCCATTTTCAAAATATTCCTAGACCCCATCATAGGTGCGAATGCCTTGTGTTTTTCCATTAGTCACATTTATGCGGTTTGTAATTAATCGATCTAGTCTCCATCCCATTTCCCACATTTTGTCATTTTCATATTTTTCCATGTCTCAGTCATAAGTGCAATTGTCCTATGATTTTTAATCCCATATTTTTCTTAGATTCAGTCATAGGATGACTTCCCTACCATTTTATGTTTGATCATTTTCTTATTTCTTCCATTTTGGTCATTATACATCTATTTGATATCATCTCCCAGCTCCCATTGTCCATTCACTCTTCAATTTTTCTTCATACATGCTTCATTACCTTATGTGTTCTCGTTTTCTCCTTGCATGCTCCGGTCCCTTATGCACTTTATTCTACCCCTTACACTCTCTACTCTACCACTTACATGATCCGATCTATCCCTTGTGCACTCTAGTATGTCCATTGTATGCTCTAGGCCTTCCCTTGCACACTTTGGTCCCTTTTGCACTCTGGTCTATCTTGTTTTCCATCTCCTCACTTCACCTTGTTTACAGGCATGACCATATTGTAACCTTGGCTTACCACCTTTCCCTTCACTATGACTTCCTCCAACTCCCACCATCTTCTCCACCCGATTATGCCCATGAATGGTGCTCTTCCTTACTTTCTTATCTCACTAAACCTTACCCCACTTCTTTCACTAAATGCGACCACTATCGGCTTCCTTGTCTCTTCCTCTAATCCCACTACACACCACATCACTGTCTCAATCAGTCACACTCACGACTGACCTAATTACTCTCTCCACTACCTACTTTCCACTATTTTACATTTTCAAAAAAACATTCCACTCTCTTTACCCCACAAGACAATCACACTGTGATGAGACCCATTCATATAACACTCGTAAAAAACAAAAAAAAAAACTTGGACCAATCTCAGCCATGATTGGATCATTCCCTTCCACCTCACATGCCGGTCATGCTTGCGACATGCCCTTTGGCCAATGCATTCCTTAAAAATTAAAAAATTAAAAATTAAGGCCCCATCTAGCCGCACATGTGACTGGACCGGTCCTTCCCCCTTAGATCTAGTCACACTTGCGATCGAGCACTACATTTTTACACACAAAACATTCAAACCTTAACCTCCTTGGTCACTGATTATACTAGGTCATACCCCTCCACCTTATGTTCCAATCGTGCTTTGGTGATAAGCCTGCTCGTAAAAAACCAACCCAAGCCGATTAGGACTACAACTAGGTCATTTCCTTCCACCTCATGGTTTGGTTGCACCTACGACCTGCCATTTGTCCATAACAAATCAAATAAGGCCCCAAGCTAGTCATACTTGTGACTAGGCTAATCATATCCCCTTAGAGATAGTCACATCCACAATTAAATGATCCAATTTTTACACACAAAATTAAATAAATAATGTCTCAAAAGGGGGTATTGTCCCAAACCCATGCCCCATAACCCTCGGGGGTCTACCTTGACCAAATTTCGAGACCTTAGGTTGGTTTATTTTCCTCACCTCCTTATCTTGCATCCTCTGCCACCTACTTGCATGCTTCATTCCACTCCATGCATGCTCTGTCCCCTTGTGCACTTCATTCTTACCATGTGTTATCTCCACCAAACACTTCTACCCATTCATTCCTCATGGCTTCTATTCACCCACATGCTCATTCACATCCCGACTTGTTCTTCCAACATGTCATTCACCGCATTTACAAGATTGAGTCCCAACACTTGGGGGACTTCCACCCACACCGACTTATCACACTATTTGCAATGAGCCAATACACCTCATGGTAGCACAACACCCCTATCCACCGCAATTCAAACTACCCACATTTGAAAAATTCAGTGGCACTAAGGACCGTAACACCACTTGCATCTCTTCCACTACACATACCACCTCATTCAACATAACAACAACATGCTCCTCATGTGAGCCTTCTTACTTTCACTCATTGGCCAAGCTATCGGCTGTATTCGGTCATCCCACAACATATAATTTATACCTTCACATAACTCATAGATGTATTCTTATCCCATTTCTCCATCCATATTGTACCCAAAGCAACCTTAGTTGACCTTCACATGCTTCAAAAACGTATAAAGAATCCATTTTTACTTTGTTACATGTAAGTATACGCTCATTCAATGCCTCTCATTTCTACTCCCGTGATCTTATCTCATTGACCTCTTTTCCAAAATTTGCATCCCCCACATTTCACACCACTTACAAATTAACCCATCACATATTTTTTAACGAGGTTGTGTACATGGCATAATGCCTCAAAGATGTCTAGCTTGGTCTTCCTGTTGCCTTACCACATGTTTTAATTTCTCCCCACGTATTCCACCATCACACTTCCATGTTCACAATGTCATCCAACCGGATCCTCCTCACATCTCATCACCTTCTACACCCACATATTCACATTCATCACATTCTATCAAGGATGATTGTTTTGTCCCACCGGCTTGCAACTTTACTCCATTGATTGGGCCACTTTCTTCTATTATCCACAAGTTGCTTAGTGCCAATTTAATCATTCTCCCACTTGTTCCTCCTTGATCATTGTGGCATGCATCCCATGACAAATGTACATATCATCGTAATGATAATTATTCCTATAATTCATGCCCTCAACTCTGTAACATCATTCAAGAGCTTATCGACAAGATTGAAATTGTTGTTAAGTCTCAATCTCCCATGGCTTCACCTAATAATAATAATGCAATCATTTCAAAAACTACTACTATTTCCACTTCTCCATATGCCGTGTCTCCATAATTTGACTCATCATCTCCCACCACCTCCCAATCATCATGTGCACTTAATGTCTACTAATCTATGTCATCAACTTAATAGTCCACATCATCACATTTTTCACCTTGGACTCCACATCACCATCATGCTCCCCTAGTGTTTTATCCTCTACATCATCTCCTTCTTAATCTCCACCATCGTGTTCTCCTATAGACATCAGGTTTTCATCAAACCACTTGCTTCCCTCTATACACATATTATTCAATCTAAAAACTTATCATTATGTCATTATCATAAGTCACCGTCTCTTCATCTAGTAAAATTAATTTTCACACCCTCATAAATTACTAAAAAACTACCTTAACCTCTTCAAAACCACTTAAACACCCCAAAACCACCTTAAACCAATTTTATCTTAACATCCTAACCTCCTTAACTCAACCTTAACCTCCTCCTAACCATTTTTCCTCATCATTTACCTAAAAATCCATTTAGGAAGTGGTTTCAACCATTTCCTAAACGTTTTCTCGAAAAACCCATATCGTTTGGCGATTCTACCTAATCGTCGAGCGATTATAAAGAGAAGTTTTTTCTACTTCCTTGGGGATCTTCAGAAACCTTTTGCATGTTCTTGCACTCTTTTTTTCCAAAAACAAAAAAGATTTATCATTAAGAGGATCCTCAAGACATTTAACATCATCTACAGTGAAAAAATCTCTTGAGGAGTTCTTACACACCGAGTTTTGTGGCTTAGATTCAAAAATATGTGCAACTAACTTCATTCAACATATATGTACATCATCTGCCCGCTTTCAAGACCTTTAAGGGTATTCTTTTTTTGTTATTTTATTGTTCACTCTCTATAAAATTTCAAAAACAATAAAAAAATTCAATTTACATTTCCTTTTAGATTAAATCTTTGTTCTTAGAGATACAAATTATTTTTACAATAATCACCATCGATTACTTGAATCACCCATGATTTTGTTTGATCGCCTGCGATTCCCTTTAATCATTAGCAATCCCTATGTTTTAGGCTTGTTTTCAATTAATCATAGCTTTATACCAATTTTTTCAACCTTTCTAAATTTAACTTGTCCCTTACAAGCAATGTTTTACTTTCAAAGGTAGTACTGGCGGTCCCATCCTATTACTAGTATCTACGACCTTCTAATAGTTCAACATCCATTCTTCTAGGAACAATACAAAATTCTTCATAAGCTCACATTGTGTGCAATACAATTTTCCACCAACATTGAAGACACCAAAGATCAGTTTGAATTCATCCATGATCTAGCAGGAAACAAAGGACTTTTGGTGTGATTACTTTGAGTCTGTCCAGATTGCATCCACCCTTACAGGCCACATTTGAAGGACTTACCCTTCAATCTTGAGTTCTAAAGATTCTTATCCATTATCCACTTATCTTTTTCATTTATATCTCTATCATTATTGTCAATCTACTTAATTTTCTTGTAATTAGATGACATCCTCCAAAGAAGTCCCTTTGGATTCCTAGAATTGGCCTTTATCGAGCAACTTGTTATCATATTTATCTAATCTATTTTGTCTAGTTATCTTTGATCTGTAGGTTTCTTTTTCAACGAAAGAAGAAGGAGCTTTATCCAACAATATCAACATCCAATCATCCTGGGTATTAGTAAACCC
Source organism: Taxus wallichiana var. yunnanensis (assembly GCA_018340775.1). Lineage (NCBI taxonomy): Eukaryota > Viridiplantae > Streptophyta > Pinopsida > Cupressales > Taxaceae > Taxus > Taxus wallichiana. The sequence continues at coordinate 473,773,949 of CM031244.1, forward strand.
GTTGTCTTCTCGAGCTCATTTTTTTGTTATTTCATTTTATTAAGTTAAAGTTGGAAAGCAAAAATTATGCGTACACTTCCACTTTGGATGTGGTTTCACCATCATCCTTTCTAGATTCTTCCACATTATTACCACATCTACCTACATTAGCATCATCTATATCATCATGTATAATTCTATCTTGACCACCACATCATCTAATTCATCACTTTTTTGATCGTATACACCCCACTTAACATACAACCTATTACCACACCTACGTTACACTCTTCATCACATCTCGATCCACTAATCACTTCATCTATAGAGCGCCCTTTTCATTACACATCTTATTTCCTTCCTCATCACTTGTTTAGGCACCCTTCTTATTACTAGCACCACCATTACATCCTATACCATATATTTTGATCATTCACATTCCTATTACATTTATTCCCGTCATATGTATTAACTTGTCATTCCATCTCTTCCTCACAAGTTACCTACACTCATTATCATTGTTTCACCTCTCTCGAGTGTTCTTCCACGCACACCTTCTTGCTTCCACAATCCCTAGTTCATGCACCTTTATTGTTACGGGATCCTCCTTTATAAATACCATTTATCATGCCCACACAACCATTTATTATTTTACATTTACCTTACAAGTCTCATCCACCTTCACTTTTAATTCCACATCATTTTGATTTTCTTCAACATTCTCATCCCCTTATCCTCCCCTCTTATTTCATGTAATCATCCTCTCATCACACACATTCATGATATGACCACATCCTTGGCTCTCACACTTATTCAAGACATCAATATGTCTTCCACTCCTCCACTTGACACCATTTATAAAACACCATTTCAACTCATTCTTATATCCATAATTGATCTATTCTCACATTGTTGGTCACCCGACATTATCTCACATTCACCACACTCAACATCTATCTTATTTTATTCATCTCCACACTCACCGACTCCACTCATTTCTACCACGTGACTTCTATTTGACATCTTTTCTCCCTTGTCATCCACATCATACAATCCCATCCAATTATCTATCTCATTTACCTCTTGCTTCTATACATCATGAATCTCATTCATTTGATCCTTATACGAGACTAAGGGGACTCTCATTCATCTTCACTTATGAATTCTACACACCTCATACATTGTACTTCTCTTCATTTGATACTGATTCGAAACAAGTCTCGATTCTCCGCACATCTTTGCACTTGTCATTATTAACACAAACACAAACACACACTTTTGCAAATAGCTAAACATATTTCAAAATCACAAAAATCTATATATCCCAAAAATTGTAATAAATAACACCTAATCATAGATGTTCTTCCTTAAATTCTTCATCCATTCATATTTCTTTCCAATTCTCAACTCACTAATACATAATTCACATACATTCATTCACATTCCACATATTATTTTGTTTCATAGCTTCTAGTGAACTCTTGATTAGTCTTTCATCACATTTTGTGATTCAATTATCTCTATTGCAAGCTGCTTGAACTTGGTCTCTCATCATTTGGTGAATTAAGAATGACTGTCCTCCTAGAGATCCATACACTCTTACACACTTAACAACTTGTTGTGAAGGCCCCATGAAATTATTTTTTGATACTCGCCAATGTCATCTCCATAATCACTTCCACTTCCTCCATCAAGCCACTAGTGGTTCTAAACCCCTTAGAAAATTGAGAGAGTTGAATATCATGTCAAAAATAAATCAAAAAATCAAAAGCATAGTCAAAATTCATAAAAAACAAAGCAATATCAATCGTCTCTTTCTCAAGGGTCCTTCCATTATCTCTATCAAGGTTATGGACATCTAGATAGCAATAGAAAAATGTTGTGACTAGAATCAATTGTATCTCTATTAGGGATATAGATGTTTTGTTAGCGGTGAAGCAATGCACAACTTATAATTTCCTTCCATTCCATCAATCATCAATCACCTGTTTCACTCACGCATACACATGGGTTTGTGTTTTCACTTTCTATATTATGGTCCTTCACTTAAAGTAGTAATTAACTCTCACACGCACACACATGATCTCAACTTGGACACATGGCTAATATGTCGCCTTGTAATGTTTAAACCTTGTTGAAGATCTTGATTTAGCTCACATATTGTCTCATGACTTGTGCCTTCTCTCATCATGTGTTCACCTAAAATATTTACTTCAAACCATGTCACTCTCATCCAAAGCACAAATTGTTGCACTCTACCATTATAACTATGTCATTTGCACACTTGCATTCCACTTCATTTTTAGTGAACATTTATGGGAATTCACTACCTTATACACATATTTTCATAACTACCACTTCTCATGTCATTTACCTTACAATAATTTCTCGTCACTTTGGGTTAGGGAAACACGATTCTTAGACTCTCTTATTTTTGTCCACTCTTCTACATATCAATCATCACATCTCACATGCACATGACTGGGGCAACATTGTATCTACTTTCACTCATCATGTCTTTACCAAGGTTCATTTTATATAATTTATCAATTGTTTTTTTCATCCCACGTTATGTTGGGGAAACTGTGAATCCAAAAACTATCACTTGAGGGGGATATAAGATCAATTTCTTTTCTTCAAATCTGTTGACACTTAATAATCACCTACTTTAGTCAATTGACCACATAGTATTTACCTTGCAAAATTAATCCATTGATCCCTTCACGAGAATCTAATTGAATCGTCCCATCGATCACATTTCGGGTTCTTGGATATCCATTTAACCATATAATATCTCATGTGCGAAACTATTGTCATAGGGTTAGACAACCCCATATCGTCTTCAATTTTTATATTACATCATGCCTACTACTGAACACACAACCCAAAAAGGGGGAAAATTTAGACACTAGAAAATTCACCTTGCACATAAGGTCTCCTAAGCTAAAAATACAAAAAACAATAATAAATGTTAAAAATAAAATATTCCCACAAAACACACCCGAAAAGTACAAAAATAAGGTTCACTTAAGACATGTCATCCTCATCCACTCTCATTTACTCGTCATCACCCACTCACATTAAATTCTATTCTCCCCATCTACCCATTTACATCTCCAATGCACATTGGACCCTTATCATCTCATCCCTCTATGCAGCCTAAATATATAAAATCACACTCACCCCCTCCATTCATCCCTCTTGGATACTTGACTCTTGGTACACTTAGCCCAAACATTACTTTTTTCTCACATATTTTAGTATTGAAAATTTTGAAGAGGCAAATATGGATTACTGAAAGGACCGATGCAACCCGCAACATCACTATTTTGTTGATATTTTAATGTAGGTGTCAATCGCGACCACAAATAGCCTATAACCTTCTTGCGGTTTTTGGTGAATCACCACCACGACTAGTTTGCAAATGGGTTAGGTATATCATTTATTTTTATCCATTATTTTGTCATTTTTACTGCAAATAAAACATATTATATCTCTTTAAATGGTTAGGGATCGGACTAAGGTAGGTCCCTTAACCATTAAAAATAACTAATAGTTTTCAAGTGTTTACATGCAGGTTTTAGATTCAGATTTGGAAATTCACCCACTTTATTCATTGAAAGAACCCATAATTGTGCTCATTTTCAATGGCAACATAAGCCCATTTATTTAAGTAGCATTGATTTGGGGATTTTTATATCGACTAACACATCTTGCAGGTGATCCAAATCTAGGCATATAGAATGTATGTACAATAATCAAATACAAAAAAATGTGAAACACATGGCTTCTCACCTAAATACACCTCAAGAGAACTAGTGTCTTTGAGACTTGATGTGAACACCTATTGTAATACTATAGGATTTAATCCATATTTTTGTTGGAAGCTACATATCATGGATCATACATTTTTCTCTCCGTGATGTATCGATTCTTTTTCAACTACCCCATGTTTTTTTGGATTATAAGGAATTGTCCACCCCCTTAATACCTCCGAATTTACATAAGGTGTCAAATTATTGAGGTATATTCACCTTCATTGTCAAATATCAATATTTTGATTCCCAGTAGCACCTCAAATAGAAAAAACTTAGTGAATACCTCGGACTTGACATTAAGAAAAATTAAATCCTTATAGAGTAGTCACTAATACAATCAAGGAAATTAATAAAAATTATATCAAAAGAAGTGGACATGGATCCACATACATTTGAATGAATTAGGTCTATTACACTTTTAGATTGGTTTTCACTAAAGGAAAAATACAATTTAGTATGCTTAGTCAAGGAACATCCTTTGAAAACTCCATAATTTTGAGATTTAAGATATGGTATTCTTTCTACCATTTTTTTTGAAGGGGGATAAAATCTAATGGAGATGGCCCATTATTTTGTGATATATACCATGTACAAATTCGATAGGGTAACAATATTACCTGTAATAATACCTACCATGAGTTTTTAAAACCCGCCTTCTCTCACCCTTTCACTAATTCCTTTGTGGTTAGGGAATATAGTCCTGAGGCATTTTTGATGATTGAACTTTACTCTATAATTATTTTCAATGACAGTTTAAATTGCAAATAGAGTTATAGAGACCAAAAACGTAAAACACATAATTTAACTCGGTAAAAGAACTCAAGCGAAGTGTAAGTGATATTGTCACAACACCATTTACCAAGTATGCATTATCATTTCTAAGGGAAGAAACCTAAATCCCTATATTAGCCTCCAAAATCTCTTGAAATAGTGACTTGATATGTGACCTATGACTAGATGCTTTGTGATGCACATACCAAACATCAAGAAATGAAACACTTATATACATGGATGAAATCATGGAGTTGGATAACCATCTTCATCATATCTTATGTTTGCATTACCAATGAATTGTTTAGAAGGAATATGATCTTTACTTTTCTAAGTTGTTATTTCCATGCTACCTGGAAACTTATTGGCATAATGTCTTTGTTTCTAGCACTTATATAAAGTGACACGAGCCTTCATTTTTACTTGAGAAAGTGAGTTAAACCACCATTATCTCTCTCCTCATTGAGAAAATTCTTAGACATGAAGTTTTCTTGGCTACATATTTTCATTTCTCCCTTCTAACGAGAAAATTTATCCTATTAGTATCTTCTTGGATAAATATATCAAACAATTGAGAAAAATGAATATTTTAACATGCGAAAATGCATGTGATAAAAATATCAATAGCTTGAGAAAATTCATTGAGAGCCAGGGAATAAATTTCTCATCTTTGATTGCCTCTTTTATTGTATTTAATTAATTCTTTAATTATATTATCGTCATCAAATAGTTGTATATCATCAATTACATGCATTAGAACTTGTGCTAACTTTATCCTAATCATTATTTCCTAGAATTGTTCTTATTTTGGAAGATATCTTCCATCTTAATTCAAAACTCGTGAATAGTGGTACAAGAAGAGATGAGGGGTGAGATTACCCCTTATCAAATTTGAAATGGTGCATTTTGATTTCAATAATTTTGGCTCATAATCTGCAAGTTTAGAAACCTCACTAGACCTTTTCTCCAAATCTATGATAATTCCACATATTAAACTCGACATGAGAACCTACAATCTAAACTTTCTCAAAACGTAGTTGGATATGTCCTCCAACATGAAAACAATATAACCCTAAAATCTTGCACCCTTTTGTAAACACCTAAAATCCATTGTGCTAATTTTATTGTAGATAGAGAGGACCCCATAGAGTTTAGGGCATGCCTAACGTCTATAGGGGTGGTGGCCCCGAACTCTATAGGGGTCCTCTCTATCTGGGGCCTTTAGATACTAGTTAACAAACTTTCATTAATTAAATTTGTCTTCATTTGTTAATTAATATCCCTCTATTAATCGATTAAGATTCCCCTTCATATATTAATTAATTAAATCTCACTTCAATCACTTCTAAAATCATATCGATTTCCTCTTAATTCCTCTCAAAATGCTTCTACAAGCTAATCTAAGATTATTAATCAATTCTTAATTGATTAATTAAATTCTCTTTCTCCCCATTTAATTCTCATGGAGTATTAATCCTACTTAATTACTCTTAATCATAATTAACCAAGTTTAATCATGCATTTCCATTATCCCAAATGTACTAAGATTTACACATTTCTCAAAGTGGAAACTTATGTAAGAAATTCCCAACCTACTCCTAAGACACACCCAATTCTCATTCTAGCATCCTTCTCTTGGAAAGCAAAGGATAATTGAGAAAACCTTCTTGTTGAATTTGAAAGGTTGTAAAAGATGGCTGATGTAAATTTGGATAAATTACTTGCTTTGCCAAATTATCCTCGTAAGTAACCAATGTTATCTTTGCTTCGTCTTCGCACATGCTTCATGAGCATCCACATGTCAAATATACATCCAAACATAAAAATGAGGCTTGAATTTATTCACTTATGCTTATTTTCTTTCATTTTAATGTCTTATCTTGATGTATAGAATAGAAATGGTTAATCTTAAGAACTTCTAGGTGTAAGTTCTAGCAAATTAGATTAACATTTAAAACTCTAACATGCATTTGGCATGCCTAGTAGGAGATCCATTTGTATCACATGTAATTTTTATTGTTTTTTTTGTTTTATTGTGTTTGGTAGGGTTGAGTCTTCTTCATAGGATTTGAGTAGGCAAAGCTCACAAAATTTAGTCTTGATCTCAAAAGTATGAACTTGTTGAGTTTTTACCTCATGTTTCACACCGCCAAAATTTTTAACGGTCTCACTATATCAAACAACATCCCCACCATCCCACTAATTAGATTGATGGTTATTTATAAAATTTATGTGCGATTAAAACCCCAATTTTAAACTTTTAACAACTATGTAGTATTGGGAAAAGTCTAAGCTCTGTATCGCAATTTTGCCTAGATAGCTTGCTTTGCGGGGTTTTCTATATTCTTACCCCATATTTTGAATTTTTGTATTAAAACACCACATATTTACTTCTATTTATCTATTTTTCTTACATTTAATTTGATTGTTATAAATTACATATCACTTATCAATGGCTCTATGCTTTGCAAGAGAAACTTTGTTTATGATCAACAAGCGTGCTCGTGTTCATAATGGCTCTTCTCAAATATTTTGGTTTAGCAATTTGCATAGGTAAGTAGTGGTCTTGTCCCTTTTAGCATTTACTATTGTGTTTGTGGTAGTTACACTTTGCATACTATTTTTCCTACAAGTTTGGTATTGGAAAAACAAGTATTTTGATTACTATTGAATCCATCTAGACATTCGACAAATTGTTGCATGAATCTTGAAAAATTCATCAAAGATCTCATTGACCAAAGGGACCTTCAACTTGAGAACATTTCCCCCAAATTGCATAATCACCAACAAGATCCTATTCCCAAATCCAATCCAAATCAATCACACAATGTGAAGAGAGATCTTATCCCTAACCCTAAATGACACGATTAATAGCGGTGTTGGAACCGGTCATTGGTGTTGTCATTGATGTCAAGTGACATTGATGGAAAAAGGTGTGAATGGTGAAGTAAAGCTCAATAAGGAACATGAAGGTTGATTGGTAGTGTCTTCTAAAAAGGTTTGTAAGCATTGTATTAGACATGTGCACAGGCATATGAGGTTTCTGAAGCATGTTACAAGTAATCAAGGTCCTCAAGGAAATGTACTCAAAGCAAAGAACATAACCCGAGTATATCTCTTAGTGGTATGTCTTAGTGAAACAATGAAATTCTTGGAATTACTATGCAACTGAGATGAAATCTGAAGGATTCAATGACTGTGAGTGAGAAGAATGATGATCTATAGGCTTGCATATGAATGTTGAAGCGTCTGAAGAGGATTATGATTCCTTTGGTTCTAGTTTGAAGTGATTTGTGTGTAGTTGCATCAAAGAGATAATTTAAAGCATGGTTTAAAGGTTGAGACAAGATGCATAGTTAACATAGATAGCTCTTGATGTCTACAGGCTCGAATAGTTAAATCAATGTACACTAATGATTTGAAAATATTATTTCTAATCATATAAGAGTTTTTGGTGATGATGAAGGTATACATCTTGTAGAACTCAGTGAGATCTTTCGAACGAGCCCAATTTTGAGAAATTTGGAGCTCTCTAGAGAATTTATAGTCGTCCAAAGATTTGCAAGTCGTGACAACAAAAAAAATTAAAAATAGGGTCATGTGGCCAAAGATGGATAAGACACATGGGAGAAGAAGGATAAGACACATGTCGAAGATGATTGATACATGTGGCAAGGTAGATTAAAGACAGGTCAACTGAAGTCAACTCACGAAGTCTAATAGACACGTGGCATGGATAAAACTGGATTAAATAAAAGCTTTGGGTCCATCCAGTAGTTGTGAAGAAAAATCTACATGGATTCGCTCGATTGGCTCAATTTTCAAGCTCGACTTAAATCGACAAGTCTAAAACCACAAAGGTACTTGGAGCTATCTGATTGGCTCATGGTTCACATTCTGACTAGTTTTATATCATGAAGGCATGTGGATCTTCCCTGTTTGATTATATTTTGCGGTGGTCAGTGGATTTTAACAATGGTCTCGACTTTGGTAAGGTGTGGAGCCTTACTTATTTGTTCATGCTTCACACTTTGACAAGCCTAATACCACAAAGAGGCACATGGAGTCAAGTTTTTTGTTGGATCAAGCTTTGCATCTCAAAATCCTGAAACCTCAAATCTATGTGGAGCTATTTTATTGATGAAGAAGACTAACACCAAAGGCATGTGGAGTTGTTTTATTTGATCGAGCTTCACACTAACATGCCCGACACCATAGAAAGATATGTGGAGTTATTCTATTAGATGAAGACTTTGACAAAGCCTATCACCTAAGAACTATGTGGAGTCAGTTGATTGTGTTAGTGCATAATCACAACACCCCCAAATGATCCCTAAAAGATATACTTTTCTAAGGTAGGCTCATTTGGTGTGATTGCATAACATTGAACTTTCCCCAAGGTGTGGGACCTTGCAAAAATGGGAAAACTCTCCAGATTGAAGGTGGTTCCTTATTCCTCTGTTTAGGTGCATACGTAGAAACTTGCAGAGGGTCATTCTTAATCCTAATCTAAAATTTACCAAGGAGATAAGGATAGAAGGAATACAAAAATGAAAACAAAGCTAAACTACGAGGTGATGCACCGAAGGAATGATGAACACTTAGTTTTCCTTCGACACGAACCAATAAAATACATATAATAAACAAGCACAGATAGCTAGATCTGTAATGAGAGACCAGATAGAAGCAAAATAAACAAGAAGGATCTAAGATCGATCATAAACATATTTTATTGCTCTATAGATTGATACAGTTCATTACAGAATAGCCGAAAGGTAGAAATGTGTTACAATTTTAATGGAAGGCCTGAACCCCACAAATCCTTTGCTAGAAGGAGAAGGGAGCTTGTAAAACTAAGAATATCCAACCCTTTACAATGAATCCTGTTCCCGACTTTATAGATTCAGCCGAGAGAGAAGAAAGAGAGAGAGAGATAGAAGCGGGAAAACGTGGGTCAAATCTCAACCACCGTTGTTAATGCCTCTGCTAAAATCTACCCCCAAATCCATCTTTACTACATCGATCCTTGGTTCGATGTCTTGGAGAGAGAGGAAACAACGGAAATAAATCGAATCCGATTTGGTTGTTGAGACTGGTGGATCCTGCATTGAAAGCTCGAAGATGTTTTCCTCCATTTCCTTTACCTAACCTCCTCAAAAATAAAGTCTCAGACCTCCATTGCGTGGGTGAGGCCGAGATCCTTCCAATGGTGTTAGATTCACAATATTTCGAGCCCTGAGTCAAAAGATATGCCCCTTCAAAGTTTGTATCGAATCCATACAAGTGGGCGGGAAAACTAGTTTAGAAAATGGGCCCCTCTTTAATATGGGACACGTGGCAGTCTTTGGTAGGCTGGGGAGATGTGCTCCAACTTTTTCCTTTATGCCTTTTGAATGAAAGGCAAACTTTCACTTTTTTCCCCAACTCCCCGCCTTGGCTTTGACTCGGGTCTAAGTGCTGACTTTTTCCCTGGGTGGAGTTGCGGGCCATTTTGTAACTTTTACTCCCTTTTGAGGTAACAAGGGGTGAAAATAAACTTTTCCCCGACTTCCCACTTTCCCTTGGGACACGTGTCACTCTGGCACTCACTCGGGAACCTTTTCTCCATTTTACCCTTGAAACAATGCCCTTAAGACACTTGGTAGCCTCTGTTGGTCCACTTATGCATTGACTATTCAACTAACCTTGCCCCCTTTGAGGTACACGTGGAGGCACCATGCTTGTTTGCAAACCCAACCCAAAGTTGCCTTTGGAGGAGCGCCGAGTTGACACTTGTTGGCCTCCGCTACTCTATGGAATTTTCAACGGTTCCTCTCATTTTTAGGCTTTGGGCTACGTGGCGAGCTCGTACTCGTTTGGGTTCCTCCCTTTGGATTCACTTTGAGAGAAGCGTCGTTAGGACACATGGTCTCTTCCACTGCCTCCTCCATACTTAGTTGTTTTTGGGCCTTTCCTGAGCCGTTTCGAGCCCGAGGACGTCGAATCTTCGTTGTTTCTTCTTCTTCCAGTTTCTGGTTCCTCTGTAACATCTCCCCTTTTGTCTGACCCTGTTATTCCATTGTTGAGTCTACATGTAACTTGCAGAATGAATTTAAGGTGTAGAAATGACTTTGACAGAGTCATTTCTTTCTGTATAGGATCCCTTGCTCTTTCTTCATCTCCACCACTTCATTGCTGAATCTTTTTGTAACCAATTTGTAGGATTGAATGAGTTCTCTCGGGTTCCTTTTAAGCGGGGTCATGATTCGATCCAATATTTAGCTTGGGGTGAAATATGGATAACAATTTGGTGACTCACGGGGACATCTACTGCTTAGATGAGGAGATCAATTACCTTGTCATATCTATTGGGCATGGAGTCAAGAATAACAATTTGATACTAATTCTACCTCTGGTTCACGAGCCTAACCACTTGCATTCTCAGATTTTATAAGAAAATCTTGAAATGAAGATTTCTGAGAGTAGAAAATTGTTTTGAAATAGGGCTTCATCTATTTTTCTGAATGAACTACACAAGAGAAACAAAACAACACCACGACTATGTACAAAAATTAAATCATACATGTTCCAAAATGGAACATGCAGAGCGTGTAAAGCACTTAGGAGGAAAGCAATCTACACTACAACAAGACAATGTGCAGAAGCACTTAGAGGAAAGAGAAACTAAACTGATATGTATAGGGTGAGACTCCCCTTTTAGTAGCAATGCTTAAGATAGATCTCGTTTACTGGAATCTGTAACTCTCCGCCCTCCAATGTAGACAATTAGAAAGCATTACTACTTTTGCATCTTATTATCATATAGGGGCCACTCCAGATGGCATCGAACTTAGAATGTCTCCCTAGTTTTGCTCGATCTACATCCCATTTCAAAACCAGGTCCCCTTCCTAGAAGGTCCTTGCTCTAGCCTTCTTGTCAAAGCATATTTTAATTGAGGCCTAGTTCTTCTCCAATGCTTGGAGAGCTTTCTCTCTGGTCTCTTCTAATTCTATCAGCTCCATGTACCTGGCCTCCATTGGTTCAAATTCAGACATCTCTAGTTGCTTCACAAGCTCCAATGTTGGTAATTCAAGTGATATGGGCAACACTTGCTTCTTTCCCATAGACAAGCTTGAATGGGGAGCTGCATGTAGATCTCTTGGGCATTATTCTATCAGCCCATAAGGCCATTTTGAGCTTTGTGTGCCAGGTCCTCTGATTCTCATCGAGAGTTCTTCTGATGATCTTCAGCAGGTTTTTGTTTGTAGACTCAGCTGACCATTACCTTGAGGGTAATAGTTTGATGAAGTACTCAAATAAGTCCCATTTTTAACAATCCATCCTATAATTTTGGAACCTATAAATGCTAATGCATTGTCTGAGATGATGGTGGCTGGTACTCCAAATCTGGTCACTATCCCTTCATAGAAATCTAGGATACTAGACTCATTTGCTTCTTTGAGTGCCATTGCCTCGGTCCACTTGGTGAAATAATTAGTTGTTGTCAGGATCCATTTGTGACCTTGGCTTGAGTTTGGGTTGATGACTCCAATGAAGTCCAATCCCCATTGCATGAAAGGTTGGTCTACTGAGATTGGGTGCAATGGAAGTGCTTCTTAGCTTCTCTTTGCCTTTGAAGAATGCACAACTCTTGCACCTTTTGATCCATGTGAAACAATCACTAAACACTCTGGGCCAATAATATCCTACTTTCATGATTTTGAGTGTTGTCACTCTTGGAGAAAAATGGCCTCCAGCTGCTTCAACATGAAATTCTTGTAGCACTCTCTCCACCTGATCTATCCCAATGCATCTTAGCAAAACACCATTGATGTCCCTTTTAAATAATACACCATCAATGAAAACATATGGGATGGCCTGGAGTCTGAAATGCCTTATTTTTGCTTTACTCATCCAATGAGGACACAGAGCCCATTTGAAGGAAATGCACCATGTCTTGGGTCCAACAAGGAGTAGGTACATCATCTCTCCCTTCTTCTTGATTATTCTATAGAACAAAAACAACCTCCTTTTCACTTTGTTCTTCTTCTTGTAGAGCAGAGGCTAGTTTCTCACACAAGCCCCTCCCATGGACCAGCTTGGTGACCTTAATCTCAATGTCATATTCCATGACATGAGTGATCCACCCTACACATTTCTCATTCAGATCCTTGCTGAGGAGGAATTCTTTGACTCATGTATGGGAGACCAATAGTTGGATTTTGTTGTTTGACACCAAATGCTTAAACTTCTTCAGTCCCCTGATCACCAGGACTTGCTTCTCAATGAAGGAATACCTCACCTCATAGTCTTCTAGACTTTGACTGAAGAAAGCAATTGGTTGTTCTGAGCTTTCTTTGTTTTTTGAACCAGGATTGCAGAGATAGTGTCACTTTGCCACCAAAGGCATACAATATGAAGTCCTTGGAAAAATCTGGATTTACAAGAGTTGGGGCTTGTGATATGGCCTCTTTGATAGCTTCAAAGCTTTCCTTTCCTTCATTGTCCATCTGAATGCTAAGCTCTTCTTCAGCATCAATGTTATTGGCTTAATTAGAGTAGCAAAGTTTGGGACAAACCTTCGAACAAAGTTGATCTTCCCCAGAAGCTTTGAAGAGCCTTCTTGTGACTTGGCAATGGCAGTGCTTTTATTGCTTCAACTCTTTCTAGATCAATTTCCGACCTTCCTTAGACATAATGTGGCCCAAAGCCTTTGCCCTCATGGGCCAAGAATATGCATTTTTGGGGTTCAAAGATACCCCAAATCTTTTACATCTTTGAAACACTTGCCTTAGATGAAAAAGGTGTTGTTTTGTGTTCTTGGAGAACACAGTGATATCATCCAGATAGATCAACACTATCTTGTTGATTAGCCCTTTGAATGCCATATCCATGGCTCTTTGGAAAGTAGCACCAGCTGTTGGATAGTCCAAATGGCATTTTTTTGTATGCATAGGTGCCCCATTTGGTGGTGAAAGCAGTTTTGAATTGATCATCTTCTTTTACCATGATCTGATTGTATCCTGAGTAGCCATCCAAGAGAGAAAATCTCTCTAACCCAGACACCACTTGCAAGATTTGTTCCATTGAAGGGAGTGGGTAGTGATCTTTGAGGGAGGCTCTGTTCAAATCCTGAAGTCAACACACAACTTGATTTCTCCATTTTTCTTTCTGAGGGGACCATATTTGCAACCCAACTTGAATGCTTGATTGGGAATATGATACTTACCTCTATTAGTTTGTTCAGCTCCTTCTTCATCAGAGGCTCAATATGTGGGTTGACTGGTCTCTACTTCTTCCTGATAGGCTGAGCAACTGGGTCCAATTCAATTGTGTGTTGTGCTAGTTTTGGATTGAACCCTCTTAGGTCTTCATAACTCCAAGCAAACACATCGAGAATTCTTGGAAAAGTTGTATGAATTCATACCTTTCTTTCTCGGTGGCCACCTTTCCAATTTGAAGTGTTTTGTCTTCTCCAACTGGGATTGAATCTGAATCTTCTCCTTTGATCTACATGTTAGCCTTCTCCTTTCTAAACTGATCATTAGGATTGAAAATAGATTCCAGTGTCACTAAGCCTTTGGGAAGCTTGTTTGTATGCAGTTGTACTATCTGATTCCCGTATTGTTGCTCTAGTCTACTCTGGTTTCTAGCTGAGAATTTAGCTTCTTCTTGTAGAAAGTTAATGATCTTGCTGATCATTCTCAAACACCTGCCAGCATGTATTATTATCGCACTGCTTGGCCTCACAACCACATGGATATATGGTTGTTCTTTGTCTCTTTTGATGTTTTCCACCACATCAAAGGCTACTCCAACTGCTGCAAGTCTATCAATGGCTTCATTTTCTTTTCTGGGTATGGACATAATGTTGAAGGCTTCAAATCCTCCATGAGGTCCCATACTCTATTCTTATAGTTTTTGAGTAGGTCATTTTTGATAGCATTTAGTCCTCTGACTTGATTGGCAACTAGTTCACTATCACCAAACACTTGTAAATTCTTGATTCCTAGCTTTCTTGCCCAATGAAGACCTTGGACTAAAGCCTCATATTCAATAGTATTATTTGAACAAGCAAACTAGAATCTAAAGGCTGCATAATATTTCATACCCCTGGGAGACACAATCATAGCTCCTCCTCCAGCTCCTTGTCTACTCCTTGACAATCGTAAAATTAATTTCCATAGTCTCATTGCCATCAAATTATGTTTTAGGCCTCCATTAAGGTCATCTATAGAGGAGTGTTTTTTCTAATGTAGATGGTAGACACCCAGCTAATTCTTCCATTTTATAGGGGTCAAAATCATGTCCGACCCACTCATCTAGAGTCAAGTGACTTTCTTGGATACATCTCCACATTGGTATTTGCACCACATTTTAGTGTTTGTCTAGGGGTCTTCTTGATCAAAATTGAGCGAGTTACCATTAATTGGGCTAGGTCACATATGCTTTTAGACAAGATGATAGGGGCAATGGCCACAATCGAGATCTTTGTGGCCTTTGCCCCATATCTTGTCTAAAACATATGTGACCATCCGGTTAACGCAGTAGCCTCTCATTTTTTGATCAAGAAGTCCTCCTAGAAGCACTAATGAAGCAAAATGTGGTGGAATGTATCTATGATGGACACATTTTACAAAGATGACATTGGGCCAAAAAAGACATGCTTTTGAGACTCGGATCCTTGAAAGAATTCCCAGGTGGTTACACCTTCCCATCTAATGAACTACTCCTCTAGAGATGACCTTATATTGGAGAACATAAAGATGACATTTGTTTGGGCATCAAATTATTCTTTGATGGTTCAAGGATCAATCATACAATTGTGCACTAATTTGTCTCCAATAATGAAATGAGACATAGAATGGAGGGGTCTCACAATTCTTACCTTGTTGTTCTCCTTAGTTCTTCTCGGGTTGAATTGCATTTGTAAGCACTCTCTCTTCTTGATTAGGGGTTGATTTGAACTTGACCAATTTTGCATGGCAGTCTGTAACAAATCCCTCTATCTTGGAATGGCCAATGACTCCCATAGTGAAATGTTCACACTTGTCCTCTTCATTTGCTCAATAATATTGAATGAGCTATCTTTTTGCTTCCCCTTCCCAGACACATTTATTTCTTGCACATGGGTTGTTACAACCGGTGCCTGGCTGGATTTGGAAGGTGGCTTGGATTGGTTGCATGTTAGGAGTTGCACTTGGAACACCAAGACCTTGTGGAGTGATGGAAGGTTGAGGGTTACCTAAGTTCAGTGGTTGGCCCTCTCCAATGCTTCTCTTTTTGGACCGTGTATTGGCAGCCACACTTTGAGGAGGGAACTGATTCATCCCATAGAAATCTTCAACCTGCCAATTTACAAGCATGGTCTCTCCTAGAGGTTCACCTTGTTGAGCTCCTTGTTGCTTTGATCTCCTTCTGACTAGGCTCTTGTGACACCATACTAGTTTACACCATTAGAGCTTGATTTAGAGCACCATTAAAACACATGGATTGGTTATGTGGCTGACTACATGGAAAACACCAATCATATTCCTGTGCCATATTGTTCTATGTAGGGACCAATGCCTTTGATGTTGAGGTTGTACTTGGATCATAAGACCTAAAGGTCTAGCAGCTTGAGGTTGTCCTTGATTTTGATTCTGATTTGTAGTCTGAGGTGGTGGCCTATTTTGTTGGTATTGGGGTCTAGCTTGATATTGAGCTTGGGGTTGGTATGGCCTAAAACTCTGAGCTTGTTGTCTTTTGATGGTCACTAGCTCATTCCCAAAGTTCTGAAATTGCTTCATCACCGCTTCCTGAAACTCTTTAGAGGCATTAGATGATGAAGTGGAAGCTTCAGCTAAGCTTTGATTCCTGGGGGTGGGTATAGGAGCTAATGTAGGTGCTTGGCTAGTATCTGGGCTTCCTAACTCAGGGTACAAAGGCATGGATGGCCTAGGAGTGATTTTTCTAGCTTGAATCAAATGGTTCTCAGCCCCTATGGAGAGGCTATAGGCTGTAGGTAATGTAGTGCCCCCATTGACTAAATCATCAGAGAAATATCAAAATTTAAAGCCCTAAGAAAGTATAAGAAGGCACCTTCATTAGTGGGATTTACTATTGTTGGAATCCTATCCTAGGTCCATTGGAATCTGAGGTTGAAGTCTATCAGCTACTCATTCGGGGCTCTCTTGATTGTTGTTAGTTGCTCCAACAAAGAAAAGTTATCACCTTTTTCCCCAAACTGATTGTGAAGGGCCGTGCACAGTTGGTTCCAGTTCTAGATAGAGCCTGCTTTCAAGACTCTTGAACCATTGTGAAGCTTTCCCTTTGAATGAAGAGGCAAGTAGCTTGACTGCAATGTCCATCTCATGGATCTCATGGATTGTACAGACATTTGTAATATCTTGGACATGGTCACCAGGAGAAGTTTGATTTTCCCCAGTGAAATGTGGGATGCTCTTTAATGCTGCAATCGAAATGGGTTTTGTGTAATCAAGGTGAGTGGACTACTACCGGTGAAGTTGACATATGGATTTGGTTGTGCCATTCTGATTGGCCTAAGAATCCTTTGCTTTGAAAGAAAGGCCTTGTAGGTGGAGGTGTTGACAAGGTTCTTCTTGGTGGAGATGGAGACCTCTGAACTCTTCTTCCCCTCCTTTTCCTACCTAGGGATAGACGCAAGTATTCAAATATACCTTCTTTCCTTGCTCTAGACCGGGTGAGATTCATGAATCTCCCAAGCTTGGGCTGCTGAAACCAATAGATTTGTTTCTTTTGGAGTCGCCAGATGTATAATTTTAAGGCTTCTTAAAAGCCAGAATCACAGCAAGTGTACATCAATTCCTACTGTAATAAGATGGAGACTTCTTGGTCCCACCGGCATGCCAAAACTATTAGTGTAGAATCACAACACCCCCAAATGAGCCCTAAAAATATTTTCTTTTCTAAGGCATGCTCATTTGGTGTGATTGCATAACATTGAACTTTCCCCAAGGTGTGGGACCTTGCAAAAATGGAAAGCTCTCCAGATTGAAGGTTGGTTCCTTATTCCTCTGTTTAGGTGCATACATAGAAACTTGCAGAGGGTCTGTTCTTAATCCTAATCTAAACTTTACCAAGGAGACATGGATAGAAGGAATACAAAAATGAAAACAAAGCTAAACTACGAGGTGATGCACCAAAGGAATGATGAACACTTAGTTTTCCTTCGACACGAACCAATAAAATGCATACAATAAACAAGCACAGATAGCCAGATATGTAATGAGAGACCAGATAGAAGCAAAAGAAACAAGAAGGATCTAAGATCGATCACAAACATATTTTATTTCTCTATAGATTGATACAGTTCATTACAGAATAGTGAAAGGAAGAAATGTTATAATTTTAATGGAAGGCCTGAACCCCACAAATCCTTTGCTAGAAGGAGAAGGGAGCCTGCAAAACTAAGAATATCCAACCCTTTACAATGAATCTTGTTCCCAAATTTATAGATTCAACTTGAGAGAAGAAAGAGAGAGAGAGAGAAGTGGGAAAACACGGGTTGAAGCTCAACAACCATTGTTAATGCTTCTGCTAAAATTTTCCCAAATCCATCTTTACTGCATCGATCCTTGGTTTGGCGTCTTGGAGAGAGAGGAAACGATAGAAATAAATCAAATCCGATCTGGTTGTTGAGACTGGTGGATCCTGCATTGAAAGCTCAAAGACATTTTCCTCCATTTCCTTTACCTAACCTCCTCAAAAATAAAGTCTTAGACCTCCATTGCATGGGCGAGGCCGAGATCCTTCCAATGGTGTCAGATTCACAATATTTCAAGCCCTGAGTCGAAAGATATGCCCCTTCAAAGTTTGTATCGAATCCGTACAAGTGGGCGGGAAAACCAGTTTGGAAAATGGGCCCCTCTTTAATATGGGACACGTGGCAGTCTTTGGTAGGCTGGGGAGATGCGCTCCAACTTTTTCCTTTATGCCTTTTGAACGAAAGGCAAACTTTCACTTTTTTCCCCGACTCCCCACCTTGGCTTTGACTCGGGTCTAAGTGTTTACTTTTCCCCCGGCGGAGTTGTGGGCCATTTTGTAACTTTTACTCCCTTTTGAGGTAACAAGGGGTGAAAATCAAATTTTTCCTCACTGCTTGCTTTCCCTTGGGACACATGTCACTCTGGCACTCGCTCGGGAACCTTTTCTCCATTTTACCCTTGAAACAACGCCCTTAAGACACTTGGCAACCTCTGTTGGTCCACTTATGTTGACTATTCAACTAACCTTGCCCCCCTTTGAGGTACATGTGGAGGCACCGCGCTTGTTTGCAAACCCGACCCAAAGTTGCCTTTGGAGGAGCGCCGAGTTGACACTTGTCGGCCTCCGCTACTTTTGTGGAATTTTCAATGGTTCCTCTCATTTTTAGGCTTTGGGCTACGTGGCGAGCTCGCACTCGTTTGGGTTTCTCCCTTTGGATTCACTTTGAGAGAAGCATCGTTAGGACACGTGGTCTCTTCCACTGCCTCCTCCATACTTAGTTGTTTTTGGGCCTTTCCTGAGCCATTTCGAGCCCGAGGACGTCGAATCTTCATTGTTTCTTCTTCTTCCAGTTTTGGTTCCTCTGTAACATCTCCCCTTTTTGTCTGACCCTGCTATTCCATTGTTGAGTCTACCTGTAACTTGCAGAATGAATTTAAGGCGTAGAAACGGCCTGACAGAGTCGTTTCTTTCTATATAGGATCCTTTGCTCTTTCTTCATCTCCGCCACTTCATTGTTGAATATTTTTTGCAACCAATTTGCAGGATTGAATGAGTTCTCTTGGGTTCCTTTTAAGTAGGGTCGTGATTCAATCCAATATTTAGCTTGGGGTGAAATATGGATAATAGATTGGTTTAAGCTTCACATTAAAAATATTGATAAATGTGAATTATGTGGAGCTTTATCATTGGATAGAATTTCACAAAGGTACACACTTGAGAAAGAAGATATACCAACCGAAGACAAAAATAGGTGGATTAAGAAAAGAGTGCCACTTGGCAACATGTGGAGAAAATGACATGGCTAATTGCATGAATGATTGGAAATATCCTCGAGCAATCAAATGGTGACACGTAAGGATGGAACAAGTAAATAATTTTGATGTATGGCAAGCTCATTAAGCGACCATGGTGGCGGCTTCATATGAAAATGGAAAATTCATCAAATCTTAAGATGCACGTAAATAAAATTTCCCGAATTTTTGAACATGGCTCTTTATGAGGATCATGAAAGTGTTGCAAAAGGAATGAGGTTGTTTCATCTAAAAATGGAGGAGAAATTTGTAACAAAATTTTGTCTTAGTCGGGAAAGTTTGTTAAGAATATCGATAAAAAATGTCGAAGGAAACTTGTAAACGTTTTCCTCTAAACATTGAGAAAATCATGGAAGTGTAATTGAAGACAATTTTGGAAGGCAATATT
Source organism: Taxus wallichiana var. yunnanensis (assembly GCA_018340775.1). NCBI lineage: Eukaryota > Viridiplantae > Streptophyta > Pinopsida > Cupressales > Taxaceae > Taxus > Taxus wallichiana. Next base: position 473,793,926 of record CM031244.1, read on the forward strand.
ATAAATGTCAGATAGTGTAACTAAAGATAATTTTAGGAAACAATCTTGTAACAAAAAAATCACTAGTACATGTGAAGAGAATTTAAAAGTAGAAAAATCATAAATCAGAAAAGGAGTTATGCTTGTCTATTTAAGTCAAATTTCAAGCATGATATAGTTGTTGAAAAATAGTGCAAGGGTGTAAATTGAAATTTCAAAACAGGGAGTTATCAGTAGAGAGAAGACAATGTTTTCAAATGAAGATTTGTTGATTGAATAAGAGGTTGATGACAGATCTCTAGAGAGAAGCAAAAAACTAGATCTAATGAATGCTTGAAGAGTAAGTGAAAAAGAGGTAAGGAGAGTGATGAAAAGATGAGCTTGAAGAGTGAATGAAGAGAGTAAGAGAAAAGTAATCATAATCTGTTGTATTAGCAACATAAGAACTATATGATCAAATTATTTGCAATATCTATCTAAGTGGGTGCTTAGATCATAGGGTGGGTGCTCTGATTCGAGTTGCATCTTCTTCTTAAACTAGTTGAATGGGTGCTTAAATTTCTTTAAGTGGGTGCTTGAAGATTCTGAAGTGGGTGCTTCAAAGGTTAAGTGGGTGCTCAACACAACCAATATCATTGTATGCTTTGGAATTGGTGTTCTGATAAAGCCATTGTTTCAAAGTGGGGTTTCTCCTTTTATGGGTTTCCCACTATAAATTGTTATCCATTTTTACCTCCTGGTGAAAATGGACAACTTAGGGAGCCTTGCATTGAACCAATTTACTAGGGAGGCCCACAGTCAATCTGGGAGGTGTCTTGACTGGTCTCGAGTTTGAGGGGCATCAACGGGGGTCTCCAAAAAGGTTGGAAGCCATTAGAGGAATTTTTTCCTCTTCTGTTTTCATAAAATTCAAGTCTTACTCAATGAGAGGAGATGGAGCGGCGGGGCCCACTTACGGTAGAAATAGCAAAAATATGATATTTTCCTCAGGACACCCTTAGATATGTTTACATAACTCCCGACACTCAAAAAATATCCAAAAAGTGGCAAAAGATCCTGGAGGAGTTTAAAAATAATAATTCGTAGCTCTTAGCTAGCTCGCCGAGCTGGTTCAATTTTATTAATGGTAGGTGTAACACTTGGAAGGGGGTGAGTTTTGGTTTGATCTCATCCAACCAATCTAGAAATAACATAGCAAGCCACATTGGTCAAGGGAAATAATGCAGAGTAGGGGAGACCGAGCCATTGGTCGAAATCATCCATGACGTTGTGGCACCGTTGTTGCAGGGGGGAAGAAAGTTTGGTGAGTTGTATGGTTAAAAGGCGAGCTCATACATGACGATTCAAGCTTAGTGTGCATTGTAAGGTCTATCCATTCAGATTTCATGGTAGTGTATATAGGGAGATCTCAGGGATATCGAATCATGCGTGTAAATGTAGTCGCGGGGATGACTTAACGAAAAATGGAAAAATAATTTGGCTTGCCGAAATAAACTTGGCGAGCCTTGAGCCAAGTTCCATGCGTGGAAGGATGCGAGTGCATCAAAGATGCACCACCGGGGGCCCTGGGAACTCGGGCTGCAATTTCCTGCGTGCCTAAGTTGGCACGTTTCAGAGCATTAGGTGTGGGCGACATGGTGGTCAATGGATCGATGCAGGTCAAAAGTGCTCCCGAGAAGAAATGCGAGCGTGATACGTGCCGATGGAACTTGGTTCGACCGACAAGGAGGTCAACAACTAGGATGTAGATGGTCAGGGGAGCCGAGAACACCTTATAGGTGTAGGGTGTGTGAGGGCCTCAAATCGCCGATGTAAAGAAAAATGGAACGATGGGAATGAGCCAGGAGGTGTTGTGTTCCCGCATACATACGTGGCCCACACAACATTGAAGCGTGGTCTCCTGTGGCCGAGTTCAATGCAATGCATGAGGAATGGTGGGCTCGGGAGCCGATCAAATAGGTGATGAGGTGACATGGAGGTCACTGAGATGGTGAGATAAGGTGAGTCGGTAGTGTAAAAAAAGGTAATCCAATGCATAAACAAAGGGATCAAAAATGCATAGGGGTGTCAACTTAGCGAGCCACTTGGTGAGCCGGACCTAATTCAATGCTTTAAAACACACAACTCCCATTTAAAATGGTGAAAATTGATGGGCCCCACTAAGATTTTAAATGCCCCCAAACATTTAAAATGATACAAATATTAGGGAAAGATAGAAAAAATTAAAATCATCACTCCTAGCTACCAAATTAATGTACAGCCCCGTGAAATGGAGTATAAGCTCTGGAAAGTGAAAGAGAGCTGCCCACACTTAGAAGGCCACAAATTTTGTATTTCTCAATGAAATCACGTAAAATTAGACTTTTTGGAATCATGGCTTCGAGCTCTACACTCAACAATAAAAAATTTCAAGATTCTATTTTTATTTGTGTTAGTATATGGATTTGCACGCATGAAAATGACATGCAACATTGTGGGAATGAAGTACCTCCTCAATAAATATGAGGCTACCTTTATTAAAACCAAAATGTATTTACACTGTACATTTAAAATTGTATGTGGGGGTGTTTTGGAACATTGATGGAAAGAAAAGTGACTGAGGGGGATTGTTGATTGAGAAACAGGGGATGGAAGCTCCGTGTAGATTTTATTGATCTCAATCAGTAAAAGATTACAGAGGATGGGCTGCAATATTTATAGATATTGCACACCCAAATACATCCGAGAAAATGAGTTGCATGTGCAACCAAAACCAGAATTCACAAGCTTCCAATAACATCCGAGAAGCAAAATTACATAAAGACAAATATATTGTTTAAAACAATATAACAATCTGAATACAAACAAATATGGTTGATTAACCATATAACCATTTAAAATTAATTAAATAATAATCCTATGCATAATTAAATAATAGGATAATATAATTTATCCTAACATTCCCCCCCTTAATTGTGCATTGTCTGAAGAGATGAGGAGAGAAATGCTCTGAACAACTCGAACTTGTCACGTGCAAGTGACTTTGTGAAAATATCTGCTCGTTGTTCAAATTGGACAAAAATGAAGTGATGTTGTGCTTCAATACATGTTCGCGTATGAAATGAACCTGAACTTCAATGTGCTTTGTTCTCTCGTGAAAAACTGGATTGCGAACAAGTTTGAGAACACCTTCGTTGTCAACATACATGGTGGTCGGTTTGTCCTGTGGTATTCCAAGTCCTTCCAGTATGCGACGTAGCCAAATCGCTTCACAGACAGCTTCTCCTGCAGAACGATACTCGGCTTCGGTGGAAGAGCGAGAAACAAAGTGTTGTTTCTTACTTCCCCATGATATTGGTCCAGATCCCATAAAGAATACAAATCCAGAAGTGGATTTTCTATCATCAATGTTACCTACATGATCTGAATCCGAATATCCATCAAGAAGAAGTTTTCGTTCTTCTTGTATTCTTAGACCAAGATCCACTGATCCTTTGAGATATCTCAAAATGCGCTTTGCTTTCTTTCAATGACAAATTTTGGGTTCTTGCATGAACCTGGATAGATAGCTCACCGCAAAGCGATATCCGGTCTAGTGTAGGTCGGATAAATGAGACTCCCAATCACCGACCGATAGAGTGGCACTTACCTCAGGAGATGGATCTGAACGAGATAACTGTAATCTATTCTCCATAGGTGTAGCAATTGGTGTGCAATCCATCATCCTAAACTTCTCGAGCATTGTCTTGGTATATTTCATCTGAGAAACAAAGATGTGATTCTCTTTCTGCCATACTTCCACCAAGACATGAGAATGCATAAGCCCGAGATCTGTCATGTCGAATGATCGCTTAAGATCTTTCTTCGTTTCATCAATCATCTTCATTGAACTACCAGTGATGACTAGATCATCGACATAAACTACAACAATCACCATCTCCCCCCCTTGCTTTTTGAGGTAGAGATTGGGATCGTATGGATTTCTGACGAATCCATGTTGTACGAGATGCTCATCAATCTTGATGTACCATGCCCGGGGTGCCTGTTTTAGGCCATACAGAGATTTCCTGAGTCTGCATACCTTTTCTTCTTGACCAGGTACTACATATCCCTCAGGTTGAGTCATGTAGACTTCTTCTTGCAAATCTCCATTCAGGAAGGCACTTTTTACGTCCATCTGGTGAACTTTCCATCCAAATCGAAAGTAATTAGAGCAAAGATCATCCTTATCGTTTTGATCTTAGTCATTGTGGGAGAAAATGTCTCCTCATAGTCAATGCCTTCTTTCTATGCGTACCCCTTTGCTACAAGTCTTGCTTTGCACTTGTCCACTGTCCCATCTGCTTTGTACTTAGTTTTGAATATCCATCTGCAACCAATGGGTTTCTTCCCTGGTGGAAGATCGACAAGCTGCCAAGTGTTATTCTTCATCACTGATTGATATTCAGAATCCATGGCATCTTTCCAAGCTTTTGACTGTAGGGCTTCCTGGACTGTAGATGGCTCGTCTGTTTCAATAACTCTACTCATCAAAGCAAAGTTAACTTCTTCTCTTGCTTTACTGCGAGTCCGTGGTCCAGGGGTGGATGTATCCGGTGGAGCATCCAATCTTGCATCTCGTAATGTGCTTGTACACCATTTAGGCATACGTTGAGCTGTTCCCATGGGTTGTGGTTCTATCTGATCAACACCATCATCCCCATCATCACTTTCATCTTCTGAGGGAACATTTGCTTCAGTTTTTACAACTGGTGAAAAATCTACATCTTGCGAGTCCTGGAGGAGGAGTCTCTGCTTCCTTCTTCTCGAAAAACTCAACATCTCTGCTTGTGTAGACTTTTCTCGGTCTTAGGATCCATCGATGCCTCACTCCAAGAGTCTCTTCACTGTATCCAATGAAGATGAGATTTTGTGACTTCATGTCCAATTTCTTTCTGTTCTGTTTGGGTATGTGCATGCTGGCTTTGCACCCGAATACTCTGAGGTGTGCAATGGATGGTTTCCTTTTTGACCATGCTTCTTGTGGTGTAATTCCATCAAGAGCAGTTGTGGGCGCTTTGTTTAACAAATACACTGCTTGTTTTTACTGCTTCTGCCCAAAATGTCTTTGCAAGTCCGGAATCATCGATCATGCATCGCACCATTTCCATGATAGTACGATTTCTTCTCTCGACAACACCATTTTGCTGCGGTGTGTGTGGAGGAGGCATTTGTCGACGAATCCCGTGAGTTTGTAGATAGTCTCTGAACTCATCACTGGTGAATTCCCCCTCGATCTTGAGCGGAGAGTTCTGATGTGACGACCAGTTTCTTTCTCAACTGCCACTTTGAACTTTTTGAATGTTTCAAAGGCTTCACTTTTCTTGCGAAGACAAAAAATCCACATTTTTCGTGAATAGTCAACACAGAGCATGAAGTCTGGAACCCCAATGACTTGGCTGCATTGGACCGCACAGATCGGTATGAACCAGGTCAAGTTTACCATGAGCTCGAAAAGTACTTGTTTGGAATGAAACTCTGTGTTGTTTCCCTGCTAAGCAGTGAGGACACTTGTCTGTATCCTTCTGAAGAGATGGTAGCCCATGTACCATATTACACCGGCGAAGTGTGTCGAGATATTTGAAACTTACATGACCAAATCTCCGATGCCACAACTGAGCTGAGGTGGAGTTTTTAGCCACGAGTGCTTGATCATTTTTGTGAATGAAATCAAGTTGAAACATTCTTCCCACATTTGAGGCTTTTGCAATTATTTTCGAGCCTCTGGATTTATCTCGAATCAGACACATTTTCTTGCCGGATTGACTATCAAAGTCAATTTTCAGGTTGTGATCTAGGAGTTGACTGACCGAAAGAAGATTCTTTGTCAACCCAGGGACATATAGAACATCTGATAGTTTGCATTTGCGTGAACCAAGGGGTAGAGAAATGTTTCCAATCCCCTGAACTGTATATGAAGAATCATCTCCCAACGAAACATGATTTTTCGATGGCGTGTCCCTCATTGAAATAAACCGATCTGTGGGCGGTCATGTGTCGAGTGGCTCCCGAATCAACATACCGACGTCCACTAGATGACGTGGATGGTTCACTTGATCGAGTAGTGAACAAGAAGTCTTCATTGTCTGATCGATCTTGTTGCTCAAAGAATATTACCTTCTTTGGTGGGGTCTTCTTTTCAGCCTCCCCTTTTTCGCCCGTGATAATTGTTTGAATGTCCCTTGTAAGTTTGTTGTTGTTGAGGTCCGGATTGCTTGATGAACCTTTCTTATATGTGTTAAACCAACATTCTTGCAAGTCATGTCCTCTTTTGCAAATGGGACATCCTTCTTCTTCATTGATTGTCCCCATGATACGATTCGATGTGGGACTTCGATAGGATTTAGGTTTTCCTTTACCTTTTCCTTTCCATTTTTGATGTGAAGACAGTGCCTGCTCTTCTTCATCATCCTTGTTGTGCATTGCTTCCTCTTGTTGCAGTAGGTTTACTAACTTGTCAAAACTAATTGTCGTATCTGACAAGTTTAGAGTTGTGACAAAAATTCGGTAAGAAGAAGGGAGAGCTCTCAGAACAATGGGAACGAGAGACTCATCTTTGACCTCTTCTCCTAGGGCTAGAAGTGAAGCCCTCAACTCTGCAACTCTTCTTAGGAAGGCTTCAATTTTCTCATTCTGTTTGAATTTCAACGTATGTAACTGACTCTGCAAATTGAGTATGACATTCTTGTTCTTGGCCTCATATATTGTGCTCAGTTTATCCCAAGCTTCTTTTGCTGATGTAGCATCTCGAATGTGGACTTGCACATCGTCGGATACTCCAAACAAGATGATGAGCTTTGCTTTCTGATCTGCTCTATCAAATTGTCGTTGTTGTGTTGCATCCGTTGGTGATCTGGTTAGAGTACCAGTCACAACAGGCCAGATTTCTTCAAACTCAAGTTGTGTCTTGATTTTTGTCTTCCAAGCAGCATAGTTGCTTCCTCTGAGCAATTGTGAATCCGGAAGAAAAAATTTGGGGGCATTGGTGCCCATTTTGCAGAGATCACTGACAGGGTTTGGCTCTTATCACTCCAGGTATAAGGTCTCCCAATCTATATACCGTCATCGATATACCGAACCTTTCTATATACGCGCCCTTCCGATATACCCGTCGGTACGTGGAAGAAGCTCGCCCTTTCTATATACCCAGAGGTACGTGAAAGAGGCGTTAACGTACGTGAAAGAATTCGATACGTGGTACCAAGACAGTACTGATGGGGTCTGTGTGATTATTGACACCGGCTCAAAGAAATATCCTCATACGCGCGTAACTTCGCTATATACTCGGATAATTTCTCAGTCCGGATTTATGTCTTGCAATCGTTCACAGACGGATGGGATGGTTCATAGTGTGTGCACTGTGACCTTATTACTCCCCGTCGATTTATAGGGACGATGCCCAGATGACGTTGTTGCAGCTATATTAGGCGTTAAGTGCAGTAGTAGTCACGACGGCTTTACCCGTAAGCGCTTCCCAGAGGCACTGTATATACCGAACGCTGCGAATGAGATCTAGGATCTCGTGAGTGTTACAGAACCAAATTTACTATTTTTGATTACAATTCTGCCAGTTTCTGAGCAGTTACAAAGTTTTGCAGTTGACTATGGCAACCTGCAAATTAGTACAATATACAATACAATTTGAATGACAGGCAAAAAATTTCAGTTTCGGGGTCCTGGTGACCTCCTGAGCCCAAAATGCTAAAAATTGCAAAAAAATAGCTGAAAATGCAATTTTTAGGTGGGTCTCCTTTTGCAAAAAATGTCTGGAATGAGAAAACAGACCAAATGGGAGAATTTTTTTTACCCTAAGTTAGGGATTTCTCCGCTAAATTTAGTTAGTTGTAACTAAATTCAAAAAATCTGCTAAATTTAGCAGTTCCGCTAAAAATTCCGCCAAATGCAAAATGTGAAGTTGGGGGTGGGATTTGAACCATGCACCTCCCACTTCTAAGGCTTTCCCTCTATCCAACTTGGCCACTTAAGGGCGCTTGATGTAGAGATGAGCAAACTTGTATTTAAAGTATGTGAAAAAATGGCTTACCTTAGAAAATGCGCCCTAGATGAGGGATCCACGTGGCAGCAGCTGGTGAGAGGCGGTTTAGGGTTATTTTATTGCTCCAAATACGGATCTGAAGTGTTTCTTTTAACCTCCATGCCTTTGTATTCTTCTATGGCCGCATTTTTCTTCTTTTCACGCACTGATTCATGTACAGGCCGCGTTTTTTTTTGTTTGGACGCAGATCTTCCTTCCTTGGCTGCGTTTCTTCCTTGGCCGCTGTTTTTTATTCCCTTGGCCACGTTTTTCACTGCCTGGCCACGTTTTTCACTGTACAGGCCGCGTTTTTGACTGTATACAGGCCGCGTTTTTTTAATGCTGGGCGCGTTTTTTGCGTTGTTTGCCTTTGTACAGGCCGTGGGAGACTAAAAATGGCACCTTTTTTGCTTTGGCTGCATTTTTTTGATTGCTGGGCCGTTTTTTTTAATGCTGGGCGCATTTTTTTGATGCTGGAGGCGTTTTTTTAATCTTTGGGTGCATTTTTTTGATCTTTGGCGTTTTTGATTAGACAGCCGTATTTTTACAATCTAAGCTTCATTTGCTTGCTGTTTGCATGTGCAGGGCGTGACAGATGGAGAAGGGCGCGGGCTTGAGGAGAATGACATTTTTTTAGCTCCAAAAACACATTTTTTCTAATGCAGGCCGCGCAGGGACTGAGTATGGGCGCATATGCTAAAAAAACTCTTTTTTCACCTCCCACTGTATATTTTCCAGCTTGGGCGCCTCCTTCTTCTTTTTTTTATTTTCTTTGCTCTGTTTGTTCACTGCAGGTGCATATACACAGCAAAGCAATCCTCCAAAACAAGATATACCTCTAAATGCAGTAAAATCAAAACCCTGATTGGGGAAATTTTTTTTTTTTTTAAAAATTCAATACCTGTAGCAATTTTTGCCTGGTGCTGAGTGCACCAGTGCAAAAAAAAATTTGCGTTCCAAACACCTGGAACTGAACAGGAGGTTGTTGGTTTGCAGGGGGTTCTGGGAAGCTGCAGGAGGCAGCACTGGCTCTCCTTCTGGTGCAGATTACTTCTCCACGAATTCTCCTTCTTCTGCAACCTTCTCCAACCTTGCCAGGAGCTTCAATTCGCTCTGGTACCAAATGTTGATTGAGAAACAGGGACGGAAGCCTGTGTATATTTTATTAATCTCAATCAAGAAACATTACAGAGGATGGGCTGCAATATTTATAGATATTGCACAGCCAAATACATCCGAGAAAATGAGTTGCACAGGTGCAACCAAAAACCAGAATTCACAAGCTTCCAATAACATCCGGGAAGCAAAATTACATAAAGACAAATATATTGTTTATAACAATATAACAATGTGCAAACAGACAAATATGGTTGTTTAACCATATAACAATTTAAAATTAATTAAATAATAATCCTATGCATAATTAAATAATAGGATAATATAATTTATCCTAACAGGATGGAATGGAATGAAGGAAAGGAATGAATGGAAGGAACATGCAAGAGTTAGGTAAAAGTAGAGCCTAATATTGCATGGAGAAGAACAATAAATAACTAACACAAATAAAGCAGAGTTTGCATTAGCTAAACAAGAATGAGTAAAAGGGAGCACACGTGAACAAATAGATAATCAAAGCTTGATCACTGTGAACTAGAACAACATATTAGTAGTGTTGACAATAATATCCAAGATAATATTTGCATGCAAGATTCAAACACTAACATCTAATGAACATGAGAAAATCAAATGCTATGAGAGACAATGAATGGGACACAAAGTTCATATTTCATTAACTCCAGAATGTATTCTAAAAAGAACACAAAGTTTCTTTCTTTGAAGTAAAACTTGCATACAAAAGTATTTTCTTCTCCTCTCTCAAAGTCACCCTTTACAAATGAGCCCCTGACTTCCTTTTATAATCCAAAAGTTAGCTACAAAGTAGTTAGTCTTTTACATGAACATTAAATAGGGCACTTAAGTGAATTTTGAATTTTTCAACCAACTTTATTAAAAGCTACTAAAAATAGAAACCACTTAAGTTATCCACATTTTTCTGAAAGAAAATTCAATAACAACATCCTTTTTTTCTAAATTCCACTTTTAAAACATATGACCATAACCAGTGCCTTATCCATTGAAATGGGGTCCACCTATCTCAAACATATGAGAAATGGACTCTCCCATTTCATTAGATACCAGAAAACTATCTTCTTGAACCATCGGTGAAATTAGGATCCGCTTCTTTTGCCAATTGAAAGGATCTGAACCTTCGCAATGTTTCGAACATCTTTTCTTATTCTGGTGGTTCATTTGGTCAAAGAATAGCCTAACAAAATACCTAAAATTCCAAGATCCTACATGGCATATCATTCAGATTGACCATCTTTGATTGAGCATTCTCAAACAAGTTCTTTAATTTGATGCAACACTCTATTGAAGATCAAGAGAAATAGATGGCGAGTATACATGTCCTTAAAAATTGTGAAAATTTTTCTTCCACATGTTCCGATGAACATTTTTGATTATGCTCATTTACAAGGTCAGTAAGGGATCTCACCTGAATTCTTGAATCAAGGCAAGTGAAGTGAAGGCTTCTTTACATATGCTCTCATAATGGATCATGTAATCCTCGAGAAACATCTTTCTTGATTTGAGATGAAGACACCAAAGAAAATGTGTCCTCAATATTAAAATTCGAGAATTCCTTCAATGGCTAAAGCGAGGGCTCCATAATCTTCATATCATGTAGAATGGGCAATATTTCATCCAAATTTGATATGTTAGAAACAAAATTTTCCTCAAGAATTAGATCAAGATATGCACCGACATCTTCATGGATCTTAACCATTGTTTTGATCATCTCTTGGCCTAAAACGATAATATCCAAAGCCAAGTTCTAGTGACATGGCCTAGTGTGTTTATTTCTTTTGATAAATTTAGAGTTTCTTCATCGGGCAGCGACCGCACAGGTACTGGGAAAGTGGATGATATGTGATTTATCAGATGTTGAACATATTCCACCAATTGATTCTTCTGGCTTGAGAGTTCTGAGACTTATATTTATCAAGTCTCTTTAGCATGATATCAATTGAATCTTGGGCCATCGCCATGTCACTTTCCAATGTGGACCTCCCAAGTTCAAGTTTGGAAAATTCATAATCAACAGTTGTCATGGCATCATGCTCCTTGTCAACTTGTGGGATGGAAAGATCCGCAAAATGCTTTTCCGTTATTATCCACCATTATTTGAGAAAGTAATTTAGGCTTCTTAGAATGATGTCATTTAAAAGTTTGAAAAGGGCATCAAGTCAATGTCAATTTCCTTGATAAGCCTATTCCTTTTCTTGATTTTGCAATCAACCTAGAAAGGAATATTCACTATTTCTGCATATAGAAGCTTGGAGCTCGAAGTAACATTCTCATTGTTCTCGACATCATGAGATTCTAAAGAATCCTTTCCACGACCTTGATTTTAGGAGAAATAACCTCTATATCCACCTCTTGATCATTTAAGAGATTTTGGGAAATCTCTTCATGAACTGTAGGTTCCGAAGTGTTTGATATTTGCACTACTTGTACCTGAGTGGACGCTTGTGCAAGGTACAACTGAGGATCGTTTGTCATGACCCTTTGAGAACTATAAATAATGTGAGTAGAAGAATCTCTACTTGAAGTAGAAAATCCCAATACACGCTCTCTTCCTTCACTAGGGCTAGGACCCTTAGATTTTTCTCCTCGTGACACATTCTTCGGTGAAGTGGATTTTGGCAACCACTCCTTTCTTGCTTGTTGCGTATGACTGGATGACATGGAGGTTGATTGAGAAGGGGCTTTGGTTGAATGGAGACCTCCTTGAGTTGGAAATTTTTGTGATCTTGAAGTATGATCTTGAATTGATTGTAACTTGGCAAGTTCTCTTTCGTACCAAGATATGCTTCTTTCAAGAATCGGTTGATTCTTGCTATCAAGAGAAAATTCATCTCTTTTGGTCCAATCAATTCGTGGCAATGGGGTAAAAGAAACTGCATCATATGAAGGATCAATAACATCTTCATCATCATTTACGAATGAATCTGGAGGGTTCCTGATGTGAAAGGCCTTGATCTAAGCAAGGTTTAGGTGAGACAACTCTTGTCTTCTTACTTCATGTTTGCCTGAAGAGAAATCCCACAAATCTTCCATGGTAGGGTTATGTCGATACTTTTCTCTAAGAAGATTATGCATATATCCATTGATATCAAACTGGGATCTCTTCACATATGGATGAATAGTGATGAGGGAAAACTCTTTTTCCATGAGTTGTGCACTGAAGAGATTTGGACATTGGTATTCCCTAATTTGGATTGGGAAATGAATTCTTGAGCGATACTTGTCACTAAGAAGAAAGTAAAATTGGAATAATTTTCGTACAAGTTCCATTAATGCCCATCTGTCACTAACGTACTTAGGAAGTTTCCATGGAGTACGCGTAAATCTGCTTACGTGAATTTAGGAAAAGGATGAAAATTGAATAAACCATGTTCCCCATTGGGAAATGACATCCATGGCTTCTTTAGAAAATATTTCCTCTGTATTTTGATTCAGGTTTTAAATCACGCAAGGTGAATGCATCATTAACTCTTTTGAAATGATGAGAGCTATTTTTGAAACTCAGTTGTGGATAATAATGGAAGACATTATTTGATGGACCCATGACTCCTCTTGTTTCGAGTCCCAAAAATAGCTTTCTTCTAGCCACTGCATAAGTCGATATGATGTCATGTAGAAACATCCAGTCATCTTCACTTCAATCAATTGTTTGTGAAGAGTATCACTGATGATGGTGGCCCAATCCAAAAACTCTCTCTTGGAAAGGATGATACAGATAAACTGATACATCCATGGGTGGAAAATCCTGGTAGAGGGTAAACCGAAGACTCGACTCAAGAGAGTAATCATGTCCCCGATTTCTTCCACGAACTCAATGCGGTACAATTCTTTAGGAAGCCGGTCAACTCGAGGCCTCTTGGTCACTAACCAATTGTTATTAACCATCTTGCTCCACCTGAGGGATCTTCATCCTAAAATTCTTGTGCTGACTTTCGAGTGATATCCACATTCTCAGGGAAGTCAGGTATGCTGAGCAACTCCTCAATGTGCTCTGGTGTGATTAAGAGGAAAGGCTCACGATTATCTTTAAAAATTCCTCATCTCTCAGGATCATAATGCTCCACGCAAGCGATAACCAGCTCTGGACACTGCACCAAGATAGGAAATATTGCTACTTGGGGTAGACCGGTATGGTAAAGCCTATCCAAGAATATGATTTTGCTTTCAGCTTTCACCCGATCACAGAATTGTTGCACATTGATGTGACCTAGATTTGTATTAGTGATATTATCATATGCCGACTTGATGGAAATGGGAGGAATGATTCCTTGAATTCATACTTGAGTGTGAAATTATTCGATTTATCCACTAGCTTCCTCGATCTTCCTGCAGATTTATTAGATTTTTTGGCCATTATGAATTTTACAAAAAAATGACTCAGGTACACAAAACAATGCAAATGGGGCGAGTCTCAGTCTCCGAAACCCTCGTCAATGCAAGAAAAATATGACTCATTTTCATATTATTATTATTTAAATAATAATAATAATAACTTGAATCTTTTTGATTTACAATTTTTGATTCTGGTGACAACAATTTATTTATTTATTCATTTTTTTCTAAAATAAACAAAATCACTCGATTTTAATGACCACATACTTTGAGATTTACTTCTTCCTTGCGATCTTCTGATCGATGCGTGAGTATACTTGCTTAATTCTTCTGCAAATGTGTGGAGACTTCTGGACTGCCTTCTCCTTTAAACTACCTTTTTAATATTTTATTTCGGGTGAATGCGTGATGATCCTTGGGCATTAAAAATGACTTCTTCCTCCTATGCATGCATGATGATCTTTGGGAATGCATGAAGACTCCTTTGTTTGTTGTTGGTTGCATTCTTTAGACTGCTTGGAGACTTCTTTCTACCCTTGCGTGGTGTTGTGTTCCCTCTATTTTAATTTTCTTTGCTTTATCCTTCTAGGTGTGTGGATATTGTTGCACTTTGGACTGTTCTTTCCTGAAAAAGGCGTGGGAATGGAGAAGCTCCTTGTCTTATTAAACTGTTGTTTCCTTTTTGTTATTTTGCTTTCCTTTGATGCATAAACCAATGCGTTGAAACTGATTTCATTCACCTGCGTGGCCTTTTGGATTGGTGCGTGGTGTTTTTAACTCCAAATGCGTGAGTATACCTACTTTTTATTTGTTTGTCCTTACCCCACGTGGTCTTTTAGACAAAATACAAGCTTTATTTATTTTATCTAATCCCTGCAAATACGTTTTATCCCGACTGCATGGCATATGTGGGTCATGTCGAATTGTGTTTTTCTTCACCTCAGCCAGTGTGCGTTTAAACTGGACTATTTTGGATTGTTTATGCTTTCCTGAGAAATGCGGCATGGGAAAAACTCTTTGGTCTTTTAAACTACTCGTTTTTTCTCTCCATGTGTGAAGGATCTTCCTTGCTTTGGATTGTATTTCCCTCCTTGGCCAATGCGTGACCAATGTAATATTTCCCTTTGGTTCTTAAAACCCACGTGACAGTTTCCCAATGATCTTGGATGAGTGCGTGATGAATACTTTGGCTTTGTCTTAGCGTGAGAATTCTCCTTTCAAATGATCTCCAATGTGTGGAAGATCTCTCCTTTCACTGAAAATTCAATTACTCTCATGGGGAAATGGTTACGGGAATTAAAGAAGCTTCCCCGTAATCGTTTCCCCTTCCCGTTGAAATAACCAACTCCTCTTCCTTCGGGTAGTGGCATTAATTTCTAGGGGAAAGTGGGAAATAAACAACCATTTTCCAATGGAAATGGTAAGGCGGGTTGACAATCCCCATTTTATTTCCCCATGTGGGAAATCAAGAGATTTTTGCCCGTTTGCCAATCCATTGAATTGGAAATCAGTGGAAGAAATCCCACAAGTGGGGAATTAAAATAAATTTTCCAGAAAGGGGAAATCCGGGTACGGGAAGCCAATTTGGCATCCTCGGCAATGGGAAGTGGAAGCTTACTTCCCCAACAGCTTAAAATAAAAAGTCGATTGACTTTTAATAATTATTATATTAATATTTATTTAATTAAAAAGCCCAAATTTTAATAAAATTAATTTTATCAAACAAAGGGTAATAAATTAATTAAATATTAATTAATAAATATTAAGAGTAGTTTATGACCTAGAGGGAGGATTTCTACCTAGAAATGGACGAAACGAAGACCTAATGATAAAAAAATGAGATGATCGCAACGAGGAGATAAATTGCATAAAGTAATACTTTTAAAAAATTTCAAAATTTCCATGTTTATTAATTTTGCGCGATCAAAATTAGCGATAACAATTTGATGGTAAAAATCACAAAAATGAGCCCAGTTTGAAATGGTGACTTCCAGGTGGTTGAAATGGCATTAAATGAGCATGGACAACCATTTTTATTCTGCCACAAGTTATGGGACAATATGGAATGGATTTTGCAGGTTTCCCATCATCATTTACACACATTTATGGTACCTTACAAGTGGTTGGAAGGGGAAATATGAGATTTGCAACTTCTCTCTCCTCTTCTTCATTTTCTATAAATTAAAGTGACCTCTCATTTGAGGGGGATTTTCTTTGTAACAAAACTCTATCAAAATAGTTTTGGAACACCAATGTGTTGCATGCCTTCATTTTGGACTTCTTGCATGATGATCCAAGCCTTTCTCTTACTTTGTAAATGGATTGTGTGAACTCATGAAGTAATAAATTGAAGTTTGTGGATATTTTCCTTCCCTTGCTTGGATTTGTTGCATTCTCTTTCCTCTCTATTTCAGTTACAAGTGTTTTGTGTCTATTTTTATGCTTCTTGTAGGGTTTATTACTATTGTGCTTCTATGAAAATGGTGGTGTGAATGTTGTTGAACTGTGGTGATTATTTCCACCCTCTTTACTCTACATTTTCTTCCATTTTCACATATTGGAGAGATTTCCCACACCCTTCTCTTGGTGCATCACCTTTTTAGTGTAGATTTCTTTCATTTTCATGCTCTTTCTCTCTCTTTGGTCCCTTGAATTCATAGGTTAGGAGTAGTTAGTAGATTTCCCTTCACTAGAGTTAGTTGTTGCATTAGTTTAGGAAGAGGAACTAACCTTCTCTGGAGAGTTTCTTCAACTACAGGTCCCACACCTTGAAGCAATTTCATGTTACATAATCACACTCGCTTGCCTCAACACACTCATATGCTAAGTAATCAGAGGGTGCTTTGTGATTTGGTGATAATAGTTTTGACATGTCGGGTGGGACCACAAGGAAGTCTTTATTTCATTACAGTAAGGTTGGTGTGATCTTGTTGTGAATTTCAGCCTTTAGAGGCTTTATAACAGCACATTTGGCGACTCTAAGGTGAAAATTTCAGCGGTTTCAACAGCTTCCGTGGTTCAAGTTCATGAGAGGAATCCAAACAAGGTCTAGAGAAAGAGAGGAAGGTGTTTTTGAGTATTTACAGCTATCTCTAGGTAGAGGAAGAAGGGGAAGAAGAGTTTAAAGATCTCCATCTCCACCGAATAGAACATTATCAACACCTCCACCCGTAGTAGGCCTTTTATTCAATCAAATAGAGTTCTCCAACCAATCAAAATGGCCCATCAACCTCCAAATCCATTTGTGAATTTCACAGAAGCACCCACTTGCTCTTAATGCACAAAATCCCATTCCAATGGTAGCATTGAATAATATCCCATACTTCACAAGGGAAAATCACACAACTCCCATTGATCACATTCAAGACATTGCAAATGTTTGTGTTATACATGAGGTTGTTGAAATGGATGTGGTAGTGAAACTGTAGCCTCTTCTTTCAAAGGCAAGGATTTACAATGGTTTAGAAGCTTGATAGGGGATTGATTACAAATTGGAATCAATTATGTTCATCTCTTTGTAATCAATTCGGTGAAAGGGTAGATAATCTTTCTTTATTAGAACAATTGACCACAATCAAGAGGGCTCCAAATGAACAAATGATGATTTTAATTTATGTTTCCAAAGAACATGGGACATGATTCCTATTCTAGTGAGACCAACAATTGAAGGTGTTTTTTTCTACTTCCTAAAAGCTCTTAATTCTGATATAGCGATGATGATACAATTTATGACATGTACAAATTTTCCCATGGCTTATAACATTTCTATTAGAGTCATTGATTCAATTTGCTAATGTTGATCGGAGTTTCGCTTGATGTCCAGATGAGTGTACGAGAAATCAATAAACACAAAACAACGTCAAATATACAAGGGCTCAGTACCTTGAAGATGATGATGAATGATAAGGCACACAAATGATGTTGAACTCCTGGTGTGATCCCAAAACCTGCAGCTCACATACACTAGAGAAAGATTGATTAGAGATTTTGACGGGGTTTCTGACAAAGAAGGTTCGGGAAGCATTAACTCCCTTGGTGGCTGTCAACCCCGTGTGATAAGAATAATGATAAAATAGAATCCAAACAGATAACATGCAAGTTGATAAACAAAAGGACCTGAAAGATGCCAGTATGCAGATGGTGCTATTGATCAGATGCGTGCAACATGAATCTCACTACATGAATCAAATCATGAGCAGAGTACCGTGGAAATTCCACATGTTATCACAAAGACAAAATAATAATGATATTATGATAAATGGATAAAATTCCTCAGCATTCACCCAAATTTCCTAACTTTTTCTTCCTCCTCAAAATATGGGGAAAACCCATATTTATAGTTTAATGGTGAGGTTAGACTACAGGTTAAAAGATACTCAGGGTGAGTAAAGTAACCTTGATTAAAAGAAGTGATGTGATTTAGCGGGGCTCACAATTTGACTTAAAGTAAAGAAAAAGATAAGGATGTGATAAGAGGTGGGGATATTAGGTGAAATAAAGTATTCTCTTTTTGAATTTTAAGAGTGGGATGTCGATGGGTGCATTATTGCCCATGTTTTGCATTATTTTTGAGATGTGACAATATTTGGATTATTAAATGGGTATGTAGAACCCATTAATTAATTAAAACTATGGATTAATTAAAATGTAGATGGATGGGATTTAGAACAAAAGAAAAGTGAGAGGAGATGTCAATGCGGGATGATGGAGAGGGGTTACACCCAAAAATAGGTGTCTACATTTTCCCCTTTTTGTTGAGTGGTTTGCGATAACAAGCCACAAGACAAAAACAAAAAGGGTTAGATGAAATATGTGTCTAAAGATGGATGAAGACATGACCAAAGGAAAGATGCCCTAGGCAAAAAAAGGATCACAATAATGATAAAAATGTATGGCGGTGACTCCAATATCACATCGGTAGAGGAAAATTGTGGTCTCAACAGAGACATGACAATGTTCTACGCACGGTGAGTGGGTGAAGACCAAGATATAGTATGGATGTAAACCACGATGACCAATGGGTCATAGGAAAACATCAAAATATGTGCAACCGAAAGTGAAAATATGCGTGAAATCCTTTTTTTTTCGCAAGGAATCATATGAAAAATCATGCGTCCCAGCAAAAGGGATGAGGATGAAGATAATGATGCCCCAACACAGGGCATGAGAAGGAAAAAATTGAGTTATATGCACCGACAAGTACAAGGATGAAAATGTGCCCCAACATAAGACATATAAGATATCCCAAGGGGAATAATCATAAATGTGGACATGATGAGTAGACATGATTGAAGGGCACGATAAAATACCCCAAAAGGGTGATAAATATGATGATAATTATGTTTCATAGTGTTGTCCACTCAAAATTCCCGCTCTGTCAAAAGTAAAATTTCAAAATTTTGAGTTTAAATGTCTTTTCCGTCCGAGCCGGTGGTGTAAAAAAAGTCTTGAAGTCGAAAAAATCTAAGTTTTGGGTCATTTTGTAAGTATTTCGGCCTCGCTTCGGACATTTTGTCTCGCCCGTCCCAAGTACGAAAGTGCATTTTGTTCCCGATCAAACAAACCTCCGAATTTGTCCCATTTTCGGGCCCGTCGGAAGTTTTTGTCCCAAGTGTCCCGAAGTTACTGTGCGAGATGTTCCAATTTCGGCCGAACCGCCTGAACCGCGTACTTCGCACTTTCTTGTCCCAAATGTCCCAATTTCAAAAGTGCGCTCTGTTCCAATTTCGCCCGAACCGGCCGAGTCGCGTACTCCGGAACTTTTTGTCTCAAATTTCTCAAGTTCAAACTTAAAGTGCACTCTGTTCCATTTTCGGCCGATTCGTCCGATTTCATCCCAACTGTCCCAAGTCCAAACGGGCCTTCTGTTCCATTTTCGGCCGATTCACCCGAACCGCGTCCTTCGGAACTTTTTGTCCCAAATGTCCCAAAGTTAAAAAGTGTACGCTGTCCCATTTTCGGCCGAAACTCCCGAGTCGCGTACTTCAGAGCTCTTTGTCCCAAATCAAAAATGCAAACTGTTCCATTTTCGACTGGCTTCGCCTTGACAAGCGTCCTTCGCACATTTTCGTCCCAAATGTCCCAAAATGTATTTGTGCGTCTTCTCCCTGTTTCGTCCGAATCGGCCGAGCCTCGTGTTTCGCGCATTCGCGTCTCACATGTCCCAAGTGAACCTAATGCAATTCATACTTAGTTTTTCCCGCTCGACCCGAATGTGCTAAATTTGAATTTAAGTTGCGAAGATCAAATTTCAAGGACAGCTGGCATAAGGACGAAGCTTTCAAGACGCCGTTTACATCAGTTTTCAAAGATATCCATTGTCATCTTCAAGATGAAATGTCTGGTGTGTCCCTCGTGGCAAAGACATAGCTGAGACGTTAAAGAAATTCAAGAAGCGGTTTCTGAAGACGGTGGGTCCTTCTCGATGATTCCACTGTCTGCCTCCTTCTTCATTCTTTTCTCTTCTTCCTATTCCTTTCGTATTCCATGTAATTAGTTAAGAAATTGCGTTTGGCATTCCTTAACTATTCTCTAGTTAAAAGAAACGGTTACGAGGAGTAACCGAATTGTAAGCTATATAATGGCCTTCTTTGCGCCATTTTGAAAAGGAGGAAGAACTTGGCATATTTTCTGCAAGTGTAAATAGATTATAGAGAAATCAATACGTATGACTTTCCTTTCTTTGTCTATCCGATCTCCTGTCTGCTCTAGGCTTTCATTTGTTTTCTTTGTGAAGATCATTTATCTCAAATTCGTTAGTCTCATCGATTGCATACTCTTCAACTTTGCAAGCACGGTGATCTTGCATAACCAAGAAGGAACTTTGTTTCCTTGATAACGAATCTGTGTTACGTTAAGAAACTTTGCGTTCTGGCAGATGTTATTTACAGAACTTTGTGTCTTTAAATTCCATCTTACTTGTTCTATACGAATGATCTTGTTTTCAATTCACTGTGACTTCGCATACATAAAGAATTACTCGATATCTATAATTCTGCATGTTTGCCTTTCTGCTCTTTTCCATGCTCTCATTTCCTCAGTCCTTTTGTAATTGATGACCTTCATAGAAAACACTTTCGTGGTATCCAAGTTTAACCAACAAATCATGTCCTGTACATTTGTAAATAGGTTTGTTTCTGAATAAGGGAACCTCTCCCATTAAAGAGGAGGGACTTCTTGTCCCCCCGATTGCTCTTCTTAAAAGTCCTATTTGAAAACCAACACATAGGAAAGATGCATGAGTGTTAGCAAACTAGAAGATGAAAAAAAAGAAAAAGCAATCCTACTTGTTTGGTAAGTAGGATAAGAAGTCAAGATATTTTTGCGATTAAGCAGAGCAAATATTCATGGAAGAGTACAAGATCAGATAGGTGTCATCCGTTAAGGTATTCTCCAAGACAAAAATTTCACAGGAAGATGGGATGAAGGATGTGTATGATAGATAATAGAGATAAGAGAAAGTGGACATGGTTGGAGTAGAGCGGACATGGTGGAGGAGAGGAATCAAATAGTAGAGAAGGACGATAAGAGAGGTGAGAAGATAGATGAAAGCACAAAAGAGAGAGAATGATAGTTAATAAGAAGGTAGTGGGAAAAGATAAGGGGGAAATAAATAGGTAAGGTACGAGGGACCTGGAGAAAAAGAAAATAGAGAAAGAGAGCAGGAGAAGAAGGGAGGGAGGAAGTTTAAACAAGAAGAAGACAAGATGAGAAGGGAAAAGAGATTAGAAGGGAAGGTGAATGTATAGAGATATATCATAGTAAAGAAGAAACAAAGATAATAAAGAGGAGAAATGGTGGAAGAAAGAAATGATGAAGGACAAAGAAGAAGACAAGAAAATGACAGAAGAAAGGATGAAAGGGAGATGGAGATCAAAAACAAAGGGAGAGAAAGAATGGATCATGAAAGAGATGACAGAGCTGAGAAGGAGAAGAGGTGAAGAATATTAGAGAAGGATGATTGGAGAGATGAATAGGAATAGTAGGATGGAAAGATGAAGAAGATGAAGAAGTTAAAGAAGATGGGGGAGGAAGTAGAATAGAAAAGAGAAAGAAAGGAATCATGAGGAGCTAGGAGATCTGAGAGGAGGTGAAAGAATGGAAAAGAACTGATGTATAGAGATGGAATAAGATAGGGGTGGTAGAGAAAGAAGTTTAGTAATGGGGGAAATGGAAATAGGAGGGAAAGAAGAGATGATAGAGCCAAAACAGGAAGGGAATTGAATCCCCGTGTTAGGGGTAAGACCCAGGTAAAGAATATGAAACAAAATGCATGGAAATGCATGTGGATGGTGGGATGATTAAAAGATAGGACAACATTGGTGAGTCAAGTTATCAATGGAGAAGTAGGATGAAAGTGTAAGGAGAAGAGGGGATGAAGATGATACAGAGGAAATGAGAGAAAACTAGGGGTAGAAAGGAGGAGAGGACAACAAAGAAAATGATGTAAAGGTAGTATGTGATGAAGACAATAGAGATATTGAAGAAGGCGAAGGGAAGATGGAAAGGCAATACCAATGGAGGGATGTTAGGAGAAATCCTCCGATAATGATCAGAGGGCACAAAAGAAAAAGGAAGGAAGGGAAAATGGAGGAGGTAAAAAGGAGTGAACCGGTATGTGTAGAATGGGGATAAATGAATTTTAGGAGAAGTCCACCAATAATTATTAGCGTGAAAATGGAAGATGACGATGACATAATGTTAGATGAATCAATGATAATGACGAGTAAGCATGGTGGTAGATATGGGGGAGTATTCTGGAAAATGGAGTGGAAAGAGTAAAGAAAGGAGGGATAATGAATGGTGCGGAGAGGATGATGAGGAGAGAATGTAATGGATGAGGATGTGGATGAAGATGAAGGAACCAGACATAGTAAGAAATGGTATGAAGTGGTTAAGTTATATTTCTGAATGAGGGATGATGGAGATGATATTTGAGGAAGTTTGAGATATTTTGTGTGAGGAAAAAGAGAGGGAAAGAGGATGTGTTTATGGGGAATGAAGAGAAAATACGGATGGTGGGAATGTGAAGTAAAGGGGAAAGGCAAGAAGATAGATCATTCTTAAGAGAGACTCTTAAGTAAGATCGCCATGCCATAGGAATGGTTAAGTAGGATCGCCAAGCCGAAGAAGAATAAGAATGATGGAAATACTTGAGTGGTGTATACCGAAATGGAACAAGAAATGAAAGGAGGTGATAACAAGGAAACAAAGGAGTGTAACATGAGTGGATGGAGGAATGTATGTGGTGTAGGATGGAGAGTGTAAGGGGAATTCTTAATTAGGATGTCTATGTTGTGCGAGTGATGATGCCAGAGTGTTAAGCAAAAGTTATGGAGTAGGAAGATGTTTCTAGTGTTGAATGGAATAGAAAATAATGGAGGAGTTTCTACAACGGGCAAGATCTTAAGAAAGAGATGCATTGTGATTAAGAAGCCTGCATGAAATGGGTGGTTAAGTAAGATTGTCAAGCCAAAATAAGAATGAAAGGGAAATGGAATGATAAAATAGATGCCAATAAAAGGATATTAAGAGAAAAACACAAAAATAATGGTCCGGTGGAGGACATGTGAAGTATCGAAGAAATAATGGAGAAGGATGAAGTGGGTGAGAAGAGTAACAGAGAATGAGATGGGGTGGATTTTAGGAGAAAATTGGGTTGAAAAAGGAGACTAGGAGGAAGGAATGGTCAACAAATGTGATTACGAATGAGACCTTGTTCAGAATGACAGGTCTACCTTGAGTAGGATTTTTGTGTTGCGTGGGGAGTTACACAGATGTGCCAAGCTGGGGATGAAAGGTCTGTGATGATGAAGAAGATGATGTCAACGCTAGATGAAAAACAAAAATAAGAGTGATGGGAAATAAAATTGGTGGATGATTGTAGAGAAGAGAAGGATGATGCGAGAGAATGGATGGAGAAAGATAACATTGGTCATGGTGGAGGATGAGAAGCTACCGGATAATGAATGCTACTTGAGAGATAATCTCAAGTAGAATTCACAAACTGCAATGGAGATCAAGTAGAATTCCCAAACTGAATAGTGTATTAAAGAGAGTGTGTAGAAATAGTAACAAATTTCATAGATTTATGGATGATATTAATAGGGGACATCCTTAAGAGTAAAAATATAGATGCAAATTTAATGATATGAAATTTGATTTAAAAACATAATTGTAATAAAAGATGATTTTGATGAGATGGGTGTCACATAACCATAGCAAGGGTCATGTAAGAAAGTTATGCTCTTAACCGGATAAGAAGTAAACAAGAAAAGGTACTACTCACAACATTGCACTTGCAGCCAACAACAGGTGTTAGTACATAACTAATGAGATTTGATTATACCAAAAGACCAAGAGGAAGATATGGATGAAAGATTCTCATAATCTTAATATTGACATGATGAGGGATTTGAGATGTAACCTATATGCGGAAGAAGGTTCTCCAAAGGTGGTGTTCCTTAAGTCTATGCCCCAGCTCTGGGAAAGGGAAAGAACAATAATAGAAGAAAGCTGATCAATGCGGGAAGCTTTCCGAATGCCATAACAAAAGAGTAGCCATCCTTCGAGGGTATGTTCTACTATATATATATATATATATATTTGCTTTGATTTTGATTTTAATTTGCATGTTTTTCTTTTTATTCTACATTTCTTGTTTTATATGCACAACTGTCCTTTAAGGGATCAGTCTATTTTTGGATAACTTTGAATTCTTTTTACATGCATGGATGTTAGCTTTACATGGGGGAGAGTTGGGGATAGAAAATTAGACCACTTAGGAGGGGATAATGACGGTACAAGAGACACCCCTATACCCTTTACATGACTGTCATAGGAGAATGAGAGGGTGATGGATGTAATGATTACGGGGTTCTCACCAAATGGGAGAACTTATCCATATTGAATATGCTATAAGTAGAGCCGTGGTACTCATATTCAAGGTCATATCAAAGCAGTGACGGTAGACCACATAATTCATATCATTACCATGATAGATGGAAGTGGATAATGGTGGAGACATGGTCTAAAGATAAGACTATGCTCATAAGTGTGTGTACTAACAATAGAATGGCTGTAAGTGCAATGCGTTAAGGGGTTCGATCTTTGGTTTACCATCAAGAGAAGCTAAGCGATAAGCCCCAAACCCATACTTATGTGTGATAATATATGGTCTGATCTAGTTGGGAGCAAATTTTCCCCGTTGGCTCCTTTCTAAGGTAGTGACATTTTGATTTTCTTTTAAAACCAAGTCACCTATTTTAAAATCATGCTCTTTGATATGTTTGTTATAGGCCATTGGATACGATCTTGATAGACATGATGGTGCTCAAGAGCGAGAAGGCGACACTCGTCTAATAACTCAAGTTGCATTAGATGTTCCTGGCGATAATCTTCATCAAAAATGAATTTGCGAAGAGACACATGTAAAGATGTAATTTGGATTTCATGGGGAAGAAGGGCCTTGGAGTTGCACACTAGAGAAAATGGAGTAGCCCTTGTGGAAGTGCTAATGCTAGTGTGCGATAGGCCCAAAAGCAAAGGGAAGTTGGAGATGCCAATTTCATCCCGCTTGGTCGATAGTCTTAGCTAAGATATTTTAAAGAGTTTTATTAGTGGCCTTGGCTTAGCCATTAGCTTGAGGATAATACGGGGAATAAAAACTAAGTTTAATCTTAAATGCATCACTGATTTTTTAAGGTCCTTCTTTTTAAAGTACTTCCTATTATCCATAATAAGTTTATGTGGAACACCAAAGCGGTAGATGATATGCTGATATATAAAATTAATGATTGGGCCAGATTTAGTAGAGGTGAGTGGGATTTCCTCCACCCATTTAGTGAAATATTCAGTAGCAGTGATGATATAATGATGTTGTTGTGATGAACGAGGATTTATTAGACCAATAAGATCAAGGCCCCATTGTGAAAAGGGCCATAAATCTTGGGCAGGCTATAAATCTTGGCTAGGAACACAAATAAGATTAGAGTGTTGTTGACATCTTACACACTTCTTGACATATTCACAACAATCATGGTTTAGAGAAGGCCAATAATAGCCAAGATGAAGAACACGTTTGGAAACAGATAATCCACTAAAATGCCCACCACAGATACCATCATGGACTTCTTGGATAGCTCTAGAGGCTTCATGGGATTGAAGGCACCGGAGAAGGATACCATCAAACCCGTGCTTATAAAGAATACCGCCAAGGATTACATAATGAGTAGCATGTTGGATAAAAGATATCCTAGCATTTTTAGAAAGATCAAGGGGAGTAATGGATTTGGATAAATAATTAAAAAAAATTGAATACCGGATATTTGACAAGTTAGATTCACTGCATCAATTTGAGATATGTCATAGAATGGTTGTTTATGATGACGTATAATAACCGAAAGTTTGGGATCTTTCCTTGTCCAAGGGATAAGGGCTGCGAGGGATGCCATTGTATCAGAAAAATGATTGGTCGAATGAGGGACAAGTTGAATAGTGTAAGAATCAAATGCTTTAAGAAGATGATGAGAAATGCCATGATATTTTTGTAGAATATAATTTCTACACTGATATTCTCTAGTGACTTGCTTTATTCCTAGTTCAGAATCACCACAAATGTCAAGAATATGGACACCTAGAAATATAACAGTTTCTAGTCCTAGTATGAGGGCCTCATATTCTGCCATATTGTTTGTACATTCAAAATATAATTTAAAAGCTAAGGAGATAGCGAGAATCCCCAAGAGGAATAAGAAAAACACCTTCCCCCCACCTTGCTGGCATTTAGAACCATCAAAGAAAAGAGTCATTTTAAGGGGATCATGATGAAATTGATTGATTGATTCATCTGGGAAGTGATTAGAGTCTGCGTATTGGGAAGAGGGGCTTCTGCTAATTGGTCAGTGATAGCTTGACCCTTAATTGCCTTTTGAGGAATGAATTCTAGGTCAAATTTGGCCATGAGCAGAAGCCATCGGGTGATGCGATCATTGTGATATGGCTTAGAATGCATTACTTTGAGAGGTTGGAAGTTAGTAACAATATAGGTTTTGTGATTAAGAAGATAGTGTCGAAGTTTTGATGCAATGAAGAAAATAACGCAACACAATTTTTTAGCTTTAGTGTATCGTGTTTCGCAGTCGTGGAGAGTACAAATGATATAATAAATGGCTTGTTTACATCCTTGATCATCATGGTGTGCTAACATAGCTCCTAGAGCATGATCAGTTACAGAAATATATAAATAGAAGGGCTCCCCTTCACGTGGAGGTGTGAGTATTGGCGAGATAAAAGATATTGCTTAAGATCTTCAAAAGCCTTTTGATAGTTTTGGTCCCAATCAAAGGTTATGTATTTTTGAAGAAGGTGATGAAAGGGCTGACAATGATCAGAAAGTTGCAATATGAAATGACGAATAAATTGAATTTGACCTTGAAGACTACGAAGTTGCTTGAGATTGGATGGAGGAGGAATTTCTAGAATTGCTTTGATCTTTGCGGGGTCAACCTCAATGCCTCTGATAGAGACAATGAAGCCAAGGAGTTTCCCAGTAAGAACTCCAAAAACACACTTTGCGGGTTGAGGTGAAGGAAGAAATGAATGAGACGCTCAAAAAGTATTTCAAGGACCGTGAGATGATCAAATCTATGTCGATATTTTACTAAGAGGTCATCAACATAGTCTTCTACTTTGATGCAAGAGGCCATGAAATATATACATCATGGCTTGTTGATACGTAGCCCTAAAATTCTTTACACCAAAGGGCATGACACAATAACAAAAGGTACCCCATGGGGTGATAAAAGATGTCTTGTATTGATCTTTCGGTCAAGGCAATCGAATTTGGTCAGAATCGGGAAAACCATCCATTAAAGAAAGCATCTCATGTCCCACAGTAAGATCTACACGTTGATCAATACTTGGAAGAGGGAAATCATCTTTAGGACACAAGAGGTTAAGATCTCAAAATTTAGTACATATACAAAGATTTCTAGATGTTTTGGCTACGGGTATGATGTTAGAAACCCATTGGGGATAATCAATGGGAATGATGAAGTTGATGGATAGGAGACGTTGCAATTCTTATTTCACAAGAAGAGTAATTCGAGGATGCATTTAACGAAGCTTCTTCTCTAACTGGTTTGGTGTTGGGGATGACAACGATGTTGTGGACGATGATGGAGGGATCAAGACCCAACATGTCCAAATATGACCATGCAAATTCTTGGCTATGTTTGGACAAAAATGAGGTGAAGGCTTTGAGCTCTTGAGGTGTCAAAGACTGACCTATTTTAAGGATGTGGTGCTCCTAAGGAGCTCCAATAGTAATTTCGATAGTGGATTCATTTAGGAGATTGGACATGTCTGGCGGATGGGTTTTCTAGGTCATGAGAACCTTCGGCTCCCATGTAGGAGAGAATGGAAGTGTCATCATCGCATTGAAGAATGTCAATGATAGGGGAATCTTCCTCTACCATCTCTAGATGTTTAAGGGGAAATATCGGGTTTCATTTTCAACTTGGTAAGTCACCGGTCTAAGAAAGATGGTGGAAATTAAAAAAAAAAAAGTTAGGGGGAATAGGAACCATATCATCTCGATCTGGATCCATGAGATAATTGGATGGAGAAAAATCATTATCTGAGCTGGAAGGATAGTTGGATGGAGATGAGATATTATTTGAATCTATAGGATAGTCAAATGGAGAAGAAGTGTGTTCTGAATTGGTAGTATATCCGGATGGAGAAGAAGTGGATGAATCAAGATGAATGGGAGAAGATGCAGATGTGCGGAAGGGTGTATGGTGGAATCGTTATATCCCAAACCAAATTTTTGGCATGATTCATGGGCTTGGGCAAAGATATTTCCATGAGGGCCTTGTTCATAGTGCCCAAACCAAACCCCTTCCATGCACAACAATAGAGGTATGTGTGAGAAAAAGATGGTTTACTAAGAAATCCAAAATCACCTGTATATCGTTTGGCGTGAAAGTGATTCTCAGTATGAGAAGAAGGCTAATCAAAGCCGCCATAAACTAAATTAGTTTTGAGGGAAGAAGGGCCAAACGAGAAAATTTCCCCAACATTTGATTGATACATAGGGGCCTTATCAAGGCGGCTGAGGTGGTTGGGAGAAGGAAGGGTATTGAGAGTGAGGAGTTGATATTCCCCTAAAGTAAGATTTTGCATTATGGTATCAGAAGAGTCCATATGAGGTAAGGTAGATGGAAGTACAGAAGAGCTGGTGGATGCATCAGAAGAAAAATTAGTTTTAGGAATAAGGACATCCTTAGGTCTGTAGATCATGCGACATGTCTTGGAAGGAGGGATCTCGGTTGGAAGAGCATAAGTGGTCCCTTCATGTTCATATTTGATACAACAATGAAGAGTAGATGGGATGCAATGCATGGCGCGAATCCAAGGATGCCCAAGTAAGAGATTATATTGGAATTCTCCTTCAATGATGTAGAAAATATCATGGAGGAGTTTATGGCCAACACGGATAGGATGAAAAACTGTTCCTAATGGGGGACTAAAAACATCGTTAAATATGCGAAGAACGGTAGGAGAATTGACAACAATGGTATTAGGAAATTTGAGTACATTAAAGGTATGAGAAGAAATGATATTGATATTGGCACCATTGTTAATCATGGTTCGATGGATGCAAGTTTCATTGATGTGGACTATGATGAACAACGGTAGATCATGTTCTTCTTGTGGTATCCTAGGGATTTCTAAACTTTCAAATGATATGGTAGCAGATGTTGCGAAGGCATGAGCTAAAGCCGTGAAAGGTTGGGGCTCATCGATGATATCGGATCTGTTGTAAGACCTCCATAAGAGCTTGTTTATGGTGTGGAGAGCTTTGGATAAGCTCGTAGAGTGACATTTTGACAGGAGCCTGGTGAAGTTGTTTAATAATGGTGTGTTCAATGGGAGAAGGATTCGGGGTGGTCAGAACAAATACCTTAGCTTTAGAAGAAGATGAAGATGTTGTTGTGGGATGATTGGTAGGAGTAGTGATGAAAAACTTTGGCTATGATGGAGGTGTGGAGGCAACAAGCTCCTTAGGAGGAGGGATAGCGACATAAGTCTTAGGGGTGGACGGTGAGGTAGAGTCAGGGTTATATGGTCTTAAACGGGTGGTTATCCGAACAACGTTGATTAAAAGAGGAGGACGATCCTTAGGATCATCCTCTTTTGATAATATGTTTGTGGTATTGTTGGTTGTATCTTTATTTGGTAGTGGAGTACTGACATGATTTCTTAATGAAAGGGGTGGTTGAGATGTTTGGACAGACACATGTTGGGATGTGGAAGTTGGTAGGGGAGATGGTAGAGTTGGTTTTTCATCGTTAATATTTTCATTTACAAAATGATGCATAATAGCATAGAGACTTTGCAATTTTCAGTGTCATGTCCCAGGGCACAGTGAAATGCGCATACAAGATTGGAATTAAACCAGAAGGCCTTGATACGTTTGGATTAAAAGATTTAATTGGTGGTAAGGTGATGGCTGAGGCTTGGAGTAGCTAGTGAAACATGGTGGTATAATAACCTGATGTTATCGACGGAGAACCTTGGAATGATGTCTGGGAAGGTGGTGATGTAATAATGGCTTTGGACATTGTTTTAGATTTGGGAAGGGAAGATGAATGTGCTTGATGTGGGATAGTAGTGGAAGACACAGATGCCTTTGAATTTGCTTTAAGATATTGGTTGAAAAAGGGTGGTTGCATTGTTCTAGTAGTAGTATGGGTTGTTAGTGAAGGGAAGGCTCCTAGAATGGAAGAGGATGACGAGGGGTGTGGTCCTAAAATAGAAGGAGACGGTGTGGCCTCCAGGAGCTAGTATTGGGAATAGTGAGGTCCACTTTTTGACGAGGATGTGAAGGAGAATGCTTGGGAAATGGGGGCCTAGATCTTGTATGTGAATGGGGATTGTTAGGAGGAATGACAAGAATCTCTACAGGAGGAACTGAAGATGATATTGAAGTGGATATTTGTGGGGATTGTGTGGATGTGTGAGTATCTAGTGGTATAGAGGAAATGGGACGATAATTCGAAGTCAAGGAAAGCTGGAATGTTTGCCAAAAATCATCAAGTAATGACTTGGTCGTGGAAGAGGGAGATGAGATAGATGAATGTATAATAGTAGATGTAGTAGGTGTTGGTAAAAGTGTGGAAAGAGGGACTGGAAGTGAGGCTAAGGATGGGATAACAAGTAGAGGTGGGATAATTTCTGGTAAGGTAATTGGATTTGATGGAGTAGGTGTAAGAGGCAATGACACAGAAATAATATTTGCACATGAGGAGGGGGTGGTAGGTGTGGAGATAGGCATGGGTGTAGGAAGGGGTGCCAAAGTGGGCATGGATGTGACTAATGTTGGTGTGGAGATGAATGTTGATGAGTTTGTGGATGTAGGGAATGTGTCAAAGGGGACTGGTGTAATGGTTGATGAAGATGGTAAAGTTGTGGAGGAAACTGGACTCTTATCACCAACGTGGATAGTGTTTATGGTGTGGGTACTAGGGGTTTGAGATATAGAAGTAGAGGTAGTCTAGTTTGTCGATGTGGGTGTATGATTTGGAAATGGTTGTTTAAAAATATCTAATGGTTGATTGGGTGAGGCATTTGGGTTATCCACTTGAATTTCTCCCTGATCGATGAGTCTTTGGACTAAATCTTTGAACGTCTGGCATTTCTCTATGTCATGTCCTCAAAATTGATGGTACTTGCAATAGTGGTCCTCACGATACCACACAGGTCGTGGTCTAGATTCGTTAACATGTTGGATAGGTAGTAGTGTGATCAAGTGTATTGTTATCAATTTGTCAAAGATGGCACTTTGTATGATTCTCCTAAGGGAGTGTAATTGGGCATTGGCCATGTGAATCGTTGTTGAGTTACTATGGTAGATGTTGGGGTAGGAGATGATTTGACAATGACGACGCGTTAGTAGTTGTCTTTGATTTATCATTTGATGTGGATGGTCTGAAATTTTTGTTTTGGGCTTATTTGTCTTTAATTTTAAATGCCCCTGTTCTATAACATGTGTCTCAAGCTTGCGGGCCATGGTGAAAGCTTCTTCAAAAGTGTGAAATGATTGGATTTACAAATTCAATGAAATATGCTTAGCGCAAGAGCGCACGAAGAGCTCGATGAGGTCAATTTGAGGAAGTGGAAAAGATAATTGGTTTATAATATTATGCCATCGTGTGACGAAATTTGTGATGGATTCATCTTTGAATTGGCGAATGGTATACAGATCATTGATGGTTATTTTGCATGCAATATTAATGGAGAAGTGCTCAAGAAATAATTGCACAAGCTGAGAAAAATAAAATATGGAGTACTAGGGAATATTATTATACCAATCTAGGCAGGGCCTACCAAAGACATGGGGAATGTATGGAGCATCAAATCTTGGTCATGTGCAATGAGATAACATGCATGTTTAAATGCTTAGAGATGTTGTTGAGGGTCCTCCTTGCTGTTAAATTTGGTAAACTTTGGCAATTCCCGTGTGGAGGATATGGTTTCATGGGCACGAGATGGATGAATGGGTTCGTTACATATTTGTTCATAAGACAATGTAACTTTGGACCCTAACATAGTAGCCTCTAGGTTGGCTAACCAACCTATCAAGATTTGCATGGGATCATTAGGAAGTGCCTGTTGAGCAATGAAAGGTGGTGGTTGGACTTGCATATGCGTGGGTGTCTAAGGAACTTGGTATGGGTGAGTGTAAATTATGGGTTGTGGTTGAGGTGGAGGTTGATAGAATGTGTGTTGGTGGGAAACAGGGGCATGGTATGATTGTTGAGATTGTGCAGGTTGTTGAGGTAACTGCTGAGTGGGGATATGGGTATAGATGGGTTGATAGATTGGAAGTGACACTGCATGTTGCAAAGGTATCATTGGAGGAGGTTGAGAAGTAATGGCATAGACTTGGGACATAAAAGGAATTTTCTATTCGGATAGGGATTTGACACATGGGATGGTTGAATGAAGTTACCAGTGACCATTGGGTCTATTGTAGTGATAGGGATGGCAGTCACGATAGTCATATTGATGTGAGTAAGATTGGTCGGAATGGGCGTGACTACCCGGTGGTCCAGGTGTCTTGATGGGTTGGTGGAGGATGAAGAAAAATCATGTAAGGCCACGGACTGAGGAATTTCAGAACTAGTACTATAAGGATAGACCTGCTGAAGTGGTGGGCCATCCAGAGGAAGGTGTATGTATCTTCTTAAGAGATAATCTTGAAGGGCCACAGGTTGGCATCAAGAATTTGTCTGAATTCTGGGTCCCCAAGAGGGAATACGAGGTACCACCAATAGGCTCGATCCGCGAGAGAGGTGGAGTGAAAAACCTAGATGGGATGGATTGGTCTAACATCAAAGCGTGACTGACTAGTACCAGGTAAGATATATTGGTAAGAGAATGGGTATTTATGGGGGTCGTGGGGAGAGACATGGAGGATGAAGCCACTAGGATGCTTATCGGCTGAGATGAAGCATTATGTGAAGTGGGGTTGTGTTCCATTTTCTTCGTACTAGATCGAGTGCTTACTGGCATGAAAGTTGTTATTATACGAGCCAAACAAGTGAGGCACACAATAATTTTTTAATTTTGTTTTTGTTTTGATTTTGATTAAAAGAAAAGATTAAAAAGAAATGGTTGTAAGAGGACCTAGAAGGAGGTGAACTATGTTTGGTTTTGGGTAAGTTATGGCTGGGAAATGTTTGAAATGGTTATGTTGGGTGATCAAATCCCAATCAGTGAACTAGGTGCAAGGAATGTTTCGGTGTGTTGATTAGTTTGTGAAATTTTAGGCAGTGTGTGATGATAGGTGTGATGCAAAAATTAAACCCCTAGTTACACTATGTGAGTAGGCAGAATGCACGGGTTCGTTTTACTCCAAATTTGAAAGATGAAATTCGATCTTTGATCACACCCAAAAAAATGACAAAGACCATGTAGAAAAGAGGATATAAGGAAAACTAGAGAATACCTGTATATCACTTTTCCGTTTTATCTTATGACTACAGATGAGATTGACAAGAGACGATATGGCAATGTGGTTTGAGTTTAAGATTTAATCTTTGGCAATGCACAATCCTGTAAAAGCAAATATGACAATTAGTGGATATGAGTTAAAAAGATATAAGAAGGATAATAAAACAAAACGTTCTAATATTTATATGCAAAATAAAATCCTACATGTAAGATATTAATCTAAAAACAAGTTCACCATTTATATGTGAAGTAGAATAAACAAACTATCAAAACTAATCGAATGCAAACTAAGTTATAAACTAAATGATGAAATAATGAAATAAACAATAGAATAATGAAATAATGACTAAATAACTTCCAAATCATGACATAAATATTCAATGCTAAATCATAACACGGAACTACAAACAATGCAATGTGATAATGCATTCAAAATAATAAATTACGAAATGAATTATACAATGACAAACCAACTTTAGATTATAAAAATAATCTATAAAATGATAAATCAATAAAATGATAATTACACTATTAAACGATAAACTACATTATCAAAACAATGTGAATATGTATGTTGTGTTTATTTGTGTAGTGAACTATCGATAAGGGTACTTATAAACTAAGTAATTTATTAATGTCTTAAACTCTACAATAGTCAAGTGACAAGATATTAAAATGATAAGATATCTAAAATAATGGGACGGGAAAAAGAAATTAGGAGTAATAGCTTATCAAAACTCCTTTATTGACACATCTTTGTTCACTTTTAGGTACACCACAATTGGTCCTACTACACATGGCGTTTTACATGTTCGAGAATCACGAAAAATATGTAATTGGATATGGTGTCGTGAGCACTGTTTATAAATTTGTAATAGACCACAAAGACTACGTGGATTTAGAACTGAGCTGGAAACAATTGGAAGTGTTAAGGATTGAAATCTTGTGAGTATAAGTTTATTGACCTATATACATTGATATAGACTTTCCCAAATCATGCCTTTATAAGGAGCTATAGAATGATGTGGTTGTTCTTATTGATTCGTTGTATCAAATTTTATGGTTGTGAGGGCTGAATCATTTAAAACTGCCAGTATGGAGGGTCTAAGAAAACTTCCCGTATGCAATAAATATAACACAGAGTTGTACGTTTAATTGCCCCACATTCAGGTGATCTACTTTTCCATTATTTTCAAACTGGGTCTGAAATTCAAAATTATTTTTGCCTGAAAAATCAAAATTCACTGATGGATTAGTTCTGTCAGGTGGCTGTGTAGGGGAGGAATCCAAGTGGAGGCATTGGGAAGAGTTTTCCAGAGTGTGGAGAGTTGGGATAGGAGAGGGAGCGAGTCGTATGGGAGTATAGTGAGGTGAGAGCACAATGGTGAGGGAATCGAGTGGGGGAGGTTGGGTATGAGGTCGAGTTGGGAATGTGAGGATAGAGCTCAGGTAGGTAGGAGGTGAGGTGTTGACGTGGGAATAACTCGACACACAGTTTGGGTGGAGCGAGTCGAGGACGTGGCGGATTGGAGTATTGGGTGCATGGAGATCGGTATGGTCTTGGCAGGTGAGGGAGTAGGAGGGAAGTAAGGTGTAAGCGAGATTGGATCGGCTGAGGAACTGAGTCGGGGAGGATTGAGATGAGTAGTAGTGGTGGTCAACATTGTGATTTAATCAAACAAATCAAGGATTGTCCGAAATGAGAGTGGGGTTGTGGGTAGCGTGGTAAGTCAGAATGGAGCTGTGTGGAAGGGTATTGAGGATTAGATGGCTAAGGAGTAGTTGGAGGATACGTAAATGTGGAAAGAGAGGAATGGATGGAATGAGTGGGATCGAGAGAGAGAAGGGTAGGTCGGTTAGGGGAAATAGGGAATAAGGTGGAAATGGGGTAGCGTAGGGTAGGGTTAAGATGTATTTTTTAATATATATTTTATTTATTTATTTACTTTTAATTAATTATTATTTTTGATTGATAAGGTGGGTTGAAGGGACCCGTTCCCTATTCAAAAACTGAGGCCAAAACCTTTGGAAAACAAAAGGCTTTATTAGCCAGAAACAAACAACGACTACAATTGCTTTCCAACTTACAAATGCATCTAGAAAAGCTAACCATACAGAAAGATTATCCCAAAATTACTTCCCACCATGTGATGGAAAATAATCTTCGATGCTGCCCATTCGTCCCTTTTTATTTTTCCTCTTCTTTACTTCTTGCCACTTTCCAAGGTCAGACGCAATAACCAGTGCCAGTTCACTGGAATTCTCCACCATCACATTTTCTGACACCGAATCCCGATCTGATTCCAAATTTTTAGATGTATGCCCCCTTTTTATTCCACCTACTACCAAGTGGTTTTCCTACATTCCCTTCTCTGAGTCATCCTTCTTTGAAACCATTTTACCACCTGTGTTAGGATTACTCATATTATCTTTAAAATTCGAGGTGGATACCAAATCCGGATTTACAAAACCCCAGCCACTAGATGAAGATGATCCATTCTTTTTGATTTCGATTCTTATTAAAAGGGCAAGAATCTTGTAAATGGCCTGCTTTTTCATATTCTACATCAAAATGCAGTATTCTCATAGTCTAAGACCTGTGAATGCTGAAAATTACCGAATTTAAGATTAATTCGGTCAGGTATTCCTTTGCTCAAATCAATTTCCATGCACATTCAGGCATAAGAACACATACCCGAATGTGTTCTATCTAAATCCTCTTTAATAAACTTACCTAGAGCATTTCTGATATCTTCTAGGGCATACCACAGATGCAAGGGGAGATTAGGCAGCCTGACCCAAACCGACATTTTGGCCACCAAATAAGTATTCGATTGAAATCTGGAAACCATGGAGTTAAAAATAGACCCACATGTCCCCAGAACCAAGGACCACCACAAAAACGTTGATAATCTTTAGATTCCCTAAAATGGACAACAAAAAATCCCTTAGAACAGAGAGAGATTTCACATTTATTGGTCCAGTTTTCGAAGACCCACTGATATAATGTAGAGGAGGAAGGCCAAAAGCCATTAAACCTACCAATCACTGCATCCCGAGATAAATTTTTGAAATATTCCTCAACTTCTGGGTTCGTGATGGTTAACGAAGGAACATCCTCGGCCAAATCGACTAGGTAAGTCTGAGTGCATGATGTTTGTTTTCCCAGGAATCGTCCTCCTCTGTTAGCCAATGCCTCTTTGAAAGAAGCAGATTTATGGGGCTGAGTGAGCCACCATTACTAGTAGCCCCATCCCCAATCTTCCTGCAATAGTCATTTCCTAGCCCACTTGTCCCGGACAAAGTCACATTTTTTTAGAACCCTAGGATTAGGGCACAGATTTCTGTGGATTTATCCCGGTCACCATGGCTCTACTCTCCTCTAGTGGCCCAAAAACCTTCCAAACCCAGGCCGAGCCCAATCAAATCCCCTTTCAAAGACTTGTGGATCCTCACGGTTCCTCCTAACGACCCCTCCATCATTTGCAGCTTTCACATTTTTCCTCCATCATTCACACTTTTCGCACTTTTCTCGATCCATTTTTTGTTAATCATACTTTTAATTATTATTATTATTATTATTATTATATATACATATATATTATTAACAAATAGCAATAACAATAAAATTTTACACCTATTATAAACAAATCAATAACAGACTTTTCAAACGAGAAATCTACTTACCCCAATGGCAACATAAATGACTACCTGTACGCACCACAACACATGGATGAAGATAATACCAAAGAGCCTGCAAGTGGGTGAGTCTACAAAAAAATCCACGTGTATCTAGATCGATGCGATGTTATACTTACAACAATATAAAACACAATAACGGTTATACGTACGACACCTATACAAAGTGAGCAAGCAAAAACATGACCAGAACTTGGATCTGGTCCCACCGGCGTGCCAAATGTTGATCGGAGTTTCTTGCTTCCTATCCAGATGAGTGTATGAGAAATCAACAAACAAAAAACAACATCAAATATACAAGGGATTAGTACCTTGAAGATGATGAATGATACGGGCGCAAAGTTGATGTCGAACTCCTTGGTGTGATCCAAACAAAACTGTAGCTCACATACACTAGAGAAAGATTAATAAGAGATTTTATGTGGGGTTTCTTAACAAAGCAGATTTGGGAAGCATTAACTCCCTCGGTGGCTGTCAACCCCCGTGTGATAAGAATAATGATAAAATAGAATCCAAATAGATAACATGCAAGTTGATAAACAAAAAGACCTGGAAGATGTCAATATGCAGATGGTGCTATTAATCAGATGTGTGTAACATGAATCTCAATACATGAATCAAATCATGAGCAGAGTACCATGGAAATTCCACATGTTATCACAAAGACAGAATAATAATGATATTATGATAAATGGCTAAAATTCCTCAGCATTCACCCAAATTTCCTAACTTTTTCTTCCTCCTTGAAATATGGGGGAAAACCCATATTTATAGTTTAATGGTGAGGTTAGACTACAGGTTAAAAGATACTCAGGGTGAGTAAAGTAACCCTGATTAAAAGAAGTGATGTGATTCAACGGGGCTCACAATTTGACTTAAAGTAAAGAAAAAGATAAGGATGTGATAAGAGGTGGGGATATTAGGTGAAATAAAGTATTCTCTTTTTGAATTTTAAGAGTGGGATGTCGGATGGGTGCATTATTGCCCATGTTTTGCATTATTTTTGAGATGTGACAATATTTGGATTATTAAATGGGTATGTAGAACCCATTAATTAATTAAAACTATGGATTAATTAAAATGTAGATGGATGGGATTTAGAACAAAAGAAAAGTGGGAGGAGATGTCAATGCGGGATGACGGAGAGGGGTTACACCCAAAAATAGGTGTCTGC
Source organism: Taxus wallichiana var. yunnanensis (assembly GCA_018340775.1). Classification (NCBI taxonomy): domain Eukaryota; kingdom Viridiplantae; phylum Streptophyta; class Pinopsida; order Cupressales; family Taxaceae; genus Taxus; species Taxus wallichiana. Next base: position 473,832,334 of record CM031244.1, read on the forward strand.
AGTAAAATTGCACCTAGGCCACCTACGCCTCTTTATCTAGAAATATGGGATTGAAGTTCTAGTCAAACACCTACATTATCTCTTATTCCTGCCTCAAAAATCTTAATTCTACCGAATCTTCTACCTCTTCCTCTACCACCTCAAATAATCTCTAAGAGGTCATGAAAAACTTGTAAAACTTAGGCAATGAATTGGTAACAATTAAAAGGAATCAAGCCCAAAATTTCCAATCATATTAGCCTCAAACCCAAACCAATAGACCTCTGTATCATCCAAATAGACCACCCACCCAAGCTGCTAACTAGAACTAATGACAACCTCTTGCTAATAGACCATTTCATCATTACAATCCTGATGTTGCCTCCTCATCTAGAGCTTTAGTACCAGTTCAAAATAACATGGCACAAGAGAATGAATGGTTCTTCTCATGTAATCAACATCACAATTAGGCAACATGTTTCAATGGTGCTTTGAATCAAGCATTGATGGTGAAAATGGTTGGTGTGTCTCGATAAACATACCAAGAAGAAAATCAACAACAAACATCTACTCAAGAAATACCTCCAAGTGAAACTACGCTTGTGAACTAGAAAGCTGAGGATTTATGTGGCATAAATTAGTCCCCTTCTCAAGGTGTGGCAGCCAACAAAAGGTTTAAGAATAGGAATTTAGAGGTAGGAAAATCATCCAATCCAAGCACTTCTCAACCCGTTGTCACTCTATAAATGATTAGCAATCCAAGTACAGCTCCAAATGTGCAAAATCAACCCAATCACCTTCTAGACCAGCTTATGTACCATTTGTAGGAGCTCATATGCAAGAGCAATTTATGCAAAACAAAGGGCAAGAGAAGGATAGATCATCTCTATTCAATATCATCAAACACATGAAGAAAATGAATGTAAACATATCAATGTGGGAGTCATTAGCTATCCCGGGCCAAAGATATCTATTACAAGTAGCCATGAAAAATTGGTCCACATCAAATGAACCATCCAAATATAAAGAGAAGGTTCTCACCAATAAAAATCAACAAGAGGGAGGTCAAGGAGGTAAACAAGGTAAAAATATGAATCCTCCCCATTATATATATCTCTAATTATTGGGAGCAATCTTGTACACAATTGCATGATTGATTCAAGAGCAAGTAGTTCTATGATGCCCAAGCAGATAGCTGATCAACTGGGACTAAAATATGAACCAGTGTTAAAAGGAGTAGTGCAATTAGATGGGACAAGAGGGGAAAAGTTGGGGTAATCAAAGGATTGAGTCTTACACTCGTATGCATGCCCAAATGTCACAGCTTGCAATCTATGTCGCTTATTGACCGACACCACTCTTCGCTTTGTGTTTGTCAAGATATTTCACCGATAATATTTGAGGCTACCTATCTATTGATTGGTCACACATGCTCTTATATATATCTCTAATTATTGGGGGTAATCCTGTACACAATTGCATGATTGATTCAAGAGTAAGTAGTTCCATGATGCCCAAGTAGATAATTGATCAACTTGGACTAAAATATAAATTGATGTTAAAATGAGTAGTGCAATTATATGGGACAAGAGGGAAAAGTTGGGGTAATCAAAGGATTGAGTCTTACACTACATGCATGCCCCAATGTCACAGTCTTGCAATCTATGTCGATTATTGACCCGACACCACTCTTCGCTCCGTGTTTGTCAAGATATTTCACCGATAATATTTGAGGCTACCTATCTATTGATTGGTCACACATGCTCTTATATATATCTCTAATTATTGGGAGCAATCTTGTACACAATTGCATGATTGATTCAAGAGCAAGTAGTTCTTTGATGTCCAAGCAGATAGCTGATCAACTCGGGACTAAAATATGAACCAATGTTAAAAGGAGTAGTGCAATTAGATGGGACAAAGAGTAGGGAAAAGTTGGGGTAATCAAAGGATTGAGTCTTACACTGTATGCATGCCCAAATGTCACAGCCTTTGCAATCTATGTCGTTATTGACCGACACCACTCTTCGCTCCGTGTTTGTCAAGATATTTCACCGATAATATTTGAGGCTACCTATCTATTGATTGGTCACACATGCTCTTATATATATCTCTAATTATTGGGAGCAATCTTGTACACAATTGCATGATTGATTCAAGAGCAAGTAGTTCTTTGATGTCCAAGCAGATAGCTGATCAACTGGGACTAAAATATGAACCAATGTTAAAAGGAGTAGTGCAATTAGATGGGACAGTAGTGGGAAAAGTTGGGGTAATCAAAGGATTGAGTCTTACACTATATGCATGCCCAAATGTCACAGTCTTGCAATCTATGTCAGTTATTGACCTGACACCACTCTTCGCTCTGTGTTTGTCAAGATATTTCACTGATAATATTTGAGGCTACCTATCTATTGATTGGTCACACATGCTCTTATATATATCTCTAATTATTGGGAGCAATCTTGTACACAATTGCATGATTGATTCAAGAGCAAGTAGTTCTTTGATGTCCAAGCGATAGCTGATCAACTCGGGACTAAAATATGAACCAATGTTAAAAGGAGTAGTGAAATTAGATGGGACAACAGTGGGAACAGTTGGAGTAATCAAAGGATTGAGTCTTACACTCGTATGCATGCCCAAATGTCACAGCCTTGCATCTATGTCGGTTATTGACAACACCACTCTTCGCTCCGTGTTTGTCAAGATATTTCACCGATAATATTTGAGGCTACCTATCTATTGATTGGTCACACATGCTCTTAAGAAAAACATATGGAGGTAAGGCTACAATCAAATTTGAACCTATTGCAAAATTTCACATTGAACCTCACATACTAAGCCCAATCAATGCAAATTGCTCATCTTTCAATTAAGAATATTGTCCAAGCACTCGGGAAGTAGATAACAAGGTTGGAAACATTTCAGACTTGACTCTTGATGACCCAGGGAAAATAAAAGGCATACTTTTGATCCATACAAGGAGATGGAAGAGGTTGAGTTGGGAATCTATTGCTTGAACGAAGAAAATCCACCTCTCCCTAGCATCACCAAACCAGATGGAAAAGATGATAATGAAGTTTGGCGGTTATTATTTGATGGCTTAAGGAGTAGGCAAGGTGCTAGACAAGGAGTCATGATTGTGTCACCACAAGGTATAAAGTACTATTCAACTTTCCACTTCCAGTTCAGTTGTTCAAACAACATAGCTAAGTACGAAGCATTGATTCGTGGGTTGTATTGGGAAAGAAAGAGAGACCTAAAAAACTTATAAGTCTTTGGAGATAGTGAGGTGGATGTGAACCAAGTTAGAGGACTCAACGCTGCCAAGAATGATCTTTTAAAGAGTTATAAGAACCGGGTATGGGATCTCATTGAATATTTTGAAGATTTTAACATCAATTCCATCCCAAGGAAGAAGAATGAGGCCGCGGACAAGCTTGCAGAAATTGGGGCAACATTTGATGTTGTTGACAGTATCAAGAAGGAAAAAACTCAGCCCCACATTAAGGTGGTTGTAAGACTAGCTGTCCTAGACAACAACACAAGTTGGCAAGTGTTTGAAAGTGATCAACAAATATTCAATTTTCTACAAGAAGAAGTTGATTTTTCCACGAGGAATCAAGAAAAATGGAACAACAATATAGAGATCACGTGGTTCAGCTGAGAACAAACAAAATCCCAAAAGGCTTGGTGACTTTGGAATCAATATTCAACCCCAATGACCAATTTTGAAAGGAGAAAGAAAATATTCAAGTCAAGGGTGAATATTCGAACCTATTTCACTGGAGAAGGCAAAGTACTCCAAATTGGCAAAATACTCGATCAAGAAAATGTGATTTCATATAGCTTTGTCAAGAATTTCCAGATATCTTTTCCTAGAACTATAAGGATTTGAGAGGCTTTAACCCAAAATTGGCACAACATATTATTGAATTGGATCCATAATCCAAGCCTATCAAGTAGAAACAAAGGCCGGTAAATCCCCACATTGAACCCCTCATGAGAAAGGAATTGAAAAAACTCATAGAAGCTAACATCATCTTCCCTATCAAACACTCAAGTTGGGTAGAAAATTTGGTGCCGATTTAGAAGAGAAACAAAGAAATCAAGTTGTGTGTGGATTTCCAAGACTTGAATAGAGCTTCTCTCAAAGACCGTTATCCGCTTCCTCTATGGAACAAATCTTGCAAATTGTAGCTGGTTCCGAAAGGTTCTCATTATTGAATGGCTACTCAGGCTATAATCAGATCATGGTAAAAGAAGATGATCAATTCAAAACAACCTTCACCACCAAATGGGGCACATACACTTATAGAAAGATGTCATTTAGACTGTCAAATGCCGGAGCCACTTTTTAGAGAGCAATGAATATGGCGTTTAAAGGACTAATCAACAAGATGGTGTTGGTTTACCTTGATGATATCATTATCTTCTCCAAAAATGTAGTAGATCACCTTTTTCACCTCGGAAAGTGTTCCAAAGATGCATGAGGTTCAGAGTGTCTCGAATCCAAAAAATGATATTCTTAGCGCATGAGGGTAAACTACTAGGACACATTGTCTCAAAGGAAGGGATAACCATTAATATTGAAAGAGTTGAAGGTATTTGTGATCTACCATTACCAAGTCACAAGAAGGCTCTTCAGAGTTTTTTAGGAAGGATAAAATTTGTTCGCAGGTTTGTGCCCAATTTTTCCACTCTTGTTAAACCATTGACTATGATGTTGAAGAAAATCATGACATTCAGATGGAAAATAGAGGGAAAGGATAGTTTTGAGGCCATCAAGCATGCAATATCTCAAGCTCCAACCCTCATCAACCCAAATTTCTCAAAATACTTCATGTTATATGCCTTTGGTGGATTAGATACAATTTCAACTATCTTGGTGTAGCTGAATAAAGAAGGTTCGAGAAGCCCATAGATTTCTTCAGTAAAATCTTGGAAGACTATGAGGTGAGGTACTCTTTTATTTAAAATCATGTCCTCACTATTATAAGAAGCTTGAAGAAGTTCAGACACTTGGTCTCAAAAACAAGATTTTGTTGCTAGTGTCTCATGTCGGGGTCAAGTAATTTCTCCTGAACAAATATTTGAATGAGAAAAGGGCAGGCTGGATCACTCATGTAATGGAGTATGACATAGAAATCAAGGTGACCGAGTTGATCTCGTGGCAAGGGTTTGTTTGAGCAGCTTTCTTTTAATCAACATGTTGAGTTAAATGATGAAGGAGAAGTTGTCCTAGTTTTGCAAAATGATCAAGAACAACCATATGATGATGTACCCACTCCATGTTGGACTCAAGATATGGCACATTATCTTCAAATGTTCTATGCCCTTCGGAGTTGAGAAAAGTAAAAGAAGGTATCTTAGATTGCAATCTATTCCATATGTTCTCGTCGATGGTGTTTTGTTTAAGAAGGATGTGAATGGATTTCTTATAAGGCGTGCTTCAACTAATCGATTGAAAGGGTGTTGCATGAGTTCCATCATGGAGAAGCAGGATGCCACTTTTCTCCACAAGTAACAGTTCTCAAGATTAGGAAGGTCGGTTACTATTGGCCCACAATGTTTAATGATTGATATGCATGGATTAAAAAGTGTAAGAAGTGTGAATTATTCACAGGAAAGGAGAAGTTAGCAGTGTTGCCATTACATCCAATCTCAGTAGATCAACCTTTCATGCAATGGGGATTGGAATTCATTGGGGTCATCAATCTAAATTCAAGCTAGGGCCACAAGTGGATCCTCATTGCAATAGATTACTTCACCAGGTGGACCGAAACAAGAACACTCAAAGTGGTGAATGAGTCTAGCATTTTGGACTTCTATGAGAGGATAGTAACCATATTTGGTGTCTTGGCTACTATCATATCAGACAATGCTTTGGAATTTCTTGGCACAAAAATCATTGAGTGGGCTATTAGGAATGGAATATATCTCAGCACTTCATCTAATTACTACCCCCAGGGCAATGGGCAAGTTGAGTCCATGAACAAGAACTTGCTGAGAATGATAAGAAGGAATCTAGATGAAAATTAGAGTGATTAACTAAAAATAAGTATTTTTATGTTAATCTATACTAGTAGAAACAATGAGACAATCAAGATAAATGCAATGTAAATGCTAAATAATTTTATTTAATATTTTAAATGAAATGAAATAATGGAGATAAGAAGGGATAGGGTACTAACCTAAAATTTAGCTTACCTCACTGTGTGTAGGACTGGACAAGATGATGTGCGACATGGCAGGGAATGATGGTACTACATGGGAAATTATAACAAATGAAGATCTGTCTATATTGGGGTGCCTGGAAAGGACCGGGGCACATGTGGGTGCCCTGCTCTGCGTGCTTAGGATCTGAATCTAATAGTGTCACAAAGTCTACACAATATCTTCGTCTTGGTCACTCTGTTGTCAATACCTTTCTATATGTCAATGTAGCTATGTGATGAAGGCTTACCAGAAACCCCATACAAAACATCAAATCCCTAAAAAAGAAAGATGAAAATGAAGGGGTCGATGACCTTAGTTTCCACATTGGTGGACTTAAGTCTAAGCGTGACACTACATTCCCAACCCAATGTACTTATGTGTGCTTTGTTGTGCAATTGTGTGCCTAGGAAACCCTAGTGCCAATGACCTTGCAAGTAGGGGGAATAAATAAATGTAAAAATGAAAATGGTGGATGGAATAGAATGAATACAAGCATTTCTGTCTATGCTTGTGTGATGCAGATGTAGAAGATGCCCAAATGCAGTCCTTTGCCTTAGTAGATAGCTAGCTCTTGATAGTAGAATGTCCACCCATAAGATAGTGAGTATGTTATGTTTATATAGGGATCTCTTGTTCAAATTTCAACACTAATGGCTTGAAAATGCCGACTAGCACCTAGGGAATGAGATAACAAACCATAAAGACCGACCTTGAAATTATAAATGTGAATAAAGTGTCGAGACTAAAGATGACAAATGACCAAATGATGACAACTAAGACCTCCTAAGAGATGACTGAAAATGTGTAGACAACGCGACGACCGTGTCGTCGAAAAAGTGATGAAAATGGCCAACTAATCGACGATAAGACTAATGAATGATCCATTAGTGAACACTATTCTTACATGAGATCCATATATAAAATTACATACTTAGCGGTAAAAATTTAATAGTAAGTGTCCGATTTTGTGACTACACAGAGGACTTGGCACACAAAGCTCAAATCAGCCTTGTGGGTTGATAGAATCAAACCCAAAAGGTCAACAAGTAACTCCCCATACAAGCTAGTATATGGAAGGGAGGCACAGCTTACCTATATCTCTTAAATTTCTAGCATTGGAACTTCTCAAGTAGTTGGAGTTAGATGATTTTTATCCCATGGAAACTAGGTATGCAGAACTCATGGAGTTGGAAGAGATAAGAAAGCATGCAATACAAACCATGGAGAAATATCAAGCATTGATCAAGAGGAGTTTTGACAAGAAATCTAAGGCTAGAACATTCTAGGAGGGAGAGTTGGTGCTGAAGTGGGATGCGACTCGGGAAAAACCAGGAAAACATTCCAAGTTTGATGTTATATGGAGTGGTCCCTACATGATCGCAGTGTGTAAGAGCAGTAATTCTTTTCGAATGGCCAAGTTGGATGGTGAAGAACTACAAATTCCAGTCAATGGAATCTATCTCAAGCATTGTTACTAGAAGGAAGAATTCTCACCCTTGTACATATTAGTTTAGGATTTTCATTCCTCCAAGTTCTCATGCACATTGTCTTATTGTTAGAATAGGTTTCATTTCCCTAAGTTCCTTAGGCACATGTTCTATTTCTTCTAGTGTTCTCTTTGCACAGTTCATCATGCTTTTGGAAAGAGAATATTGTAGTAAGAAGCTCAAAGTTGCAAGCAACAATTTTCATCTTCAATAAAAATTCAAATGCAGAGCAACTAAAATCAGGATAAGGAGCATATTTCATTGTTTTCTTTCCTTTGCTTCTTCATATCAACAATTGAGCTTCTCATGCCCTCCACCAAATAATAAAATCATTCTTGGGGAAGTTGTGGTGTTGTAGAAGATGACAAGTTTCATTACCTTGCAAGTTTCCATTTTTTCCAGCCCTTCAACAATGTTTTCAAGCAACTTATTCAGTAGGAAAAACTAGATTTTAATAGAGTTCCATAATGTCCGAAATCAGCTTGTGTTTCTAAAATTTCTGCAATGCTCCATTCTTGTCAAGAAATCAATTTGTTTGTGCTTCATGTTGAAAAGAATTTGATGTTGGGGAAGCTCCAAGTGTCTATCATGCAGTCCCACAAATCATATTTGTAGAGGAATAAAATGGGGAGAATGAATTCAAGATCAAGACAATTTTCCACTCTCACAAAACCTTAATTCAAAAATTTTATAAATGAGATAGAAAATCGAGCAATGACATGTAGTCCCAAGTTTAAGCAATAATATTTCAAAGGGCTCCTGGGTACACGTTTTCAATTCAAATCAGCTAGGGATAATCATGAAGGATTCCATACCCAATGGATAAGTATGCATGTCACTTGTCACCATCTAACAGTGATGGACCCGCGAGTAGCCAAATTATTATCCATTTTTACTTCTCGGGTGAAAATGGACAACTTGGGGAGTCTTGCGTTAAACCAATTTACTAGGAGGCCCACAAGTCAATCTAGAGTGTGAAGACTGGTCTCAAGTGTTTCAGGGGCATCAATAGGGTCTCCGAAAGGTTGAAAGCCATTACAAGAATTTTTTCCTCTTCTCGGGTTTTCTTAAAATTCAAGTTTATTCAAAGAGAGGAGATGGAGCAGAGGGGCCCACTTGCATGAAGAAATAGAAAAATATGATATTTTCCCGAGGACATGCTTAGACATCTTTACATTACTCCCGACACTAACAAAATCCAAAAAATGGCAAAGGATCCAGATGGAGTTTGAAAAAAATGAATTTGTGGCTCTTAGCCACTTTGGCTGAGCTGGTTGGTGAGCTATATCCATCTCGCCGAGCTAGATCGAGCTTATCAATGGCGGGTGTAGCACTTGGAAGGGGCAAGTTGTGGTTTGAGATCATCGAGCTAGCCTAGTGATAACATGGTGAGCCACATTGGTTAGGGGAAGTAACATAGAGTAGGGAGACCGAGCCATTGGATGAGCTCAACCATGGTGTTGTGGAAATGTTACAGGGAAAGTATGGTGATTTGCATGGTTGAAAGCTGAGCTCATACATGATGAGTTGAGATTAGTGTGCATTACAGACCAAGCTATTTAGATTTCATGACGGTGTATCCAGGGCGAGCTCGGGGAGATCGTCTGCAGTGCGTGTACATACAGTCGCAAGGATGACTTAATTAAAATAGGGAAAAAATGAGTTGGATCGCCGAGCCAACTTGGCGGCGTTGGGCAATGATTTCTGTGCATGGAAGGATATAGGTGCATCGAGAGATACATGTCACATAGGGCCTAGAGGAACTCGGGTGACAAGTTCCTCGCACGCCCGAGTTGGCTGCAAAACATAATGTGCGCAGTAGTAGGGCGGTCAATAACCCGATGTGGGGTCAAAATATCTCTCAAGAACTAATGCGGGTGCGATACGTGCCGATGGAACTTGGATTGGCTAATGAAGGGGTCAACGCACCGTGTGCGCAGCGGCTAAAGGGAACCGGGAACACCTTACGAGCACGGGGGTGCATGAGGACCTCAAGTCGGTCGACGCGAGAAAAATTGATCAACAGGCCACAATAATGAAGCGGGTCCCCGCATGCATATGTGGCCCACACAATAATGAAGCGGGGTCTCCAAGGCCAAGTTTGATGCAATGCATGCGGAATTGGTGGTCTCATTAGCTAATGCCGATATAAACATGTGAAGCCAAATTTTAAAAAAATGATAAATATGGTTGAACAATATTGTCACTATTTCTTTGTTATTTTAAAGTGAAGCCAAATTAAATTATAAGTTATTTGTTTTTCGAGCTCACTTGGTAAGAAAATTGAAGAATATAATTTATTTTTTAACAACTAAGAGATAAGGCATTCAAAATGATGGACACTTAACACCTAAGCCAAGTAGTACCTAGTAGTAGCATCATTTATAATTTCTTTTCTTCACATTTTTATGTGTGACCCCCACCAAATTTATAGATGAAATATATATTATAAATTAATATATGTGAATATCCATCTTTTGAGTGTGAATCCTCAAGCGTTAAGATCAACCGTAGTTAATAAAAGTCAGTTGAAGAACCTAGGGAGGTCTCGCAAATGGGATTAATACCAATGCAATTCCATGCTCGCCCAAGTCTAGTTATCTGGGTATTCTATGTTGATAGAACAAATAATTGTAAGCCATTGAAATTGGCAACCCAATAATCATCCACATGAACAAAATAAAAGAAGTTAAATAAAACCAACTCTTATGTCATGCCACATGGATGATAGAGAAAAGGTTGTATGTCAATGACCAAGTGTATCCACCTCGTTGATGTCTTTGTCACATGTTAGAGATAACCCCTACAATCCGGTTTAGAGAATACCTTCAATTACTTGGTATAATAATTATAATGTCAAAATGATATATGCATTCAAAATTTAATCGATGCACACACACACACACACACACACACACACACACACACACACACACACACACACACACACACACACACACACACACACACACACACACATTCATGCGCGCGCACACACGTGTGTGTGTGTGTGTGTGTGTGTGTGTGTGTGTGTGTGTGTGTGTGTATTAGGTGGCTTTAAGTGAAGTGGATCAAGCCGATATGTGCCTATTCTATATAGCCAAATTGGCTTGTCAATGGATCTACAATGTAAGATCAGGTTGATGAGGATTCGTGCGACTAGGTAAAGATCAACCTTCTCTCTATATCTTGGTTTGTTTCAATAGAGGCATTGCTAGAGAGATTCGTTCGGGTTGCCATATCCATATCGGGGTTGGGGCCTAAATGAGACTGACTATATGGCTCGGTCGGCCATACCATAGATCCCATATCTAGAGTTCACGGATAGGGATAGGGGTCCATAGAAGATAGCTGCTTACCATATTAGGGACTGGTCAAATAGGGCATAGATTTGTATGCTTGGCTAGGGATTCATTCAGATTAGTAAGGATTCATTTCGTTGCTTGATGCCCCTATCTCTCTCTATCTTGATCCGGATGGTAAAGTGTGTGTTATTCGATGACTATGGCTCACCACCTGAGAATAGCATATAGATAGTCTGTCCCGTCGATGCCCTCCCCTCTATAGGGGATGGGATGAGATGGGATGGGCCCATATAAGAGATCTAGGGGGTGGGGGTTTCCACCTCTATCTATCCACACACACACACACACACACACACACACACACACACACACACACACACACACACACACACACACACACACACACACACACACACACACACACACACTTCTAAACTTCATCATACTAAATCTAAAATAACTAAGAAAATTATTAAAATAAATTTTACACTACACAATATGAAATTGCAAGATTTATGACAATTAAAATAAACCAAAATGGAAACTTTGGAATATAAATAAAAGATACATCCTAATATTTTATTAACTAGTAGTCACATGTGCAAAATGCAATGTGAATGCCGAATGGTAAATGTTATTTGATTTAGAGGAATTTTTTGTAGTTGATGTTGATAAGGGGTGTGATTGATTTTGTAAGTGTAGGAATATAGATGAAGCATTACATTTAAAGGTTCTATATCTACATTTCAAATTTGTTACAAATTTGTACATATACATTTGCAAATCTTATATCATGAGTGGTAGCATTTTGCAGACTATTTTATTTGAACTAAACATGAATACATGAAGACTTCGTACATTTACAAATTTTATATCATGAGTGGTAGCCTTTTGTGGCCAATTTTTTTGGCACTAAACATGAATACATTTGATACCACTTTGGATAGTTAATTACTTTTGTAGTTGATGTGGTTTGTAATTATTTGGGGAAAATTGTGTTAGTGTTGCAACGTGTTTGAGACGGTGGTTGCATCGGTTGTTTGGTTGGTTTTTGTTGAAAAATCCTTTTTTGTATTATTGATAACATGTTGATAAGGGGTGTGATTGATAGTGGAAGTGTAGGAATATAGATGAAACATTACATTGAAAGGTTTTATGTGTACATTTCAAATTTGTTACAAATTCGTACATATACATTTGAAAATCTTATATCATGAGATCTAAACTAAACATGAATACATGAAGACCTCCGTACATTTGTATATTTTATATCATGAGTGGTAACCTTTTGTGGCCAATTTTATTTGCACTAAACATGAATACATTTAATACCCCTTGAAAGGCACTATCGCTTTGGATACAAGAAGTGTTGAGTAAAGTAGTAGTGGAGGTGCTATCAAAGTAGAGGGTAGTATTTACGACGGGTTGCTTTAGTTGAGTGATAGTAGTCTTGAACCATTTTTAGTACCTTTCGAATGAAAAGGAGGGGAAATACAAAGATTGGAAAGTGAGGGAACTCTAGAGAAAGCTGTCAATGTCAGACCTTGCCTTTCAGTGGTTCTAATGTTGAAAATTGCTCTATGCAAAGTAAGTCCCTAGGACTTGTGGATAGTTAATCCCGAGGCCATTTTAATTGGAAATTTCTCTCTCAAAATAGGGGGTATCGGAATATATCGGGTTGGAGGGATCCCAACACGGGTTGTTGTATCTATCAAATTTGAAAAATAAATAAAGGTAATGCTGGTGGGGGCATTGATGTGTTGTACATAATGTCAGTGATTGTTCTTGTAGCACCATTTATGAGGCCTATGTCAACCCATAAATTAGCAATAAGTATGATTTTTTGTTGTTTGTAATGAAGAAATTTGTGTTCCAACTGATCATCATCAAGATATCCTATTACAACTTGAATGTTGCTTTCAACAATGGATTGGGTGATTGGAACGTTCAATGCTTTCAACATCTAAGGTTGTGGGAGTTCATGAGATTGTTTTTGCAAACAAATGTGGTGCGTCCTTAAAAATTTTGAGCTCCTGCTGAGTTAGGTGTGAGTCGGTGCGAGACATTAGGAGTTCCCAATCCTCAATAAGAGGAGTTGAATCTCACATGTGGAGTAGTAAATTCTAGAATGAAACTTGTGCATTGGTTGTTCCTTATTGCCGAAATATTGTTTGTAATGTAATGGAAGAATGAAATCCCTTCCAAAGGATAACTCCATATGAATTACTTGCATAAAGAGGACTGTCCAAAATTGGTGGTAATTGGTCGAGTTCGTCGAGGAGGATGACATATCTATTCCCAAATTCAACTATTTTTGAATGTGGGAAAGCCTCACATAGCCTAAAGTTAATTTTTCTTAGCAAATTTTGGCCGATGAAACTCATTTCCTAAATAATAATATATTCTATATGTTTTAGTGACTCTTGAAAATATGATAATGTATGGCCTTCAAGGGGTTTTAGTTTTTTTATTAGAATATGGAGGGCTGTATGGATTGTGGATGTAGAGATGTTGAATGTTGAAACACTGGTAGGGGCGAGCAGAAGGAGAGGTGAGGGAGATGTGGTTGATGCTGTTGTGAATGAATTTTAGATTTTATTTATCAAAAATTATTTTCCTGTGCCATTGTTCCTTGAATTATCAATCTTAGTGGAGGTAGAAGGGATTTTTTTTGAATGGTGTAGTATGGTATCAAGAGCTAGTTGTTGTTCTAAAGACAAATGAAGTGTGGAAGATGGTGGTGTGGCCTGCATGTTGGTGTTAATTGTGTCTGCCTTTTCTCTCTCGATGAATGATGAACCAGTTATCTATAAATTAGGTGGAACGTCATGTATGTTCCAATTATTGTGTATGTCAAAATATCATTTCCCAACATTTCAATACCGTTAAGAATCGTGTTGTTTCGAGACGGTTATGCAAAAACCTTCCATTCATGCATTTCTTCCCGTTGAATAGTATATTAGACCTCGAGTCGAACTAACATCTATAGCATGTCACATGTATTCGATAGTGTGTAAAACATGTAACGGTCTCGAGTTGTGCTTGAACAAGTCCCAAGTGCAATTGATGTCATGTGAGTTTGAGCCAAATTATGAGACAATATTTCAAAGGATTGTATAAACGCGAGCTCTAACCAATAGAAAAGGTCATAGGATGTTGAATCCTGAGCTAGGACATCCACAAATCTCGGGTGGACCCGAACAATTGCTTGGCTTGATCACAATTTCCATTTATCACCTTTACGGTTCTTGTTGTAGCTCCAATCTCGAGAAACTTGAATAAGAGGTAGGTGTTCCATGCTTGCAGGGTGAACTCTATATGCATCCAAGAAAACAGTTGTTTCTTGTACATCGACATCACTTTCAACGACACATCTCATTTTTTTTCCAACATTCAATGATACAAATGAACAACTTTGCACATAACAAGTGGAATTTTTGGATCATGTGGCATGTTTCTTGTGCGCTTATGTCATGTTCAACAATGCTTTCTGTGAGAATTTTGCAGATCACAATATAGGATGTAGAATCCACGTCAAAGATCTCTTGAAAATCTGGATAACATTTGGTGATAGGTTTCTAAACATTTCTCTACTTTTGAAGCATATTTTGTAATATACTTAAGAACTACATGGTGGGAAAGAACTGGTTGGAAATCGACATTTTCTCTCCATATGGATATCATAGTTTGGTTGTGGATATTCAATCTATCATAATTTATCAAAGGGAGGAACTTAATTTTCCCATCACTTTCAATGAAAAAGGATGAATTAGGTTGCTTATAAGACAGGGGGCGTTGTACACATCCTGCAGCTTACAATTTCTTTTTACACATGCATGTTTGCTTTGAAAATTTAGTGTGGCGCCGAACACGATTAATCAGTTATTCAAGGTCTACATGTGGGGAGCAAGATAGAATTTGTGTTGTATCTAGAAAACAAGGGTCATCTAGTACTGCGAACAAAATCCAAGTGGTTGCAAGGCAAATGGGGGTTCTAGGTAGACACAAACTTATCAAAGTATTATTTTTCGCCTCAATAGGCTGATGTATATCCGCCCAGTCCATCGCATCAAATTTAGGGCGTTCTCAAGCCATAATAAACCATGGACATGTGCAGATCCTCTATTTTCCCATTCATACCTATGAGACAAGGGAAAATAAATATTAGCTATGTAGTTTAGAACAAACTTATAAAAAATAGATTGTATTACCAATACGAAAAGTCTATCTCCCAAGTTCCTTACGCAATAATTATTCAATAAATATTGTGAATATGTGATGCAGGTATGTTGATACTTGATGAGGGTAAGAGACAATGTTAAGGTTTCTCTAACGCTATGTGCATCGAGGATCTGTAGGGCATGCACCAAACATAATGTTGTGGAGATATGGCCATTTAGTGTTTGCAACACATAAAGTGAAGAATAAAGTTGGTGTCCCCAATTGTTCTACCATATTTGAAAGCTTGCAGCTGATTTTTACCCAAAATTATCGTGTCCCTCAAAGGATCAAACCAAACCACATTGAAGTGTCCAGGAGGTTGTCTTTGGGGAATTCTAGTAGTTGTCTTCGTAGATCTCCAATTGTTGGAGGGATTCCATATTCGATGTTTTGTTTCATAAAAATGTTGTTGTAGATTGGCTCATATGCCGCATTATGAGGTTTAGAAGGAAGTAGTGAAATCATGGGTGGGAACCAAAACACCCATCATGGTAGCGCATCAAATGTAGAGTGTATTCATGCATTGGAACTTATTTTATGTAGGGTTGTTGCCACATTGCTTTTCTTGCTAGAAATAAAGTTGGGAAAGCCATTGAGAAAATGCCCTCTGTATTGTATTCATTTATTGGTGAGAGCCCAAGCTCTAGCCATGGCATGGTAAATGGATTATTACCACTGTGGGTGAGTAATAACTGTTCGATTTCCTCTTCTTTTGTTCCTGTATTGTGAGGTGTTGGCACGAAAGACGATGAGTGTTCATACATTTCATCAAAGTCAATTGAAACATCAATACCATGAGTTATAGAAGTGGTTTACATTTGGGGTAGTTCCACTATGGTTATGTTAAGAGAGGAGGAAACATTTGACGACTTAGATGGTAGAGAGGAAAGGGCGTCATTGTCGATTAAGACATATTTGTAATAGGGATCATGACAAATTTTATATTGCAAGGCTACCCAAACACGAGATCTACTAACGTAGAAATCATACTTTGTTAAATTAGCTCCTTCCCTTTGTATGAGTACTATGTCCAAATATCTAAGGCGGTGTGGTAGGTATTTTTCTATTGAATTAATGTTTTGTGGGAAACTTATAGTGTGCCCAAAGTATTTTTATTGTTTTCGCGTACTTGGGTGACTTGCAGGAATGGATTGACTTGCGTAATAAGCATCTCCTCGATTTGGGTTAAAGACGCAAGAATGTTAGGCTAATTTTCAGGGTCCATGTTGTTCCATGAAGAGAAGTGGTGGCCATGTTTTTCAGATTTGCATCTGTTACAAGAAGGAAAGCCTTCAAACAAACTTGTTTTAATTCTAGGGTAATTTTCCAAACAGATTGAGCAAGTTTGGATGTTCACCAACAAATCTATTCTTTTGCGAAACCGACGTTGGGCTTCAATAGTTTGTGACGAGGGTGGGAATATGGGAAATATCTGTGTATGGGAAGGGGTGGGGTGTTTTGTTTGAGTGGATGGTGGATTGCAAGGTGGAAAGCAGTTAGAAGGAGAGGAGGAACTGGTTGTACATGTACAAGGAACCAAAGCAAGGTTGGTACGTGAGACAGTTTCATGTGGCATCCCAAATAAATGGGAAGACATGGCAGTAGTAAGAAAAGATGAGTTCGTATGGAAGGAATTGGTATGGTCGTGCAAAATTGTTTCCATGCAAGTTACTTGCAGAATGTTGGTTGGCAATCCTTCACTAGTTGAATTTGATGGAAAGATTGGAATGTCAGGAAATGGTAGGTTGTTGGTCGATGTAAGTTGACAGATATTAGATATTTCTGTTGTTCTACGCTCTAGGTGATGATGTTGTTGCTCAATAGTTATGTGAACTTTATTTTTGTGTAGTTCTCTCTTTGTCGGGCTCATTTTGTAGGAGTCGACATGATTGAGAAGTCACAGACTTATGGAGTACCACCTGTTGAAAAAAATCCATGCAAGTCAGCAAGGAACGATGCATTGTTTGATGACATACAAATGCGAAATATTCAAAATAAATAAATTATATACAATTGAAATGCATGTGGAGTTCCAATGGAAATTACGCATAAGAGGTAAAATTTTGAGGATAAAAAATTACATATGTTGCTGAAGGAAAATAATATTAGTTATATGGAAAAATATAGTACGTTCACATAGTCTACAAGGATGCAAATATGTACATAACAAAAGTGCAAGTAATATTCATTTATTTTCTTAATAGAAAGGGATGGGGAGGGTGTAAAGTTTGAAGGGATGGGTGCGTTAGAAATATTTTTGTAAAGAAGGTTACAAAGGAGATGCACTACTATCCAATTTCTTTGAACTGAGGATGACACATTTCAATTTGTTGATTCTGCGGTATGTCTCTTTTTTCAGGGAAAGTGTGAAGCAGTATTCGTTGCCGATGACATTGCTTGTAATTTCACTAGTTGCATCTTCATCTATAGACAATAGGTGGAGGTCACTAGCTGTAACACCCATGATTGACTCAGTTGTCTCATCAAAAGTGGTAATTGATTGAAGTTCCCCTATTGGGTCCTTTAGATTGATCCTGAGTGCATATCTATAATCATAGTTCTAAACTTCTATGTTGCAACTCGAATAGAACCATGAACCATTTTCATGCTCTCGCACTTTTTTCCTGCATTGTTTGTCACCTTTTTGAAGAGGACATGCCGTGTAAAAAATTTTCCATGTTGATATTTGTGATTTTTGTTGTAACCATGGCCCATTCATTATTCTTAGTGTTCCCCATCTAGTAGGACCTATGAAATTGTTGTTACAGAGGTCAAGCTTTTAGAGGGGCCCAGAAATTTGCTTGTGATAGAGGGCGTCGGATGGGAGTAGTCATTAGAAGTAACCCAACCATGAAGTGTAGTAGTTTCTGAAATTGGAGGGTTGACATAACATTTGGTACTTGAAATAGTGTCAACTAAGGTCCCATTAAAACTAGAGACGTGAGAAGCTTTCAAGGCAAGGACCGAGAAGATGTTGTATATAAAGAATGTCTTCAAGTTCTTTGCTTATCTCATCTAAATGTTGTCCCCACAAAGTGATAATGACATTGAATCCTGACATGTCCTTTAATTGTAGAGTTCTTTTTTTTGTTTCAAACTGGTCATGCCTATGAATAGTTGAGCATGGTGACATGGAAAGAACAATTCCAATCAAATCAGTAGAAGACCCAACGGGGCTTACAGTATGTCCTTGATTTTGGTGAAGTGAAAGTGATGGGAAGGTATTGTATCCTCATTTGCTATGAGAGGAGTTATGGTTGAGCGCAGTTGTAGGAAAATCTTCAAAGCACTATTCAAATGGTTGTAACATAGTTTTGCGTCACCAAACCTCCCATTGAAATTGTATATAGCTTCCCATTTTCAATCTGATCATAGAATGTTTCAAAACCTCATTGAAACAAGTGATGTGGATTTCCCTCCTTCTTGATCCACAAAATCAAACCCAAACACAGAGCCATCTCCCTTTGCATTGTGATATTCACGAAGGGTTGTTTTTGCTAGGGCACAACCCTCTACAAACCACATGCGCATAGATGTATTCAATCCACTTATTTGAGTTGGTGTACTTGTAAAATATCTATTAACCTAGTTAGAACTTACATTTGTTTGTGAAAACCGATTATTTTTGGAGAGAATTTGTTGGTAGTCAAGTTGGAGCATCGATTAGCATATGTGTTTTGACAACAACATCAATTTTAATGATAAGAACAATCCTGCAATGGAAAAAACAATTGGGAAAAAAATAAAATTGAGCAATGGATAGAAAAAACAAATGGAAAAAATTAGAATTACCATAGGGGTAATTGAGCAAGGGATGAAGCTTACAATTCATTTTTATCATTCTAACATGGGATTTGTGTAAGCACACAATGGAGCCTTCTTGTATTGATTTTTTGGTTACACGGCTTGCAAATTTGGAGGGTAGAAGTGTTGTTTGAAAATGTAGCCCATCTGAAAGGTCAACACAATGTTGGGCACCCATGTTGAGAACAGAGCGTAGGGAGGACAAGTGTAGTATCTAAAATGTAGGGTCAACATTGGAACCGCCCTCAATTAATTGAGAAATGCCTTCGTGTGTCAAAGTTATTTCCATGGCAAGTAAAATATGCTCAAGAAAGTGGGAGTTCTACAAATATATGGTGGAAAATGTAAACTTGTAGTATAGTCAAACATGAAATGAAAGATGTGTTCACATAGCACTGTTCACCTTGTATATGACGTAAGTTTAACCCTTAAAAAAGCGCAAACATGAAGTCTAACCCTTAAAATGCAGTTAAATATGCGAGAAAAATGATATAATGTACAAAGCTTTGGATGAAAACAACTATAAATTGCATAGTTTTTTTTTGTCATTTTAAAACTATAGGTATTTGTATGCAGATATAATGAAAAAGACATTAGAAATGCATTGTTGTTGGTTTACATAAAAGTAAGCAATAGTAAGAAGGAAAAATTGAACATGTATGTTGAAAAGTTAGATTTTGTGTCCCATATATACTACCACAATATATACATGCATTTATTTGAAATGAGTTACATATTATTATGTTAAGAAAATAGAATGGAAAACAATAAGAACAATATGTACACTTGAACTAACAAAACTATAGGTATTTGTATGGAGATATAATGATAAAGAAATTAGAAATGCATAGTTGTTGGTTTACAAAAAAATTGAACATGTATTTTAAAAAGTTTGATTCTCTGTCCCATATATACTGCCACAATAAATACATGGAATTATTTGAAATGAGTTACAGATTGTTTGAAAAAACACTTATAAAAAAACCAATACAAGCTATTTTTTTATTATCAAATTTCTTTTTTTTTTTTTGCGTAATTTTTTACATGTTTCGCAACAGTGGAGGTGATCTCTAACCATCCGGGTTATCAATTTGCTTTTGGGTGGTTTTGGTTGCTCATAATGCAAAACATTGATAACACATTGACGTTTAAACTCCTCCATTTTCAAACGAGGCGTAGTTATTGTCAAACTAACTAAAGGGAGGGGACTTGTCTTTCTAGTCTACATCGTATTAAAATGGAGAGGGAAAAGAAGTGTGTTAGTCCAAGAAGATATTCTTATTTATGATAGGAAGCTTTAAAATCCTTGTTGTTGATCAGTCTAACACATAACTTGGTACGTTTCAAAATGGCCTCATTAGGGAACGAGTCCCTCGACACATAATGAATCATGTCATTGTGAAGGCACATGCCCCCACATGTCACTTCGGAAAAAGGATTGGAGCCAACTATAAATATAAATGAAACAATCAAAAGCAAATAAAATGAAAGTACTCTACAATAATTTTTTAGTCCATAACATGTAATAAACAAAACAAATGAAACAAAACAAATGAATAATTACTTCAATCAATATTGAAACCCACTTGAAGTTCCTTTAGAGACAACACTCTCTTCTTTACCGTAGGAGAAAGAGAATCAAAAATATTAGATTGCTACCCAGTTAGGTGTTGTAGCTTATCTTGCAGAAAAGCGAAAGAAGTTAAAGAGTTGCCATAAACAATAAAAAGTGAAATTAAGTACTTGTAATCTTCACAGATACTCTTTTATCAACCAACCAGTTATCTCTATAGTTTATACTAAAATAACATAGTGAAATAAATAACACAATAAATAAATCATTATAAAAGACTAAATTTAATACTAAAATAGCATAGCAAAAAGGAATTCAAGTATCCAATCCACAAGTGAATATAGAAACAATTATTGGGCAAATAAAACAATTATATGTAACATAGATTAAACATTATCAATAGAATGAAAAATCCTAGAGAGTGAAAAACACAAAGTCACTGTTAACATTGAGCAAAGTCTGTGTGACACAACCCGTTTTGCTTAATAAGAACTATCAAAGATAAATTTTATATGCATGTGTCTGAGCTAGGCCATGACCAACAGATTTCTACAAATAAATTAGCACTAATAGAAGAGAGAGTAAAGTGAACTCACTAACAACCATCACGAAGTCTGCCAAACTTCTCCTGACCAACAAGTAAAAATGTATCTTCTTACAATTTGTGAAGAAGTCGAGAGGATGGAATTCAACACCATTTGTAGCTGTAAAATGTAACACACACTTCATCACATCTCCCATAGAAATAAAATCAATAAAATCTTAAAATCCATTGACAATTCTTTGCAAAAAACAATCTCAAAAAAGATATAATTTAAGAGATCTAACAGTTCAATTTGACCATCTATCTTATTATCCATAAATCCAAAACTAGTGTCCGATGAATAATTGCGGGGTTTACCAATAGATACCAAAAAACAAGGGAAATCCACATACTGTACTTATGAATGCCCCTCGATATGCTTAGATGTAGAGGATATCAATATGTTAAGCTGCAGAGGTCAAAAAATATGCATATAGGGTTGAGCTTAAGGGCAACCTAAAACGTGTACTTGCTAATTCAAATAATCCACATCCTAATCTAAAATCCATCTACATAAGTACTCAATAACAGAGAATAATAGACAAACCCTTATCTGGAACAAATCTATATTTTATCTATTATGAATACTCCAAACAAAACCCAATAAGATATTATGAACACCATAATTAAGAATCAATAAATCTTGGGAACAATGACGATTTAAACAAATGCAAAAATAACCTTCAAGATGTTTGAATCAAACAAAGAAAAACAAGTTCAGAAAACAAAAAAATCCATGCATTTCTTCTCGAACTCTCCAATAAGATGATGCTTCATGAATCGCGAGAAAACAAATCCTATAGACCATAGATATATACTCCACATTCAACATGCAAGTGCTAAATATACCACGCATTCAACATACAAGTGCTAAAAGGGGAAAAACAAAAAACAAAAAAATTGTTAAAAATATCCTTTAAAAGCAAAAACGTCAAAACACTCATCAAATTTAAGCACATGGAAAAATGTCTAAACGTCCACAAATTTAGGCCAGTGGCGTGAACGACCGCAAGCTCTTTACCATAGGGGGGATGACTTCGGCGTAATAAATATAATCATCTTAATATTTTATTGATAAAATAGAAATGTCTATTAGTTTTGATATTTAATTAGTTTTATTTTATTTATATTCTTCTTAGTTTATATTTTGTTGGGTTTTGATTTATAATTAGTTTTATTTGATATTTATTTTTTGATTTCTTATAAATCTAGATTAAACTACTTTAAAATTTTGCAAGAAAGGTGAAACTTGAAAGTTGGACTTGGAGGTCAGAAAGTTGGAAGTTTGAATTCATTTTTCTACATTATTATAAGCTTGCACTAGTGAGTGCTTTCTTTCAATTATTATAATAATTTTGTTTTTAATTGCGAAATAGGGTTTTAATACTCTTACAAATTCTAATGGTGTTTTTGAATATTTCAATTGATTATTGAAGATCCATTTGATTAGTGTATAATGAATCTTTAACAAAAAAAACGTATCTTTGACAACTTATGAAATTGATTAGTGTATGATTATTTTTTAGTTTTTTTCTATAAGTAAACTAGGGTTAAAGCGTCCCTTTCTCTTTACAAACCAAGAAATACATTATTATACTGAAAAAATTATGCATTTAAGCACACACTAAGGACCAGCCCTACATTTATACTTACACAAAAACTTCATATTCTTATCTAAATCTCTATTTACATACTTCGCAAATATTATTCGATCATTTTCCATTCTGTTCCTCTGAATCATATGAAAAAAGAGCACCTCCATGCGTGCATTACCTTCGCCTCAAAGTATAGAAATCCCTTCAATTGCAGGTCCGCATAGAACTAAGGAAGCCATCATATCTACCAAATATTTGGCCGAATTGCGTAGCTCTACCCACCATAGAGGCTCATGTTTTAGCAAGATTCTGAAGGCATCCATATCCAAGTAGGGAATATGGAGAACTGTTGAATCCTTTTCCTTGCACAATTTTATTACCTATTTTGTAAAGTCCAGTAGGATATCATATCTTTTTCCATCTCCAGATACATAGCTCGGTCCATAAGACCAACTTGAAAGACCTGGGATTAAAATAAAAAGGTCTAGGAAATTAACTGAGACTATTGCACTGCCTCCTCCATTCCAACCCGGTGTTTAGGCTTTACCATGAAGCGACCAATAGCTAAGGCCAGAGCTTTATCCGACTTAATAATCAAAAGGTGAGAATCAAAAGTAGCAGCTACATCTGAATTTACCCTTGGGAGGCCCTACAAGATCATGTATTTTGTCCCCAACATGATTTATTCTACCTCCAATGCTTGTTGTTATTGAATACTAAATATTAGATTCAAATGTTTCCTAGTGATGCATGAATAAACCACCATTTCCATTTCTGAGCTCGCAAAAATAAGGAATGGACACATTAGGATTTCCACTATAGAATTCTACAAAGGAGAAAAAATTTCTCTCAAAGATGTTTAGAAATTCATGCCCAATCCTTTATTACTGATTCACATGAATTCGAGCATATGATTTAACTCGGGAAATCATAAATTCATTTACTTTCTTCAATAAGAAGATCCGCTAAGCCCGATTAGTCATTAGCATTATTACTAATGATGGCCTCCAAATTTTGATCAGCTTCCTAATTTTCCAGGAGGTCCGTCCACTTATGTTCTTCTTTAACATTATGAGAAATATACCAACCATTTATTTTACTTAGCCTTAAAAGTACTTTTTGAAGAATTAAGTTGATTTTCCAAGAAAAATCCTTCTATCAAGTTTATAATTACCTGGGAATCACCTTCAATATGTAATTTCTGAATATTCATATCTATGGCCAGTCTAAGACCCCCTCTAAGGCTTGTATCTTGGCCATATTACTAGTTTCTTCTTGTAATCAAATATAACAAGTAGATACCAATGAACCCTTATCATTTTAAAGTATAAAACCAACACCTGATTTACTTTGGTTTCCTTTTGCTGCTCCATCAAAGTTTAATTTAATATACCCTGAGGAGGAGGGAGACATGAAGTTGTTTCATGTCTATTTACAGATGGGATCCCTGCATTATGACTAGAACCTTCCGTAGATCAAACAATTTTGGGCCAATTTTTAGTAAAATCCATCATAAGAAGAAAAGGGAGTCCCTTTTTCCAATGAATGGAAAGATTTTTAGAGATGGAAAATTCTAATTTTTTAACAACTTCTTTTGTGCTAGAATCATTCTCAAAATAATTTTATTCCACTCCCATCACAAATTCCATACCAGAAGGAAAGGACTACATACCCATATTGAAGCCAAAGCTTCTTTTGGTCTAGCTTTAGGCCAAGAAAGAAAAATAGAACAAAGAGTTAACATTTGAACCCATTAAAGGTTTAATTTATTACATAACCAATTCCAACAAAACTCCGCTAAATGGAAATGTACTAATAGGTGATCAATATCTTCCTCAATTTCATAACATAAAACACATCTATTTGGACCAATCTTTCTCAAAGTTCGCCTTCTTTTTTGAGTAAGAATTCTTCCTTTAAATGTTATCTAGGAGAAAGACCCAGCTTTGGGATGGAAATACTTAGACCACCACTACCTCCACTTGTTTTTCTCATAACCCTCATATATAATCAATTTTATATAATCAAATCCCGGCATGACACATATACCTAATTTTATTGTAGTCCAAATGATTTGTTCATCGTATGGGAGAGGATTCAGCCTCTCTTGAATCGATCTCTTTACTAAGGATGGCCTTGGAAGCCTTAGAAGTAGGAATATTATGTAAATCAATCCAATCCATGGAAGGGGATGAAAGAGATATATTTTTCCCATAGTTCTTAAAATTTCCCCCCTTAGAGGAATAAGATTTCTCTTTAGCTCTTGAAATTAAGTTCTTTCCCTTAGATCCGATAACAATTCCAAGAATCATCCCAAAAGTTGGCCAAATCTCCATTCTGATCAACCAAGAAGTTAGAATGACAAGAAAGGATAAAATTCCATATATGGGAACCTCGAGGTGGATGATTGATCGAAAAAGTGGAAGCATGAAAGGGGATCCCAAATATTTCTTCTCTAAGATTCTGCTGAGCAGAATTTTGGGCTTGGATAATAAGAACCATACCAGTTTGGCTCCCAAAGCTATATTCTATCTTTCAAGATTAATTATCCTGAAACCACCACATATTTTGGGTAGGGTAATAGATTCCCATTTTACTAATGGGATTTTCTAAGCTTCTTTTGTACCCTACCGAAGAATGTTCTCAAAATATTATTGAATTTTCACAATACTATAGACACAAAATCATGCACTTTGGGTATCTATTTAGTATTGATTACAGACTACTATTCATATAATTCCTAAGTAAGAAAAGTACTAATCAACCCATATCTTTGGCCATCTTTTCTTTCTTTCTATTGCCACTTTTGGTCTTACACTCTTTCTAGCTCAGTTTGTCTTTTCATACCTCAAAGCATTTCTCATCTTGGACACCAACACCTAGAATAGGATGCTAGTGTCAAACGCCCCCATCCACTCTAGGTGCCCCGACCTATTTGTACTTTGTTCACATCTTTTGGGTCCTTTTTAGCCATTTGAGCATCTTATCTTTTTGGTAGTCATCCTTTTCGGGTTAATTACGAAATTCAAGCAAAGGAATAATATAAATATAAAGTTATGTGATCATAATAAAGCACTAAGCATTAAGCATTAACTATCACCACCTAAGGTTACATCCAAAGGTTATTTCAAGAGAATTCAAGCATCCATCTAATATCCACACAAGGGAAAGGGACTGATTCTTCTCGCATACACTTCATAGGAGGAGGTTCATTCTATTCCATGCACACATCTACTTACATTTCTTACATCAAGCTACTTTGCTCGCTATCAAGTGTGACACGCACAAGAGCTACCTAGGGCACAATATCTCCACACACACACACATAGAACTACATTGGGTCAAAAATATAGTGCAACGTCAAGTCGTAAGATCACTTATTTGACAGTTGAGGATAGTCTGAACCCTCATTTGCATTCTTTTATTTTTAGGATTTGATGCATTCTTGAGCGTTTTGTAGGTCACTTAGTCATTCCATGTTATCGGCGACCTCGACGATCATTTTGTGACCTACTAGTGACCAAAGGTAAAGGACAACGAACACCTTGTGACCATTAAAGATGGTTTTCTTAGCTTTTTGGCGATCACAAACACCCAAAGATTGATTTTTGGTGCCTGCGTGTGCCTATAACCCATTCCAAGTGCCCCCGTCTAGCATATTCCTCCAAATCTACATTTTTTTGAGATTCGTTACGACAATATGTGCTTCGGATTTTCCAATTTTCCAGCTCTATGCACCTTCGGGATCTCTACGAAACAACTAAGTCGTTTTATCCCTTCTTTGCAATTAAGGTTTCATATTTCCTAGCTTATCTTGCTTGGATTACTTTTTGTACTTAATTGATTATTCATTTATTGCTATAATAACAATTAGATTAGGCATTTATTTATTTATTATTTTTCTTAATCATTTTGGTGAACCCGTCGCTTGATTCCAACCTTATTTCTAGGGTTTTCTTCATATGCTCGTCACCCATAGTGGTAGTTTGGGTCTTTTGAGCATTTTAGCTTCCTCCATCTTCCCGTAGGGCTTCCAAAACAATGGATGAACTCAATAATCCCTTTGCTAATGCTCAACAAGTTCCTCTTGAAAACATCAAAGCAACTGATAGTGATCATTCCTATGATGAGGACACAAATGTTGACCAAGAACAATTAGATAAACTCACCAACTTTTGTCAAGATTTGCATGAAAATCCTACTCATATTCTCGCATATTCTTCATGCTTTGATTATTGTTAAACACTCTAGTGAAGCTATTGTGACACCTCTTATTGGATATTCTTTGGCTGTCATGGCCTCCTCCCAACCTCTTCACATTTCCAACTCCATTCCTACTACTACCGCTCCTATCATATAACCTCACACTTTTAATGCACAACCTGACACATCTTCAAATTCTCTTGATCTGACTTCTTTATATTAGGATCTACAAGTCCAAGTTCGTAAACTATAATTAGGTACATCTTGTGCATCTCAATATTTGGATTCCACTTTGTTGCTCCATACTCCTTTTTCACCCGCTATATCCGCCTATATCATGCCTCTCAATTTCGTCACTTCTAAGTTGCCTATTTTCAAATGTCGTGGTGACCCCGGAACATCTCTGAGAATTTCATGTAGCATTCTTAAATTATGCAGATGATCACACTTTATTAGCAAAGCTCTTTCCTCACAGTATTTAAGATTATGTGATGTGTTGGTTCTATGACCTACTTGTCCACTCATTAACATCTTTCACTCATCTATCTCGATTCTTTCTTAGCTCATTTATCTATGAATATCGACTCTAAGATCTCATATGCTCAACTCACACAACTTAAACATGGATCTAACAAACATCTAGTGGATTATGTCCTACGATACAAAAACAACTTAGATAAGATGTCTAATGTGCTTAAGGACTTTGAGCTCCAAGATTTATTTATACAAAGCCTATTTCCACCTCTACAGGAGAGTGTTATCTTTGAAACATCTCCTTCATTCGATTAACTATGTCATACTCTTAAGCTACGTGAAACTAAGATCTTATTTATAAGTAAGCTGAAGTATCAAGAGAAATCTTTATCTTCTACACGCTTTCAAATCAAATCAACTTTTAAGCCATCAACAAAACCTATTGAAGCCAAAGTCACGAGTCAATGCTATGTCTAACACCAAATAACTTCAATGGAAACCACTTAAGCATACATATACAAAATTAATTGTCACTCCACACATTTTATTACCACAGCTTGTCAAAAGAAATAATATTACGCTTCCTCCTCTTAATTTAGACCCATCTCATCCTAAATGCCATAATTACGATGAAAAACTCAAATGCAACTATCATCAATGCGTTGGACATTCTACAGATTGTTGTTTCAAACTTTGCAATCTCATTCAAGACCTAATTGATAATAATGCAATTGAGCTTACGATCCTATGGCTTTTACACCTATCAATGAAAATCATAAGCTCAAAATATTTAACAATCCTCTTCCAAACATGACAAACAAGCGGTTGAATCCTTGGCAAATCATACATATCACACAAAGGCTTCCTCCCGCATCGGGGGATCTCAATTTTCTCATTTCTCATTTAGGGACATCCCCACCGCTCATTACTTTCTTCGATTATGATTATCATGATACATTATCTTCTAATCGCTTACACATTAGTGCTTCTATTGGATCCACTTCTATTAATAACACTATAGTTGATCCATCATGTCTCATCAACGTGTGCTCTATTGCACTCCTTGTTGTTATCGGCTATCCACTATCATAAATTTCATATCTAATCCCTAAATCATATGGTGTTATTAAACTTCCAAATCACCGTCGGTCCTCTCACCATGATTGTTCCTTTTGTTGTGGCACCATTAGTTGAAGGGTGTGACATGCTCTTAGGTCTCTCCTGGCTCCATGCAACTAAGGCTATCATCTCCATGACCCATTTATGTCTAAAATTCATTCATAACAAGCAATTCATCTATATCAATGGTGTTCGCCATCCACTCGTGGTGAAACCTCCTCTTGCGGTTTCCATTGCATTGGCTAGATCATCTAGGTTCTTGTAGCCTATCGAAACTAGAGCACAATCTGCACTCACACCACACTCACTGTTCACAAATGAACTACGCGGTCTCATCAATCTACTAGTCCATCACACAAGTCTAGGTCCATCACTTAGACATATCCTTCATCTAGGCTTACATCACCGACCCCATTTACTTCACATAGGTGTCCATCACCTGCACAAAGCTATTTCCCATAGGTGTTCATCACCTCCACGCTCTCCTGCACATAGGTATTCATCATCTCCACAGATCACTCATATAGGCACACATCACCTTTGCGGTCTCCTTCATATAGGTACACATCACCTTCGCGGTCTCCTTCAACAAGGCCTCTATTATCTCCTATGTCTCATACACATTCACAGATACAAAAATTGTCTCATACACCTCTAGTCTTTGAGAATGGTCACACATCTTGTTTGCAGGAAACGGAGCTCGTTTGCAAAAGTTATAGCCCGCTGAAATTTTCAGGCAACTGGCAAAATTTGGAGTTTTGTGCAGGTTGGACGTGTGCACGCTTGCCAAGTGTTTCAATCATATTGTGACACATGGACAATTTGTGTGACAGACAAAAAGTGGTTTTTGGAACACCGGTCTTGGACACTCATTCGTGGACAAATGGACCCCGCTATTTACTGGCTGGGGGCCCTCAGCCAAGTTCGACACACTTGATTATGGAGGGGTGTCTTGGCCTCCTTCTCATATTATCATTATACCAACTTGTGTATATATATGCCTCTGATTGCATTTTTTCTATGCATGTGGGACTAATTGATAAGTGCATATTAAACCAAAGACCAATTCCATATTCCACGCATTTAATCTCAACCTCCACAATCATTATTAAACAAGGCGCCTAAAACTATGTTAATACATGCATGTGCATCCTTATCCAACCAGCAAATGAACCCACATTCCAAGCGGCTAAAATGGCTCACAAGCCAATACAAAAGCGCCCCCTTTGCATTATTAAATGCCTCCCTTCATTCACGCACCCACAATGTGGGATAAACCTCTTGAAATCCGCCTAAGGAGAAGGAAGTGGAGATATGGGGGGATTTGAACCGTGGTCTCCATGGTAAAAGATAAGGGCTTTGACCGCCGCGCCACTTCTTGGGAAACATTATATAAGGAGTGTTATTGTATTTGAATAGTATTTGGGTCTGTGCTAAAATATTGAAATGCTCATAACTTGAGCGAGGAGTGAAATTTTGAGGAGATGTAAAAAGTAACCCTTGTTATTTTTGATAGAGGAAGACTGTGAGAAGGTCAAAATTTTGTAGAATTCTTTGTAAAGAATTATTTTCAAGATTTTAATAGATCGGTCCCATTCAACCGGACTTGGAGACGTAGGCCTCAAGCGCCAAACTCCATTATCAATTCTTGTGTCAAATTGCTGGTGAATTCTCTTCATTTCTTTAAATATTTACACAAGATTTGCAGTTTTAATTCTTTTATTAAAAAAAAAGAAGGATATAATGCTTAATTTTTACATCGAAAATCAATACAAAGCAAAGAAATGTGTGTGCACAATTGCTAGTTAAATTTGATTTTCAGATCATTGGTATCAGAGCTGGTTTTGACTGATTTTTGGTTGATTAACATGTTCGATTACAAGTTGTGTGTTGGATGTTAACAAGGTCTCGATCTAAGAAGGGTGAAGGAGATTTAGTTGAAGGAGATCCGAAATTGTACCAGACGGTCTCGAAGTCCTACAATGGAGGATCGAGAGGCAGAAGAATTTCGTCAATCCTTCCAACAGATGAAGGAAATGGTGGAAGAAATGTACCAAGATAGGAAAAGGGAAAAGGGAACTAGAGGAGGTAAGAAAGAAGAAAGCTCTAGTTCTGATATTCCAAAAAGAGACTCTTCAAAATCTGATTTTCCTTCATTAAAGTTAGATATCAAGTTTGAATTGCCTATGTATACTGGAGAGCTAAATGCAGAGAAGTTGGATAACTAGGTCAAGCAGATAGAAGTATATTGCAGGGTTCAGAGAATTGTTGATGATGAAGCAAAGACTCATCTGAAACTCTTCGGATGGGTGGCACAACACTCATTTGGTGGGAGAGTAAGCTTTAGGAAGTGGAAGAAAACAAAGGTATAGAAATCACTTCTTGAGTCCGAATTTGTTTCAAATCTTAGGCAACAATTTTATCCTCTTGGTTATAAGCAAGAAGCTATTATGGATTGGCAAACATTAAGACAAACTAAGGGACAAAGTGTTCAAGAATACACACAGAATTTAGAAAAAGGGCTCTAATTCTTGGAATTTCTCTAAACACAGAAGAAACATTGCTCAAATATATTGGTGGATTGCATAGTTATCTAAGGCATATGATACTTGTTTTAGGTCCTACTAATCTTGATGCAGTATGTGTTCAAGCAACCCATTTGGAAGCACGAGGGAAAATGACAAAGGAGTCCTCTTTCTCTTCTTTTAATCAAGAACAAGCAATCTGAAGGAAAAGGTTTGAAAGAACAAGGAAAAGGAAAGGGTAAGCATAAAACAAACTCTACTATTAAGAAGGAAGATGAAAAACCATTTTGTAATCATTGTAAAAAAAACCATGATGAGTCTAAATG
Organism: Taxus wallichiana var. yunnanensis; assembly: GCA_018340775.1. NCBI lineage: Eukaryota > Viridiplantae > Streptophyta > Pinopsida > Cupressales > Taxaceae > Taxus > Taxus wallichiana. The sequence continues at coordinate 473,863,750 of CM031244.1, forward strand.
TTGGAAATTACATCCTGAAAAGAAGCCTAAATGGATGGTTAAGAAAGGAAAAGAAAAGAAAACAAACACTATAGTGCATGATCTTGGTTTTGATTCAGGTGATGAAACCAAAATCACAACTATGAGTTTTCAAGGTAAATCAACTCTTTTAATTTCCAACAATAGCACTACAGATGTTGCATCTTCTTCTAGTAAACAAACTATACCTGATGATAAGAAAAGGAATGAGCTTTTCCACATTAGAGTAATTTCAAAGCATACGAAAATTGATACTCTTTTTATAGTGGATCTCAAGCTAATCTAATTTCTGAGGAGGTTGTTAAGAAACTAGGACTCAAAACTAAACCACATCCTAAGCCTTATCCTTTGGGCTGGGTTTGTGATGATGCAAAATTGTAGGTAACTAAAACTTGTACTTTCAGATTTGCCATTATAGACAAGTTTATTGATGAGGTTGAATTGGATGTAGTTCCTTTGGATATTTGTGGGGTGGTTTTGGGAAGTCCTTATTTGTATGATCGTAAAGCAATCTTCTATAGGGAAGAAAATAAATATTTGCTTGTAAAGGATGGAATTGAGTTTATTGTTAGAGCTCACCATGAAAAGAATAATCTATCCTTAGTAATTGCAGGTCAAATGAAAAGGCTTGTAAACTCAAGCAAAAGTTTTGTGCTCATGGTGGTCAAAGCCAAAGAGAAAGAACATGAGATGGCTTTTGAGACTTGTGATCTGAAACATAAGGATGAATTGGTAAAAATTGTTTCTCATTTTGATGATGTTTTTCAGGATCCACAAGGTCTACCTCCCAAAAGAGGGGTTCAAAATGAGATACAGTTGTTTCAGGATGCACCTCTTCCCAATATTAGAATGTACAGGTTGTCAGTAGTAGAGAATGAGGAAATCAAGAGACAGGTAATGGAACTTTTGGCTCAAGATATAATTCGTCCAAGTACATCCCCATGTGGTTCGCCAATTATTTTGGTTCCTAAGAAGGATGGCACTTGGCGAATGTGTGTTGATTTCCGTGCTTTAAACAAGATTACTATAAAGAATCGTTACCCTCTTCCTAGAATAGATGATTTACTAGATCAATTAAAGAATGTAATTTATTTCACTAAGTTAGATTTAAGAAGTGGTTATCACCAAGTAAGAATTGCAGAAGGTGATGTTTGGAAAACTACTTTTAAAATGAAACAGGATTATTTGAATGGTTAGTGATGCCTTTTGGTTTGTGCAATGCACCAAAAACATTCATGAGAGTTATGAATGATATATTTAGACCATTCATTGATGATTTCATTATTGTCTACTTAGATGATATTCTTATTTTCAATAAGTCATGGGATGAACATGTTAAACACATCCAGAAAGTCTTAGATGCACTAAGGAAAGAGAAATTGTAGTTGAAGATGTCAAAATGTGAATTTGGAAAAACATCTTTAATTTACTTGGGTTATATTGTAGGAAATGGAGAGTTGAGAATTGATCCTACAAAAATAGAGGTTATTGTGAAATGGCCTAGACCCACTAATGTGATGGAAGTTATAATTTTTCTAGGTGCGATTCGATCGGAGAAAATTTATTGCTAACTTCCCATATATTGCATCTCCTTTGCATGCTTTGGCAAGTATTAAACAGGTCTTTCAGTGGGGAGGAAAACAACAAAAAGCCTTTGATACACTGAAAGAGAAGATAAGTACCGCTCCGATCTTGGCACTTCCGGATTTACAACATTCATTTGAGATTGAGATAGATGCTAGTGACTATGCAATGGGGGCAGTTTTGATGCAGAACAAACGACCAGTGTGTTACCATTCAGAAACCTTTACAAGTGCGGTAAGAAACTATCCAACTTATGATAAAGAGTTGTATGCTTTGGTTCAAAGTGTTAAAAAGTGGAAGCATTATTTAATGGGAAAAGAAACAATTATCCATACTGACCATCAACCGCTTCAATACTTACAAACACAAACCAAATTGCAACAATCTAGACATTTTAGGTGGATGGTATTTTTGCAACAATTTCATCTTGTAATCAGATATAAAAAAGGTATTCAAAACAAGGTTGCCGACATGTTATCTAGACCACCAGTGGTAGTAGCATCTATTCTTTTGCAGCATAGTTCTTTGGCTCATGTTAATTACAAGGAACAATATGTAAATGATGTTGACTTTAGAGAAGTGTATGAGGATCTAGTAAGTGGGAAACAAGTAGGAGAAAAAGATTATTATTTGCATGAAGGATTGTTATATCATTCTGGAAAACTTTGTATTCCAGAAAATGAGTGTGTGCATATGATTAGGGAAGCACATACTTCTCTTATTTCAGGGCATTTTGGTATTAGTAAGACAGTTCCACATTTACAAAAATATTGTTATTGGCCTAGAATGCATAAACATGTAACTAGGTATATTAAAGGATGTGTTCTTTGTGCCACAAGCAAGCCAAGTAACAGGAAATTAGGACTTTACACTCCTCTTCCTGTTCCAACAAGGCCTTTGGAAAGTGTTTCCATGGACTTTGTAGGAGGCTTGCCCATGACACGAAAGAAACATGATTACTTATATGTGGTAGTGGACAAATTTAGCAAAATGTGTGTGTTGGTTCCATGTACTAAACAAATAACTGGTGAGGGAACTGCACATTTATTTTTTTAGTTTGTTTGGGTTCATTTTGGTTTACCGACTTCAATTATATATGATCGGGATTCTAGATTTCTTGGGGAATTTTGGTCAACATTGTGGGGTTAATGGACACAAAACTGAAAAAGAGCAAAGGTTTTTCATCCACAGGTGATGGTCAAACAGAGGTTGTAAACCGCACAGTGGTACAATTACTTAGGGGCTATAGTAACAAACATCCTAAATTGTGGGATGAACATCTTTATTATGTGCAACATGCTTATAATCGTGCCTTACATTCTTCTACTTTGAAGTCTCCATTTGAGACTTGTTATGGATATCTACCTAATTCTCCATTGGATATATATTATGGACATAAAACTGATGTTAATGGTGCAAGTGATTCTGACAAGGCTAAAAGATTTGTGCAGAGAATACAATAGGTTCATCAGTATGTCCGTGAACAATTGGAGAAAAGTCAGGCCAAGTACAAAGTTAGGCATGATAAACATAGAACTGATCACAAGTTCAAAGTTGGTGATTCAGTTTGGCTTCACATCAGTAAGGAAAGACTGATAGGTGAAGGTAAAAAATTGAAACCTATACGGTATGGTCCGTTCCAAATATTGGAAAAAATTGGTAACAACACTTTCCGATTGATTTACCTCCATATATGCAAATCTACTCAGTTGTAAATGTTGAGAATTTAAGATTGTATGAACCGCCTATGATTGTTGATCATAATGATTCTAACATAATGCCTTCCATTGATGATTTTTCTCCTAAGTATCTTGATGAGTTGTAGGAAGACATCATTTTGGACAGGAAAGTAAGAACTTCGCGAAGGGGTGATATTGAGTATCTTCGTGTTGGGTTCAAAGGCATGCATCCGAACAAGGCTAAATGGATGGAAACCGGAAAGGTGAGGGAGAAATACCCTCACCTATTCACCAATTAAGTTGACTTTTGGGGTCCAAAAGTTTCTCAGTGGGGAGGAATGATCCAGAGGATCCTCACAGAGAAACATCGATCTAAGATCTTCTCAGAATAAGTTGCAGTCATTTTTAAAGCGTGGAGAAAAATTATACGATTCCGTCGATATCTTGTTTGTAGGAAACGGAGCTCGTTTGCAAAAGTTATAGCCCGCTGAAATTTTTGGGCAACTGGCAAAATTTGGAGTTTTGTGCAGGTTGGACGTGTGCACGCTTGCCAAGTGTTTCAATCATATTGCGACACATGGAAAATTTTTGTGATGCAGACAAAAAGTGGTTTTTGGAACACCGGTCTTGGACACTCGTTCGTGGACAAATGGACCCCGCTATTTACTGGTGGGGGCCCTCAGCCAGGTTCGACACACTTGATTATGGAGGGGTGTCTTGGCCTCCTTCTCATATTATCATTATACCAACTTGTGTATATATATGCCTTTGATTGCATTTTTTCTATGCATGTGGGACTAATTGATAAGTGCATATTAAACCAAAGACCAATTCCATATTCCACGCATTTTAACCAATTCCATATTCCACGCATTTTAACCAATTCCATATTCCACGCATTTTAACCAATTCCATATTCCACGCATTATTTAACTACCTCCATATTCCACGCATTTAATCTCAACCTCCACAATCATTATTAAACAAGGCGCCTAAAACTATGTTAATACATGCATGCACATCCTTATCCAACCAGCAAATGAACCCACATTCCAAGCGGCTAAAATGGCTCACAAGCCAATACAAAAGCGCCCCCTTTGCATTATTAAATGCCTCCCTTCATTCATGCACCCACAATGTGGGATAAACCTCTTGAAATCCGCCTAAGGAGAAGGAAGTGGAGATATGGGGGATTTGAACTGTGGTCTCCATGGTAAAAGATAAGAGCTTTGACCGCCGCGCCACTTCTTGGGAAACATTATATAAGGAGTGTTATTGTATTTGAAGTGATATTTGGGTCTGTGCTAAAATATTGAAATGCTCATAACTTGAGCTAGGAGTGGAATTTTGAGGAGATGTAAAAAGCAACCCCTGTTATTTTTTACAGAGGAAGACTATGAGAAGGTCAAAATTTTGTAGAATTCTTTGTAAAGAATTATTTTCAAGATTTTAATAGATCGGTCCCATTCAACCGACCCGAGACGTAGGCCTCAAGCGCCGAACTCCGTTATCAATTCTTGTGTCAAATTGCTGGTGAATTCTCTTCATTTCTTTAAATATTTGCACAACTTTCAGTTTTAATTCTTTTATTAAAAAAACAAAAGGATATAATGCTTAATTTTTACATCGAAAATCAATACAAAGCAAAGAAATGTGTGTGCACAATTGCTAGTTAAATTTGATTTTCGATCATTCTTGGCCTAGAGTAGTTGGGGATCATATACGCACATTATGTCAGAAGGAATTCGCCATCGGAGGTCTAGTTCACTGGGAAAAGATGAAGTCGTGCACCAAAAAGCCTCTTTAGGGTGGTTGCATTTTTGGAAAAAGAAGAATTGAAGTGGATCATGGGAAAATTAGAAGCAGCAGTGGGCGGGAATTTTGTACCTGCCTAGCAGGGTACTTTTTCCCATGGAAGCAACGCCACTTAAGTGACAATGGAAAAATTAGAGGCAAGAGCAAGCGGGAATTTCTTACCTGCCTTGCAGGGTAAAAATTCCCATTGTGGAATAAAAGAAAAATCACTTAAGTGAATCATGGGATTTTATTGCCTGCCTTGTAGGGTAAACAATCCCATTATGAAAGTCAAATGACTTAAGTGAATCATGGGATTTTCAGGGCTGCCTTGTAGGGTAAATAATCCCATTGTCATGTGATTCTTAAAAATAGAATTCTTTATGTCAAAAAGTGTGCCCCCTTTGGAGAAGTAAAGACAACCTTTAAATTGATTAATTTAATTAATTATTCACCCAAAATAGGCGCCCAGGCTTGTGGAAAAGTCAACAGAGGTTAAAGGACAAAAGGTGGTTGAAAATAGACTATTCTAAAATTAAATAAATTTATTTATTTAATGGCAGCCCCTTTATGTCAAAAAGTGTGCCCCTTTTGGGAGAGAAATAATACTTTTTAAAGTATTAAATGATTAAATTAATTCCTATTTTTAGTGGCTAAGGTCAAAGCATACTATGAGGCTTGAGTTAACTAGAAGCAGAAGTCTAAAATTAAATAAATTTAATTTATTTAATGGCAGCCATAAGCATGCACAAAATAGGCGCCCCATTTGAAGAGTGAAGCTTATTAATTAATTAATTAATTGCCAGTAATAACAAAGGCATTAATTAATTATAGAATCGCAAGGGTTATATAAGCAAGGGCTGCCATAAGGATGAATTAATTAATTCACAGGTAAAGAAGTGCAGCCCAGAGGAAAAGTGCGCCCCATTTGAAGAGGATTTTTGCTTAAAACAAGGTGAAATCAATGCTAAAAGCTTCTAATTTTGGCGCACAGGTTGAAGAGAGTTGATTTGTGTCTAGATAATTGTTTGCACAAGTGATACAGTGTTCAGGTGAAGTTAGAAAATTCATGCTCACTTTGCATGAAAACAAAACATCAATTTTTTGGACAAAGAGGCTTGAATTATGCAAATTTTTATGATTAAAATTCACTGTTCATGTTCCGGTTGCCATCTTTGTATAAATTAATTACAGGAATTCATTACAGGTGCTTTACAAAAGAAAAGGAGCTTTAATCAATGTCCAATACATTGAATATATCCTCCGAATCTGAAGAATTATCTAGATCTCGCACTTTTTATTTTGAAGAATTCCACCGAATAAGAAGAAAAAGAATTGTTCAGAAAAAGATAGACAAAGCCATGACAAAGAGGGATGAAAAAGAAAGCACAATGGAGTCATGCATCACTTCCAAATTTGTTGACATAGGAGACACAGATCTAGGTCCAGAACCTCTTTCCGAATTGATTGATAGATCCAAAGCAGGAAAGACTTCACTCATGCGTGTAATTAAAAGCAGTGGAATTATTCGAGTTCTGGTCTTTCCATACACAAAATTTCAGTTTCGAGTTTGTTATGGAGTGTGCTAGGTCTTACCATCCTTCATCCAGATCAGTGCGAGATGCTACGGGGAAAACAATAATTTGGTTGGACGTAGAGTTCATCAATTATTGTTTGAAGATTCCGACGCGAAAGGTGGTGACTTCCATTAGCATTCGGATGTTGGTAGCAGGTGGGAGAAGCATAGAGTTGACTGCGTGAACATAATGAACAACAGATACATGAAGAATCCCAGATCTCCTTCTAAGTTCCCAAGAACTCTTTCGCGGTCCAATCTGGTGCAGGAGGTAGATGATGTTGCCAAATTGTTATGCAGGATAAATGGTGAGGCAAATGCTCACACTTTCCGTACATGGATGTATGCTTTCATCAGGACCATTGAAGTCAACAAGGTTGATTCCATAATCAATTGGTCGAAAATCATTAGCTACAACATTGGTGAGAAACTTTGGAATGTGAAGCGTACTTTCAACTTCAAAATGACTTCCTACTTGGTGTACGCTGCAGCTTCCCAAGGCATCTTCTCCAAGCTGGATAGATGTGGCGTTCTTTCTAAGGACCCCATTTTTGAGTGCTACCCACAGCTTATTGTACCTGCGTGCGAGAAAGATTTCAAAATGATCAATGATGGATTCTTCAACGAATTCATTTGCAGGCTAGATAAGGACCTAAAGGCCAACAGGGTGAGCAAGGAAGCGTGGGAAGCAGTATCCAGAATGGCGCCTATTCATTCATTTGTAGATTTCGCATACCTCGTGGTTACATGGCTTTTTCGAGAACCAGTTAAGCCGCCCGAGATATCTGAATGATAGATTGATCACCATGGAGCTGAGCAGACAACTTCTGAAGATACACGACCTTCAGTCGAAACGACATAAGTCTATAGGCTTCTTCCCGATCACTGTGGGACATTATAGCTGCTAGAGCATTCATAGAGCTCGAGGGATGGAGGCGAGAGATGTTATCCGAGTATGAGCAAGAGTTCTTCCCGCACGGCTGAACTTCAATCCATTTGGAGTAGCCAGGAAGACGATCTCCCAGGAGTACGCACATGTGCCTTCATTAGAGGATTTCTGGATGAAGTGCAAAAGTGAGTACGAGGTTAGAAAGAAGGATTTCAGCAAGCTATCAGCACAAGCAAGTGTTCACTTTGGACTAGTGTGGATACCTGTGGATCTTAAAGATGATGGGAATGTGTTACTTGACACTTACCATCAAATGGGAGGAGATAGAGCCATACTTCAGGATAACGTAGGGGGCTGCCATACGATTGAGGAAAGGTCTAGCGTTGTTCTGGTGAATACTTCAAACTGGTTGCTGACAAAGGGATATTGCCTTGATGAAGCATTGATGAATCAAGTCACAGGAAACTTTGGCACAGGAGATTCCCTCAAGAGGAAGCACGAGAGGAGAAAGCAGCAGAAGGTCCGAGAAGTTGAAAGTACATAGAAGATCTCAATCAAAGGAGAAGATCACTTCCACGGCTATGACTTTAGTTCCGGCTTCTCCAGCATCCAATACTTCACCGATTGTTACACCTCAGCAGGACACTTCCATGCCTCCACTGAATCCGGCAACATTCATCTTCTCTCCTCAGCCACTGCTCAAAGACTGCTCCGTAAGAGACATCAAAGCTGCAGATGGCAAAGTTCTAAAGAGCTTTGTGCTTGGATGATTGAGAAGATGGCAGCCATAACACCAGTAGCAAGATTTCGATGGAGAGGAAACAGAGCGGGAGATAGTAGTGCACTCAGCAACTTCTCATTCTCTGAGAAGTAACTTCTCAAAATGGTTAGCTACGCAGTTGGTTCCAGAAGCTAGAGTGGAAATGAACTTGGAGGAACACAACTTGCAGCTACTCCGAAGTCTAGGCAGAAAAGACAGAAGACCTAAAGTTGCTAAGGTAACTTCAAGGTTAATCATCGAGGAGTTGGGGCAAAAGTTTGTTGAGATGTCAGCTTCAGCGGAAGGAAAGAAGGAGGATGAGCTCACAGCAGAAGATGTAATAGTAACCAGAGTACCCATCGGTCAAGCCACCACAGAAGGATTGAAGCAGACACACGAGACATTGATAAATGCTTTATTCCTTAGGCTTGACAAAGAAAAGGCCGAGAGAGATGAACTTCGAAGGTGTATCTCAGTTGTGCGAGATCATAGCCAAGGTTGCTAAATCTTCCACTCAACCCATTTCAGAGCAGGTGAGTGATCATCTTATGCAGGAGATAGAGGATGCAAGCAATCAGGTGAAAGCTATTGACGAATGGAAGAATCGATTATTTGTCAAAGCTTCTTGGTGTCCCCAGATTTCATCATGAAATCTGTGACTACCCTATCCGAAAAAATTTCATACTTTTAAAATAATGGGTCATTTTGTGTTTTTATTTCCTGAAAATTCTTGTATTGCGTCAAGATATTCCCAAAGAGCCATATTATCCTTTTTCACCAAATACCCAGATGCCCAAAATTGTTATATTATGTCGTCGGGATTTGTCTGCGGGAAATTTGTATTTAATTATTTTGAGCCCTGCTTGTAATTTGCGCTCCGTTTAACTCATTGTGATCGACCATATCATTATTCCTATAACCGTAAGGGTTTTAACTAGGAATAAGTTTTGGGCTTTATTTTGTGACTTTTGGTAATTTTTCGTGTTTTTGTGTTTTCCCGTTTTATTTTCTGTGAAATTTCTCTAGATCAATTCCTTTGCCGGGTTAGCCTTATTCTTGGCCTAAAGTATTCGGAGATCACATACGCACATTGTGCTAGAAGGAAGTCGCCATCGGAGGTCCGGTTCACTGGGAAAAGGCGAAGTCATGCAAAAAAATCCCCTACTTCAAGGGGTCAGGGCGCATTTTTGGAAAACAAAGGATTTAAGTGGATCATGGGAAAAATAGAAGTAGCAAGTAGGTGGGATTTTATTGCTTGCCTTGCAGGGTACTTTTTCCCATGATGGAAAAGTCACTTAAGTTGCAGTGGGAAAATTAGAGGCAGCAGGCAGGTGGGAATTTATTGCCTGCCTTGCAGGGTAAAAATTCCCATGGTGAAATAAAAGAAAAGTGACTTAAGTGAAATCATGAGATTTTATCACCTGCGCCTTGTAGGGTGAATAATCTCATTATCAAAGTCAAATCACTTAAGTGGATCATAGGATTTCCTTAAGTGGGCTGCCTTGCAGGTAAAAATTTCCATTGCAATAAATTCTTAAAAATAGAATTTTTTTGCCCAAAAGTGCGAATTCCCTTTAAGAAGAACATGACAGACTTTAAAGTGGTTTAATTAATTAATTCTTCTCCTAAAATTGGCGCCCAGGTATGGAGAAAAGTCAACAAAGCAAAGGGGAATAAATTAATTGGAAATAGATTGTCTAAAATTAAATAAATTAATTTTTTTAATGGCTGCCCCCTTCATGACAAAAAGTGCGCCCCTTTTGGGAAGGATATAATGCTTTTTAAAGCATTAAATGATTAAATTAAATTTTATTTTCAGTGGCTATGGTCAAAGCACACTGTGAAGCTTAAGTGAAGTGAAGAGTGGATGATTAAATTGATTTAATTTAATTTAATGGATGGTTGTCCTTAATCATGCAATTTTAGCACAACAAGAAGAGAAGAGCATGATTTTTAATTAATTAATTGCCAGGAATAGGAAGGGCAATTATTAATTATAGAATTATGAGGGTTATATAAGCATGGGCTGCCATAAGGATGAATTATTTAATTCACAGGGTAAATAAGTACAGCCCGGAGGAAAAGTGTGCCCCATTCAAGAGGATTTTTGCTCGACAAAGGTGAAATCAAGGCTAAAAACTTCCAATTTTGGAACATGTAGTGAAGGAGGTTGATTTGTGTTTGCATAATTGTGTTATAGGTGCTCTGGTCAAGTTGGAAAATTCATGCTCTCTTTGCATACAAATTAGACCAATTTTTGGGGCAAAGCAGGCTTGAAAAGTGCATATTTTTATAATTAAAATTCACTATTCATGCTCCAGTGGCCATCTTTGTCTGAATTAATTGTAGGAATTCATTACAGGTGCTTTACAAAAGAAAAGGAGCTCTAATCAATGTCCAATACATTGAATATATCCTCCGAATCTGAAAAATTATCCAGATCTGCACCAGTTTTGAAGAAATCCGGCCAAGTAAGAAGAAAAATAATTATTCAGACAAAGATAGAAAAAGCCATGGCAAAGAGAGATGAAAAAGAAAGCACAATGGAGTCATGCATCACTTCCAAATTTGTAGACATAGGAGACACAGATCTAGGTCCGGAACCTCTTTCCGAATTGATTGATAAATCCAGAGCTGGAAAGACTTCACTCATGCGTGCGTGCGAGTTAAAAGCAGTGGAATTATTCGAGCTACAAATGGCTTTCCATACATAGCCCAATTGCGAGTGTTATGGAGTGCACTAGATTTTACCATCTTTCATCCATATCAGTGCTAAATGCTACGGGGAAAACAATAATTCGGCTGGACGCAGAGTTCATCAATTATTGTTTGAAGATTCTAGTGCGAAAGGTGGTGACTTCCATTAGCCTTCAGGATGCTCGGCAGTAGGTGGGAGAAGCATAGAGTTGATTGCGTGAGCATAATGAATAGCAGATACATGAAGAAGCCTAGATCTCCTTCTAAGTTCCCAAGAACTCTTCCACGGTCTAATTTGGTGCAGGAGGTCGATGATATTGTCAAATTGTTATGCAGGATTAATGGCGAGGCGAATGCTTACACTTTCCATACATGGATGTATGCTTTCATCAGGACCATTGAAGTCAACAAGGTTGATTCCATAATCAATTGGTCGGAAATTATTAGGCGCAACATTGGTGAGCAACTCCAAACGTGAAGTGTACTTTTAGCTTCAAAATGACTTCCTACTTGGTGTACGCTGCAGCTTCACAAGGCATCTTCTCCAAGCTGGATAGATGTGGCGTTCTTTCTAAGGACCCCATTTTTGAGTGCTACCCACAACTTACTGTACCTGTGTGCGAGAAGGATTTCAAAGTGGTCAATGATGGATTCTTCTACGATTTCATTTGCAGGCTAGACAAGGACCTAAAGGCCAACAAGGTAAGCAAAGAAGCGTGGGAAGTCAGTATCCAAAATTGGCAGTCTATTCATTCAGTTTGCAGATTTCACATACCTCAGGGTTACGGGATTTTCTAGAGAACCAATAAAGATGCCCAGATATCCGAATGATAGATGGATTGCCATGGAGCTGAGCAGGCAACTTGTGGAGATACACGACCTTCAGTCAAAACGACACAAGTCTATGGGCTTCTTCCCAATCATTGTTAGACATTATAGTTGCCAGAGCATTCATAGAGCTCAAGGGATGGAGGCGCAGATGTTATCCGAGTATGAGCAAGAGTTCTTCACGGCACGACTGAACTTCGATCCATTTGGAGTAGCCAGAAGACGATCTCCCAGGAGTATGCACATGTGCCTTCATTAGAGGATTTATAGATGAAGTGCAAAAGTGAGTATGAGGTTAGAAAGAAGGATTTCAGTAGGCTATCAGCAAAGTAAGTGTTCAACTTTGGATTAGCGCGGATACCTATGGATCTTAAAGATGATGGGAATGTGTTACTTGACACTTACTATCAAATGGGAGGAGATAGAGCCATACTTCAGGATAACGTAGGAGGTCACAACACGATTGAAGAAAGGTCTGGCGCTATTTTGGTGAATACTTCAAATTGGTTCATTGATGAAGGGATATTGCCTTGATGAAGCACTCGATGAATCAAATCATGGGAAACTTCACAGAGACTCCCTCAAGAGGAAGCACAGAGGAGAAAGCAACAGGTCCAAGAAGTTAAAAGTACACATGTAAGATCTCAATCAAAGGAGAAGATCACTTCCACGGCTATGACTTTAGTTCCGGCTTCTCCAAAGATCCAAGATTCACCGATCAAGCTGATTGTTGCCCTCAAAGAGACACTTCCATGCCTCCACTCAATCCGACAACATTCATCTTCTCTCTTCAACCACTCTATTCAAAGACTGCTCCAGAAAGAGACGCTGAAGTCAGGAGATGGCGAGTTCGAAAGAGCTTTGTCCTTGGATGATTCAAGATGGCAGCCATAACACTGTGGCACTTTCTGATGGAGAGGATGCAAAGCGGGAGATGGTAGTGCACTCAACGACTTCTCATTCTCTGAGAAGTAACTTCTTGGAATGGTTGGCTTCACAGTTGGTTCCAGAAGCAAGAGTGGAGATGAACTTGGAGGAACACGACTTATAGCTACTCCAAAGTCTGAGGCGGAAAAGATAGAAGGCCTAAAGTTACTAAGATAACTTCTAGGTTGATCATCGAGGAGTCAGGGCAGAATTTTGTTGAGATGTCAATTCCGGCGGAAGGAAAGAAGGAGGATGAGCTCACGGCATAAGATGTAATAGTAACCAAAGTACTCATCGGTCAAGCCACCACAAAAGGATTGAAGCAGGATATGCACGAGACATTGATAGATGCTCTATTCCTTAGGCTTGACAGAGAAAAGGTGGAGAAAGATGAGCTTCAGAAGCAAGTATCTCAATTATGCGAGATCATAGCCAAGGTTGCTAAACCTTCCATTCAGCCCATTTCAGAGCAGGTGAGTGATCATCTTATGCAGGAGATGGAGGATGCAGAAATCAAGTGAAAGCTATTGATGAGTGGAAGAATCTAATTATTCGTCAAGCTTCTGTACAACTTAGAGAAGTGAAAGCCCACCAAGGTTATGGATGATGTAGCAAATCAGCTGAAGCAACTGGTGACGAGCATAGTATACATGAACACAGTTGCTGAGAGTAACCTAAGTACTTTGGCCAAAATCAACAAGTTGTCGGGAGATGTATTGATTGCAGAGTAGATTGTACCGGACGGATCCGTCGAGAAGGGGAAGCGGTTGGAGTTTGCAATATCTTTCCGTTTCAAGATCTGCAGAGTTTTGCTGAAGAGGATGTAGGCACTTGAGAGTATGACATCATCTTTACCAAACAATATCATTTATTTCACTGAGGAAGACGTGGTTCGAGGTGTTACTTCATATGTACAGATTGTTCCAACCAAGTTGCCTAATTCCCTGGAAGGGTATCTTCTGATGGTACAAAAGAGAATTGACAAAGCTACTAAGCCTTTCACGATGAATTCTATTAGCAGACTGGTGGCACTGCAGGTGGATATTGCGAGGTTCGGGCCGAGCTTGGAAGATGTGGAAGCGTGCATCAAGGTGTTGAATGAAGAATTGCTGCAGTTTAGGACAAGAAGGAAGCAGTGGCTAAAACAGATGGGAAGATGTTGAATCACATGTTCGACAAGTATATCCAATATCAGAACAAAAAGAAGACATAAATGTTACAGTTGGCATGACTTCTTCTTCTATTCTTTCTTCTTCTATTTTCTATGTTCCTGGATGAAATTGTAAGACTTCAAAGTTATTGGTTTTGAAACCATTACTTAAAGTCATGTGGAACAATTCTATTAGTTAAGTGATACATGTGTCACTTAAGGAGAAGTTAGTTGAGGATGATTGCCAAATGTCATCTTTACTTGTTGTTTATGTTTCAGTTCAGTTAGATTTCCCATTTGTACTTTCCCTCCTACATTCTATAAGTAGGAGAAGAACCTTCGGTTAATGATCAGAATTTGTAAGCAGCAACCTTGTGTTCCAGACTTTGTGCTGAAACCCTTGAGAGCCACTTGAAGCAAAGGAATATACAGGAGCAGATTTCCGAAGAACTTTGTGTCACGGTGTATTGTGTTTCTAGCTTTTATATCTTAGATCTTTAAGTAAACTTTGTGTTATTTTAGATCTAGATCTAGAGCTACCTTTGCTTATAATTTTGTGTTTATATCTATTGGTTTCTTCTATGTGCATGCAATCAACTCTGTTATCTATTGATTGGGATGCACATCTTCCCCATTTCTTCTCTGTGTTTATATAATTCCCTTTCCCTTCTTCTATAAATATTTCCTTTCTTTAAACAATTTCTTACTTTGCTACGTAATCAGATGTACGACTATGGTTCATGAGTCAACAGCTTAAAGTAAAACCCATATAGATATTAGCATACTTTAATTGACAAATCGACACAGGAGCCTCACCGGTAAATGAGGGAGATTTATCTCATCGGTTGCCTAGGTTTTGTACTATGCGAAAAATCTAGCCAACAAGAGGTTATCGCTGACCTCGCGATCATTGTGATACCTACTAGCGATCAAGGTGAAGGACAAAAACACCTTATGACCAATCAAAGATGGTTTTATGATATTTTTGGTAGTCACAGGCACCCAGTATTGGTTTGTGGCACCCGCAAGTGCCCCTAACCCATTCCAGCACCCAGTCTAACATATTATTCTAGATCTGCATTTTTTGAGCTTTGTTGCGACAATCTGTGTTTCGGATTTTCCAATTTTATAGCTTTGTGCACCTTCGGGATCTTTGCAAAATAACTAAGTGATTTTATCCCTTCTTTGAAAATAGGGTTTCATATTTCCTATCTTAGCTTGCTTGGATTAATTTTTGTAATTATTTGATTATTCATTTACTTCTACAATAACAATCAAATTAGGCATTTATTTATTCAATATTTTACTTAATCAAATACCAATTTGGATATTTTTAAAACAAAGCTTATAAATGGGAAGAACATTGAGAACAATTATAATAATAAGGATACTCCCAACAAAGGACAACCACCTCCCTTTCCAAGATTGTAACCTTTACTCAAAATATTTCAACACATTAGATCGCATAAAGAATCTTGGGCAACACGAATGAAGAGAGGAATACCGAGATACTTCTGTGGAAGGGAGATTAGATTGAATTCAAATATCCTTCGAATATGCTACATGAGCCTTCTTAAAGTATCAAAAAGAAAATGACTGATTTAGGCTTACTGATTACCTGTCCAACAACAATGGCATAAGTATCCAGGATAGATTTAAATTCTTTAGCTTCTTGAATAGTTGCAACACCAAACATTAAAGTATCATTAAAAATTTGTTAATGAGAAATAGGAGATGTGCCTTCCGCTACATAAAGACCTTGAATCTAGCGTTTTTAGATCGCAGACACAATGGTTCGTCCCAAGGCCTCTGTAACCAGAATGAAAAGGAAAGAGAAAAGGGGATATCCTTGTCAAATTCCTCGATTACTTTCAAAGAACCCTTCAACCGAAGCATTCACTAAAACTATATAACATGGACTGGAAATATAATTAAATATTCATTCACAAAAAGAAGGTGAAAATACGAATCTTGATAAAGACTTCACTAAAAATATCCAATTAACTTTTCCATAAGATTTACTTATATCCAACTTTAACATCATAATTTGAATTTTGTTTTTTATAAAGAATGCATCAATTCATGAGTAAGAATTATCCCTTCTGAGATTGACCTTCCCGGTACAAATCCACTTTGTTCTTGTGAGATTAATGCATCCAACAATGGTTTTAATCACAAAGCAATGGCCTTGGATATTATTTTGTATATAGTATTGCATAAGGAAACAAGACGAAAATCATCAAAAGATTTAGGATTTTCCTTTTTGGGAAATAAAATTAGAAAGGTATAGTTGAAAACCTTTAGAATACTTTTGGATTTCCTTGATTCTTCCATTGCATCCCAAACATCATTCCCGGGACTTTATTGAAAACCTAAGACGTGCCAAAAAAATTGAAAAAAATCAGCTTGGAAACCATTAGTTCCCGGACTTTATTATTTTCCAAAGAAAAAACCACTTTTCTAATTTCCTCCTTGGAGAATGAAGTCATAATCAATTTATTCTAATTCTCGCTTATAATTAAAGGAATAAAACTTAGCATTTCCTCTTGAGCCTGCAGGTGGGAATGGAATCTCTACCAAGAAGGTTTAAAAAGTAATGCATTGCCTCTTTCCTAATGTCTTCTTGTTGAGACAACTATTCACCCCTACTATTTTTGATGCTCGATATGTAATTGAAATTCCTCCTTTCCTTAACTAGGGAATGGTAATATTTAGTATTTTTATCACCTTCTTTCAGCCAATTATTTCTTGATAACTTTTCCAAGAAACTTCCTCCCTCAGAAGAAGTTTGCCTAATTCTTCTAATAGCTTTTTCTCTATGAAACTCTTCTTGTCCCATGCATTAATTTGTTTTTCCACTCGATTTTTCCCTGATAGATGTTCTTGAAATGAATGATGTTCCATTCCAATAATTTCTTTTTAAGCAGTTTTAGTTTTTGTGATAATATAAACATTTTCGAACCTCTTATTTTGAAAGACGACCACCAATTTTTGATCAGCTCCGACAGATTAAAGTCTCTTAACCACATTAATTCAAATTTGAAGGGTGATTTCCTAGGGGCCTCATCCAAATTCATATTGATTAGAATATGATAATGGTCAGAACCATACCAGGGCAAGATTAAACTCTCCAGAAGAAAATATTTTAGCAACCACGAAGGGTTAGCTAAGAACCGATCTAATATTTCTGAGATATTACTAAAACCAAGCCTTCTATTAGACCATGTAAACCACCCTTGTTTAGGTTCTATATCCGCTAAGGTATTGTTTTGGACAAAATTATTAAAGTCTATATGACATTGAATATTTCAAACTATTGCTCCATTTTTATCTTTTTCAAATAAAATTACCTTGAATTCCCCAATCGAAAAGGATCAAACTAGCTTGCCTTGCACCCACTTCCAATGAAATTTCATGCCAAAGAATCCTTTTTCTCAGTAAGTTATTAGGTCCATAAACATTGAAGAGGAAAAATTCTTCATGATCTATGGTGGGAATTACCTTACAAATATTCCAATTAAAGCTTTGATTTACCAACTCAACCTTTTCCTTGTTCATTTTACAAAGAATGTTGAAACTCCCAAAGACCCCTTGCACATCGGTTAAAAACCAAACCATCCTTTCAAACTTTTAGACCAACTCCTCATCATTTCCTTCGTTATCATTTTAGTCTCCTATAAAAGAACCACTCCTACATCTAAATAAAAGAGACACCACTTAACCAAGTGTTGCTTGTTAGGGGTGTATAAGCCCCTAACATTCCAGGATAAGACTTTCATGATTTATTGGGAAGGACTTTCACCTTCACAGAGTCTAGATTAGAGAAGTTAAAAATAATTATCTTCCGATGGGTACTTACTTTTTAGCCACTTCTTTTTTGGATTTGCACCCCTTTTTCCATGAGGGACTATAACTAGCATATTTCAAAGCATTACGAGAAGATATCAAGCTATTAGGGATGAATGAAAGTTCTAGATCATCTCATTCACCTTCAGGATCATTTTCGAAGAAGTATCCTCTCTTGAAGATACTTCCGCTTCCGACCACCTTCCACCCACTTATTTAATTCATCAATTGAATTATCCTTCCCTAAGATAATGCCCTCATTAATCAAAGATAAAACCTAAGTGGATTCCTTTACTTCATTTTATGTATCTTCTAAAAATGTTCGAGGGGTTAGTGAGGATCACGCAGATCCAAATAATCCTTTTCTCTGGATAATTCAGGGCTCATAATCAAATTTTTTCCATCATCTCGATTTAGCTAAAGGATTCCTTCTATCTAGGCATTGTCATTTATAATGACCTATTTTGTTACAAAGAAAGCATCGATTATTATTTCTTCATAGTAAATTCTCTGCTTCCATTCTCCCGATGTAGATTTGATGGAAATGAAGTGAGGAGGATCCTGCTCAAGATTCATAACCATGCATGGTCTTGCATAGGAAGCCAAAGTCCCACCTAAGGTTTTAGGATCAATTTGAATTACTCTTCCAATCCTCCCGCAAATTTTTGAGAGGACTTCCGATTTCCAATATTCTGGGGGTAACACTTAGGTCATATCCATACCAGAGTGTCACCGATGAAGTTGAACATACATCAAAATTTTGGAGCTAGGGTTGAAGATATAAACCAATGTCTCCTAATAACTATTCCTTTCATCGCAAGGCTTCATTTTTTTGTTCTTCACTTCTACAAAGTACCAAAAACCCTTAGGCGTAAAGGAGACTTGTATCCTGCTTCCCCACCGCCAATTACACCAATTCATTACTTCCTCGGTGGGCGACCATCTACTAGGGAACTTAGAGATTAGGACTCAAGATTTAAGAATTTCGATATGCTCTGCCAGCCCTCTTTGAGGGTAATTTCAGTGGAATTAACGTCTTCAATAGGAAAGGATGATATGCATCTTTCACCACATTCCAATATGAAGGGATCACGCGAATCGTTACCTTCCACTCCTTCTCACCCAAAGGCTCGACCGCTCAATGGTGAAGCAAATTTGTAATTTATTTTACCCTTCGCTATTTTGGGAATTGTCACCATTTTTCTCCTCTCCTCCATTTTTTGGTTTATTACTATACAAAAAGGCCCAAATATTTATAAATATCAAGTTTGCTAAAATTCGTAAAATAGAAGAGTTGAGATCTCAGTAGCAGCAAAAAACCCATGGTAAAAGTTTATTTTTAATAAGTACCAATATTGGTTGTAACTTGAAACTTTTATTATCAATTAGCTACCTATTTTATGTCTATGTTTTTCTCTCTACAAGGAGAATAAAGAAAGAAGAATTAATAGACAATTTTTTAATTAATAATGGGATGGGTTATAATTGTTCACGGAGGTGTAGGATTGATTTGTGCCTACCTACAGATCATAGTAGGAGGCCAAGGATTTATAAAATTATATATTTATTTTCAATATGGACCAAATGTAGAATTTCAATTTATTTATATATTTTAAATAACTAATATAAAAAAATTGACGTGCATACTAAATTTTGAACTTCAAATGGCATTCACATAATTTTCTCGAATGTCAACTAATATTATTGCGACATGCAACCGTGAACATCAAAATCCAACACCGCCTTCAAGGCTCTAACAACACAAATAGTTTCGAATATGGAAAACAACATGCTTTTTAAAAATCTTCCAAACATATTTTCCGTGAGAGTAAAACAATAATGTAACTAAAACTACATACAAAAATTATTTATACATGTATTTATGTCTACAATATATTTTGATCTTCTACATATTTACTTGAATAAAATAAAAATTATTAGGTACCAAACATAGTTGAGATTTGACGCATGTCTCATATGTTTTCGAGGGTTTTGCATGTATTTTACATTTTTTCATAATGCTTACTGTCACCTACTAAATTGTTCATATTTGTGTAAATTGTCAATTTTCTTGAGGTTGGTTATTCGACAATTAAAAAATTTGTTATATAGAATATAAATGTTTCTTTGTGCCTTTAATAATCCTCTATAAAAAGAATGCATTAATATTTATTATACTAACAACAATCTATGATATTCATAAATGGAACGTGAAACAATTAGGTAAACAAACATAAATTATAAATTAAAAATATGGCATCACTTGATAATTGTTTATAAAGTCAAAGTGTCCATAAAAATATCTATGATGGGTGACAATGGTTGTCGGTGTTAAGCCTATATTTATGGATTCCATCCCATTGCCTCTATCTATTGATGCATGTTTGGTGATGGAAATCCAGACTCCCAAGAAAGTGAGGAAGTTTTTCCCGAAGGTATTCGACAAGGTAATCACCTTGATTCCGAGACTCCTTTATCTGATGTTGTAATGATTTTACTTGATTTTGATAAAGCTTGTAACTGGCTCGAATTGTTTACCCTATTGGGTTACTTTTTTGGTTGAGTGCCCACTGAAATCTTGTTAAAGCAGTGGGTTTACAACCACTGGAAACACCATGGTGTCAAACTTGAGGGAATTCAAAACCTCACCAAGGGTTTCTTTTTTTTGGTTCAACAATGTTGAGCATTGCAAAGCCATTGTCAACCATGGTCCCTGGTTTATCTATAACACATTGGTGGTGTTTTCACATTGGACCAAGGATTTCCAAGTCACAGAGCAAGCCAAGCTTAAAGTTCCAGTTTGGGTTGAGTTTCTGCTTCCTCTCCCCCTATGGGGATTTGTTGAGCATTTAATCAAACCCTTGGGGAGACTTGTTTGTTTGGAACAACCCAAAATTTTCAATGCTCGCCCTAAAATGCGGTCTGTGTTGAAGTTGACCTATCCAAAGACCTAAAAGACACCATTGAAATACAAGTTGGGGAAACCCATTTCTCTTAGTGTGTTTTATACATCAACTTACCCAATACTTGTTTCCACTGCCAAGCATCTGACCATATGATTCAGGAATGTCCACTTATGGCTAAATCTCGCTCTGGGACACAAGAAAATCCTCAACCGGAACCCAAAACCCCATCCTCTAGAGATGGTTGGACCATAGTGACCAACAAAAGAGGTTCTTCCCACAACCTAATGAAACCCTCAAACTCTTCTTATCGGCTAGTCAATAATAATGGTGCAAGCTCCTCCGTCGATCCTGCCAAACAAGCTATATCTTTGACACCTTAACTACTCTCCTGCTCTCCGCTAGTTGCCTTGGCCATGAGCCCCATGAAATATTCTACTCTTTTAGCCTTCATTTCTCTTCAGCTTCCTGAGTCACCTTTCATGGAAGAAAAACACTCGCTCGTGGCTCAAAAAGTGCATCTTAGCCACTCTCATGGCCTAACCCCCACAGAAGATGGAGAATTTGTTTGTAAAAAATGTAGAGCGTGGTTAGTGGTAGACATTACCTTGATCAATTCGTCTCACAATCAGTTTTCTACCCTCTCCAGTCTTGATGACGAGGGATCTATGTACCTCGATTTTGTCTAATGATTATGTACTCTTGGAACATATGTGGCCTTACTGATCCCACTTGAAGATATTTGGTTAGGGACAATTGTCTTCACTTTTAGCATATGTGTATTCTTTATCTGTAGGAAGTTAATTGCAATATTTCTTCTCTAGTCTGTCGCTCACACAATTTGGCCCCATGCAACATACCATGTGTCTAATCATGAGCCTGGACGTGGAGGGGTCATGACACTGATTTCTCCTAAATTTTCACAACATGTGATTTCTTGGGGCTCTAACCCCACCCATCGGGTGGTGTGGATCCTCTTTGATTTTGATGGGCACATCCTCGAGCTTGTTAACATTTATGCATCCAATGAAGTGGTTGAGCGGGATTTTTTCTGGATATGGCTTGCCAACTCCCTTCCTAATTCCCCTTGGATTTTGCGTGGAGATTTTAATATGGTGGAATGCCTAGAAGAAAAGGTTTACTAGCTGCCCATGCGGTGGTGTGCAGGAGAACGTGATACATGGGTTTATCTCGACACACAAGCTCGATTATTTGATCCTAACATCCCTTTCAAGGATAGTTCTTCCTCTTCTTAGTTCACTTGGTCCAAATTTCGTCAAGGGAAAGACTATATTGTTCAACATCTTGACCATGTCATGATGTCGAGCCAAGAATTCTTCTATCTTTCTCCCATTTTTGCCACCTTGTTGATGTTGTTGATGCTTCGTTTATATCCGATCACTCCTCCATATTCTTCAATATCACCCGGTTTGCTCTGCCAAAAATAAAAGGGTAATTCTCAATTTTACCTTAGTACTACTCACCTGAAACATGTAAGGATTGTGGCGCACATTCAATGCGTTTCGAACTTGGTTCCTCGCCCTAGTGGTCAAGAAGGCTAGATATCTTGGTGGAATGATGTCATCACCAAGACCAATCATTTTATTTGCATTTATGGAAAACAAGATGCTCTTTTCCAACAGGCTGCTCATAATGCTTCATATTGTGAATTCCAACGAATCTCACAAGAACTTAATGCCTCTCCTTTCAATCAAAACTTGTAGCTTCAAGCCGCTCACTAGTGACACAAACTCAAAATTAATAAGCTTACAAAGCCAAAGGTGCTCTGCTTCGTGCTCGGCTTCATTGGCTTAAAATTAGAGACAAGGCCTCCAAATAATTATTTGTTATGCTCTGTACCAAACACTCTGCCACACAAATTAAAGCCATCTTTCAAGAAAATGTTTGGATCACTTCTTTACCCGACATTCTTCAAGCATTTTTCACCATTATCATGGTGTCTTTGCCTCATAGCCTACAACCCAAGCTAGAGAAGAGGTGTTGCTTAAGTGTTTGTAAGATGTGCCACGTAAATTCTCTCTCGGCATGTTGTGTGTGATCACCATTGTATCTTTCCAAGCTTAAGGAAGCTACTTTTCAAATGGCTTCTGATAAAGCTCTAGGAATTGATGGCTTCCCCTCTAAATTTTATCAAACCATGTGGGATACTTTGGGAACTGACCTCTACAATGTCTACCTCGAGGATCTCACTTCCAACTCCCTCGGTGAGCTAATCAATCAAGGCAACATCAATTTTATCCCTAAGTCGGGAGACCTTGAACAAATTTCTAATTGGCGGCCTATCACTCGCTCAATGTGTCCTATAAGATCATTGCTAAGGATCTTTCAAAAAAATTGCAAACCTCCTTCCTCTTGTTGTCCATAGCAAACAAACGGGGTTTATCAAACACAAATACATCCTTGACAATATAATTTTCGTTTGGGAAGGGATGGGATAGGATCAATAGTCTAACCAGAAAACCTTATTTATTAAAATTGACTATGCCAAATCCTATGACCACATTGAGTGGTCCTTCATTTTGGCAATGCTTCAAGATCTTGGGTTCGGTCCGAGGTTTGTCCACACTATGTAGATGTTCTTCAATAATGTTGGATCCTACATCACTATTAATGGAGCTCAATCTTCTAGTTTGGTTTGTTCAGGTCCATTCGTCAAGGGTGCCCTTTAGCCCCTTCGTTTGTACATGATGAATGTTGAAGGATTTAGCTACCTAATGGCCCACAAAGTGATTCTTAAGGCAAATTTAAGGGGATTTCTCTTCCAAACATTGCTCATCAGCTCATCAATGACCATTTTGTTGATGAATCTTTCCTAGCTCTCCTCAAGAAGATAAATTTGTTCACATCGCTTTAGACTGCCTAGATACGTTATATTTAGCCTCCGGATTGTCCATCTAGTGGGACAAAACTCAATACTATAGGCAATAAAATCCCATATCCCTCCATAGCTTTTAGATTTGCAATGGAGTTGGATCCAACTAGGAATTTAATTAAAATTCCTTGGCATTCCCTTCGCCTTCCAGGCCACCTTTGCACAAATTTGGAGCTATGTGGTTCAACGAGTAGAGCACAAAATATCCTACTGGATTACCAAACCACTCTCTCTAGGAAATTAAATTCCAAATCTACTCCAAGGTTCTTATCGTCAAGCACGTATTATATTCTTCTTGTTGGGATCCTTCTAATGTCTGCTGCTCCAAACTTGAAAATATTCTAAGATACTTTCTCTGGGATAACTCTAAAAGCCATAAGGGGTTTCATCGCGTGGTATGGGACACTTGTTGCAGACCCAAAGAAGTAGGTGGCCTTGGCTTGCTTGACATCAAGCTTCAAGGGTGAGATCTCTGTGTCAAATGGATAATTCGTAGCCTAGAAGGGAATGAAGCCTAGAATATTATGCTCTAACATTGCATCTACCAAGGCTTTCCTCTTGGAAGACAAGCTTGGAAATGCCTCAACTTCTAGTCCCTTCTCTTTTGCCCAATTTCTATCAAAATCAAAGGTACTTTTATAGCCCAGAGTATCTGGAAATCCTGGGAATTGCTTAAACCACACCTTATTTAGAAAGGGGGTGGCTTCAGATTTGACCTTTCTATCAACTAATGTAATCTTTGGTGGTCATCCATTTTCACTTTCCATGAGGCCCCTCTTGCTTTAGCCCCTTGGGCTAAAGCTATTCAGCTCTTCGAAAAATGTATCAAAGTGTTTACCAAGTTTCCTCGTTCTGTCTTAGGTTAGTGAGCTAATCTTGAAGAAAACAAGTAAGTCTAAATATGAAGGTTTTATGGATATTAAGATGGAATAATGATGTGGATGGGCACAAAGATGAACTCCTCTCCATGAGCCGAATAACCTCCACAAAGAAAGAAGACTAAGAAGAAATAATTAATTAGTAGATATATGGAGGGTTTCCCAACATAAGTCGGTCCCGAGAAGTGTGATATTACTAGGATGTATGCCAACCCTCTTGTAGATAATATAGGATGGAATCGATAATAATGGATCTGGATAATATGCAGAATTTGATATAAAACAAAAACTAAAAAATGTAGAAATATAAGGAAAATATAGATCTGATCAAAATAGATGTGATTTAAATCAAACATACATGGGTCTACGGCGACTCAAGGTTGCAGAGGGTCAGTCGATAGTGACTGAGGTTGGATGAGAAGAAAATGCACCAAAAGCACCTCCAAGCTCTTCTATGGTTGGATCTCGAATTGAACTAGATCTCGAAAGAGGATCTCGAGATGAAGACATAAAATTACAAGAAAGATTGGATATGGATCAAGATGCAAGAAAATTAGGCAAAGTGATGGAAAATGGTATGAAAATGGGGTTTTTTCAACGGAAACCGAGAGGGAATCGACGGTGATTGGGGCTTGAGAAAATAGATATGGGATGGCAGAGAGACATGATGATGAGATCGAAAGTTGATCGTATACGTAAGAAAGATCTAGTAATAGAAGGTATCAACAATAAAGAAACTGATGTGAATGAGGCTAGGTTGACGGTAATCGACATGGTTGACGGAGATTTGGGTACCGTTAGGGATTGAATGAAAATTGGTGGGCTAAAATGAAGACCTACGAGATGAAATAAATGGTTGAAAGGGGTGATACAGAGTCTCTATGATGACAATGAACTTGCACAAGATGTTAGTGATGATATATATGCTAATATTACAATAAAAACACAAGATATGCCAAGGTGAAGGAAGTCTCCTAAATCTCCAAAGTTGATGCACATAAAAGCTCCAAGAAGACTCCAAGATTCCAAAATTGCATCCCTTGATCTCCTTAAGAAGGAGGGGGTATGGGTGTATTTATAGGGTGAGTGGATGGATATAGGGGATAGGAAAGCATTTAATAAAGGTAGGTGGGAGGTGAAATTATTAAATGAAGGTGGGTGAGAACCTAGGGATGGATAAAAGGTTGTTGAGATGAAGGAAAATATTAAATAAAGGCCAAGGGGAGATGAAATTATTAAATGAGGGCCTATGGAGGATAAAATAGAGCATATAAGGAGGAAAATATTAAATGAGGGTCTAGAGATAATAAATGGGATGTGATTAGGATAATAAATATGATTAGGGATTAATTAAATGGGATTAAGGGTGAAAAATGGGATTAAGGGTGAATTAGGGGAAATAAAATAAATTATGGGGTAATATAGGAAAGTGAGAAATTCGATAAATTGGATTTATGAGGGAAATGGGAACTCGAATAGGAATAAAGGTATGTATGTGTGAGATGAAGACAAAGGGGAGTGAACATGGAATGAGGGGTAGCGATACCAAAATTTGGTGTCTACATTTGCCCCTTTTTGTTGATTTTTTTATGTTGGGCAAGCCATTAGACAAAAACTAGAATTAATGAAAGACGATGGGAGGAGACAAGAAATGATGACAAGAATGTTTACCGAGTTTCCTCGTTCCTGTCTCAGGTTGTGAACTAGTACAAAATAAAACAAGTAACTCGAATATAAAGGGTTTATGGGCCTTGAGATGGAATAATGATGTGGGCAGGTGCAAAGATGAACTCCTCCTTGCCACGAGTTGAATAACTCGCCCGGCTCCAAAATGGCACCGCTGGGAGATGAGTAGCTAGCCTGAGTGGGTTGGCTTTGAGAGAGTTATGAACAATGAAAATTTATTTGTCG
The DNA here is from genome assembly GCA_018340775.1 of Taxus wallichiana var. yunnanensis. NCBI lineage: Eukaryota > Viridiplantae > Streptophyta > Pinopsida > Cupressales > Taxaceae > Taxus > Taxus wallichiana. Next base: position 473,890,083 of record CM031244.1, read on the forward strand.
TTGATAGTCGGGGATTTGTTCAACACTTAACTCAATGACTCAAATCAAGGATGTGATCAAGAGGCACCTTCACAAAGGGGATGGATTTACCCTACTACTTTTGGCTCTGCATGGACCAAGGTGAGAGGACCTAGTTAGGGGATTTGAATAAAGGAAAATATTTCAAGGCTTGGTTTCTTTTATGGTTGGTGTAAATCAATTTGAAACAAGTGCAGCCACAGATACAATATTTTCTCTAAAAAGATTTGTCACTCAATTTATCGTAAGCACTTCATGATCACCAAACACATATCCAAAGAAAGATAATAAACAACTTTAGATATTGCATTTGCATAACCTTGTTTGGCCAAGGATGCTTTAAATGATATTGGATCACAAACTTGGTGGGATTCCTAAAAAAGCTTACCGATAATGAATAAATTTAAAGCTCGATTTGCAGAGTAAGTATATATATAACTGGTTTGAAGGTATGATATGCTTAGTAGGTATGTAGATAACTTGGTTGTTTTTGAATGGAATTTGAAGGGGGAAGGGTAGTTGCTTTTATGACTGTAGTAAATTAATGTTCCCATGAAATGAATCCATCCTTAACTGTGATGCTTGAAAAGAACAATCAATTTAACATGATATGTGAAATAACATTTACATTCATTGATACTCAATTTGCACAAATGTTGTCTATAGTCTTCCCAATCCTAACTACAAATCATGGAGTTAGAGCTGAGATAAATCACCTGCTATATTTGTCTCATACAACCAAAAGATCATTAAGGGAGTTTAAAAAAATATTCAAAAGTGATGTTGCTTATAGGATTTTACAATTGATTCTAACCATTGCAAGGTATACACTATCCCGTAATAATCTCACAATAACCAGAAGAATACAGTGACTAAAAAGACCCTTGTGTACTTAAAAAAGTAAAGCTAATGCAAGATAGTATAGAGAAAAGCTAGAGAGATAAGGTGAGATGACGGTGAAAATAAAGGTAGTCTGATGCACAAATGAAGGGCTCGAGAACACATAGGGGTGTCACTCGGCGAGCTAGTTGGCCAAGCTGACCCCAATTCAAAGTTTTAAAACACACAACCCCCTCCTTTTAAAATGGTGAAAATTGATGGGCCCTACTAAGATTTTAAATGCCCCCAAACATTTAAAATGATACAAAACATTAGGGAAAGAGAGAAAATTTAAAATCATCACTCCTAACTACCAAATTAATGCACACCCATGAAATGAGCTGCCCACACTCATAAGGCCATAAATTTTGTATTTTTCAATGAAATCGCGCAAAATTGGACTCGTTGGAATCATGGCTCCAAGCTCTACACTCATAAATTAAAAATTCAAGATTTGACTACAAAAATCATAGAAAACAAGCCCAATTTGAAATGGTGACTTCCATGTGGTTGAAATGGCATTAAATGAGCATGGGCAACCAATTTTATTCTGCTACAAGTTATGGGACGATATGGAATGGCTTTTACAAGTTTCCCATCATCATTTTCACACATTTATGGTACCTTGCAAGTGGTTGGAAGGGGAAATCCGAGATTTGCAACTTCTCTCTCCTCTTCCTCATTTTCTATAAATTAAAGTGACCTCTCATTTGAGGGGGAATTTTCTTTGTAACAAAACTATGTCAAAATAGTTTTGGAACACCAATATGCTATAGACATTCATTTTGGACTTCTTGCATGATGATCCAGGCCTTTCTCTTACTTTGTAAATGGATTGTGTGAACTCATGAAGCAATAAATTGAAGTTTGTGGATATTTTCCTTCCCTTGCTTGGATTTGTTGCATTCTCTTGCCTCTCTATTTCAGTTGCAAGTGTTTTGTGTCTATTTTTATGCTTCTTGCAGGTCTATTACTATTGTGCTTCTATGAAAATGGTGGTGTGAGTGTTGTTAAACTGTGGTGATTATTTCAACCCTATTTACTCTACATTTTCTTCCATTTTCACATTTTGAAAGATTTCCCACACCCTTCTCTTGGTGCATCACCTCTTTTAGTGTATATTTCTTTCATTTTCATGCTCTTTCCTCTCTCTGGTCCCTTGGAATTCATAGGTTAGGAGTAGTTAGTAGATTTCCCTTCACTAGAGTTAGTTGTTGCATTAGTTTAGGAAGAGGAACCAACCTTCTCTAGAGATTTGCTTCAACTACAAGGTCCCACACCTTGAAGCAATTCCATGTTACAAAATCACACTGCTTGCCTTAACACACTCACATGCTAAGCAATCAAAGGGTGTTGTGATTTGGTAATAACATAAAAAAATTTTGTGATTTATTATCCTTTTTGCATGTGTTTGATCATATGTTCATGTTACAAATCTTGCTCATAATCAAGAAACTTTGAAATTGAAATGCCCTAAAGTTTTGATCAAAATTGATTCACCCCCCCTCAGTGCTTGTGATTTCCAACAACAAGATCTTATCCTCAAACCCAATCCAAATCAACCAAATAGTCCACAACGGGTACATGTTGCAATCCTCCCCAAGCACAATTAAAGAAATCCACCATCAAAATAAAATCAAACAAACAACATCAATCTTGATGCCCTTGTTGGCCTCGTTGATCTTACCAAAAATAAAAAATAAATAATCAAAATAAAATCCCTAGATTTTGTTACCAAAACTAGGAAAAATAAAGTCATTTCCCAATGGCCTCCTCTAACTACTCCTAAGAACTCATACAACCCTAGTCAAAAACTTAAGAAGACTCGTGTATAGAGTTTTATATTGGATCCTATCAAAACATTCATTGTTCATAGGGACATCCTACATGAGGCCCTTCACAAGTCAAGAGTCGTGTGTGAAATTGACTTGTCAACATTTCACACTTTGATCATAAACTTGTCCATGACCCATGTCCCCTCTACATCCCAAATTAAAAATCTCCCATCTACATCCAAATATCAATCATCCAAATCTCATTACAATCATTGCCAAAGAATCGAGAGGATGTGAATTTCAAAATTAGTTTTGTGTCATCAAGATTCTCACACCTCTCAGAAAGCTATGTCAATCCTAGCATGCACAAACACAAGGATCAAACATCTTATCGATTGGGAACTTCATCCATCATCGGGAAGGCATCTTGACAAACAAGGAAATCACACACTCATACATTCATCATCCTAGTGACGATAATCTTTCAATAACATATTTTCAATAATAATCAAGAGAGTTGAACATATTTTCAATAACCAATCAAAAAATGAAAATGCAAAACTATATCAAACCTCTCTCTAAGGGTCTCTAGTATCTCTATTGGGGTTGTGGACATTTGGTTGGCAATAGAGAAATGTTACGATTAAAATTAAATATATCTCCGTTAGGGCTATAAATGTCTCGTTTGAAGTGAAGCAATATATGGCTCTCCCCTTTCACACATCTTTAATCCACTAATCAACCATCAAAATAAATCAACCCTACACATTGGCTAGATAGTCTTCACTTGTTACCCTTCAAACCTTCACCTTAAGAGGCAATTCACTTTCACACGCACACATTGAATCTCAATGAGCAATAGGGCTAGTATGTTACTAAGTGTTGTTTGGACCTTGTTCATGCTTCTACTTTAGTCCCTTTTGTTGTCTCGTGAGTTGTTCCTTTGGCTCATTGTCAATCTTTCAACCATCTTCAAACCACCCATAACACTCACTTGCATTTTACGTCATGTAGAACACCCATGTGCATCTAATAATTTTTACCATGGTTGGGGCAACTTTGTCCTCGCTTACAATAATCAATCATTTACCAAGGAGAATTTTTATCAAATATTTATTTCCACTCTCTATCTTGCATTATGGTGGGGTAGCATGCAACCCAAAACAACTATCACTTAAGGGGGATATTATACCACATCCTTCATTCACCAATCTTATGACAATCATCAATCAATCATTAACTACTCCAACCAAATAGTCATCCAACTTCTGAAATCATCTTATTGATCCCTTCACAACAATCCACTGAAGTGGCCCATTGATCAATATTTCAATATCCTTATCTATCTAGTAAATAATCCAAGTCCCCTCACACATCCTTGCTCAAAGGTGAAAATCATCCAAACCCTCTTACACATATTGTTTAATGGGGAACATCATCCAAGCCCCCTTGTATGCATCCTTGCTACCTGGGAAAATCATCCAAGCCCGCATACGTGGAAATCTTGTCATTGGTTTGATAAGCCACATCTCGTCTTCATCTTTTACGTTACATCTTATGTTTCGTACCACATAAGCTTGGAAAAGAGCACAAAGGTATTGACACTGGAAAACCACACCTTGCTTAAGGTCTCATCATTTGCAACAATCAAAAAAATCCAAAAACATCGAAAAAAATGTGTAAAATATTGAAAAATTCAAAAACATCCAAAAATTGTAAAATCCAAAAACATCGAAAAAACAATCCAAAATCCCAAAAACATAAATAAAAATCCTAGTTAGTACTCAACCATGTGGTTAAGGACAAGTGAAACACCATCAACATCACACTAACAATGACATTTTTGTCATCCAAGTCTCCCAACATATATTGTTATCTGGGGCAAAACATGGCTCGTATTGTCATTTCTTGGGACAAATCAATCCCTCGTCCATCTCCCTTGTATGTATTCTTGCTTGGAGCTACATTGTTTACCCTAGTCTCAAAGCTACAACACTTACGTTCTAAACATGACAAAAATCAAATCCATTTGTTAACTTTTGAGTGTGTTTTCTTGTGTTTGTTTATTTGCTTAATTACATTGCATTGTCTTTACTTTTTAGTCATTCATATGGTATTCTCCGAATATTGTCATTATGGTTTTCAATATTATAGTGTTTATTATTTTATGCTATAACAAATAAAGGTTGTAGATCCATCAAATGTGCAATATAAACAACATGCCCCCTCCCCTTTACCATTTCCCTCATATATCTTCAAACATTCCTCTATCCTTTCATTAAGATTCTAGCCTTCATCAAATTCATTTATCCTAACAACCATCCCTCCTAGAGGTATCTCTTTTGAAATAGCCATTTTCCTTGTGATGTCAATCTATCGATCTCTTCACACCACCACTAAAGTAGCCCATCGATCAAAGCATTCACAAGTGTTACCTTTTTGCGAAATTAGCCCATCGATCCATTCACTACACCCACTAAAAATTATCCATTGATCAACATTTCTCAATCCTTGTCCATTCATTTAAGTCATGCCTTTAGGAGTGCTTTCACCCTTCTCACCCTTTCAAGGACCCATTTACTTCTTCTATCACCCCGCATACACTTGCGCATACATTTCCTATCAAACTAATTATTCATATATTTTTCACAATAAAAATTGTCTATCATTTTTCTATTGTCTTTGCAATAACATCAATCACACAACATCATTCCAAAGAGGAGCAAATGTAGACACTTAAAATCCATTGTGTTAATTTAATCATAAATTGTACAATTCATACTAACATCCTTCTTCATTTATTAATTAACAACCCTTCATTAATTAATTGATTTTTTCCTTTTAAATACTCATTAACAACCTTTCATTAATTAAATTCATCTGCATTTGTTAATTAATCTCTTTATTAATTAATTAAACTTCCCCTTTTATTAATTAATGATCTTTTATTTATTAAATCCTACTTCATACACTCCTAAAATTTAATCAATTCTTTCTTACTCTCTCAAAAAGCTTCTACAAGTCAATTAAACTTGTTAGTCAACTACTACTTGATTAATTAAATCTCATTTCTCTACATCCAATTCTCATAGAGTATTAATTATTCATAGTTACTCATATATCTATTTAACTAAAATTAATCTTACATCTTCATTATCCCACATGCACTAAGATTTACATATTTCTTATATAAGAAACCCTCAACCTACTCACAAAACACATTCAATTCTCATGTTATCATTTTACCCTTCAAAGAAGAGGCTATTTGAAAAAACTCCTTCGTTGAATGTAAAATGTTACCAAAGATGGTTAATGTCAATTTGAATAAACTACTTGTTTCACCAAATCCCTCCTATCCAACTGACATTGTCTCTTCGTTGAATATCCACAAATGAAATGCCCATCCAAATGGAGGTTTTTGTTTCTTCATTTATGCTTATTTTATTTCCTTTCAATATGTTATCTTGATGTATAGAATAGAAATGGTTAATCTTAAAGAACTTCTAGTGTAAGTTCTAGCCAATTAGATAACATTTACAACCTTGTCATACACTTATAATCTCGAATCTTAATTAGGTACCCTCGGAGAATATGTGAAATAGCCCACAATAATTTAATCAATACATGATCACACAACAATCATCATGACCCACCCATGCATATAGTGTGGTCTTCCTAAACAAGGTAAAATCAACATGATCATTCTAGAACCACTCAACCATGAAAAAACTCGTCGTAATGGCTTGTTCCATTAGACTTCTAGTGTTACCGCTCTAATATCATATTGATATTGTTTCCTAGAATGCTTACAAGTTTGAATAATTAAGTGTTTATGTACATTCAACGTCTAAAAGTCATATCTAGACATATTGTTGCAAATAAAAAAATAAATAGCTGTGAGGAAGAGAAAGCTATCACCTTTGCACTTGTGATTTGCAAAACAAATACCATATCAAATTGAATTTTTAATTGATAAATGATTTACTTCACATTTTATTGTGAGCTTCGCACAAAAGTGTACATGCACGCTCACACATTTATTAGTAAGAGGGGTAAAGGATTTAGGACAAGAATTACAACTTGTCTTCTCATTTACCTTCCATTGCGACTTGTTTTCTCATCTACCATACACTACCACACTGATTAAAGATTTAAAATGGGAATTCAAACTTGTCTTCTCATCTACTTTCCACCTACTAGGATGGTAAAGGATTTAGAATCAGAATTCTAATTTCACTTTTCATCTGCGTTCTACTTACCAAACTCCACTAATGAGCTATTTATTAAATCACACTAAGTAAGAAATACGAAACACTTACGAGCAACAACAGCTTTAATATTAAATACATATGTGCACCTGCAACTGGTACAAATATATTTTATACACCTATCTCAAATACACCGAGATATCAATCTCAACGCTTGTAACATGGATTTTTCACATAATGCGCTAATTAATAACTCTGTTATGTTCTCCACCAATTTCCCAATCACGGGTAACAAATGGTTCTAATGTAGCCACAAAAAAATCCTTGCAGGAAAAACACAAGCTCCAAACTACACTGTATATATTACCTCAACATTTAAAGATTTTTCAATTGAATTTTCGAAGAAAAAAGGAAAAAACTTAAGGAGTGGAAACTGAATAGACATCAAAATTAAGGTTTATATTACCCCATGATAGACAAATGGGCGGTCAATTTAAGGTCGAGAATAAAAGTGATCATGCTTGTGCCGCTACATCCCAACTCCAACCCTTCCCCTCTCCCTCCCTAACATTGTTGATCACCTCTCAACATAAAAACTGGAAAACGCACAAGCCATTACATCCTACTCCGCACCACCCCTTCCCCTCACTGCAATTGTAGAACACTTTTCAGCATAACAGGATTGTAACCTTAATATTCTATTGTTGTAATCAAAATTGATAAATGGATCTATATGCATGCGGTGGTAAGGTTGTCTCTCATAGAGTTAATTAACTAAAGATAACAACACTTGGGCCAAGCACGCACTTACAAAGACTCGCAAGGATTTTTAAAAAGACAGGTTTCAAAAGAATTCCCTTTCAACTTCTTTACATCACTCCATCCTCCAAAACATCATCCAATTTACATTGAACCTAATGTTTATCAAACGAGGCTACCCATTTGAACTTGAAACATATTGCATGGACCAAGACTATCTAAACCTTGGGATGTGGCCCCAAAATGTATTTTTGGAAGACCAGGGATGACACTCTGTTAAGGGTATTACTATTTTGATTATCCTATGTCATGGCCAAAGCAACATTGAAGCACAAAAAAGCAGAATCAAGAATTAAGACAATGTTCCAGAATTCACCTTGTAAACCAATATTGCTAGTCTCTAGTTACAGATACAAAAATGCATATGAAACGAAAAAGCCCAAAAAAAGGCCTACAAAAGTGTGCAATGCTTGCTCCTAAAGATAAACTATCTTACTCAAATTTACAGGGGAAAATGTTGATATTTTAACTTTTCCATAATTACTGGTGTTTGAATTATGTACCAGTTATTAAAGGAATTCGTTAAAACTTCTCTTCACTTACTATCGTCTTCCTACGAACAAAAACAGCATTGAAGCAGAAGAAAGTATGATTACATCCTCTAAATACAATGAACATTTTCAGAATACAAAATGGGAACCAGTATCCCTGGTTTCTGGTTACAGATAAATATGCTTGTGATGGGAAAAAGACTAAAGCCCTAAAATGCCTTCAATCCGTGTTGTGATATGCTTTTGCTCCGAAAGATGAACTAAATAACCCTTTCCAAATTTGTTGTATTCACAAACGGCTCATGAGACTGACTCATGTGATACATTTAAAAATGAATCCCCCTTGCAAATATTTTATTTTTTCGCAAGGCAGAAAGTACTTCCAACTGAAAGAATGATAGAAGTTTTTCCTTAATAGGAAAATGCAACAAATTAATTGCAGTTTGAAACCAGATGCTTGTAACCAACTCAGATTGAAAATTATAATTTGCCGGCAGCCACATATATTCTTACAGATAGTTTGGTTCACAAGTATCAAGACTGTACAGCTAAACGTTGAAGATGCTCAACAAATACTTGCAAGCTTACATCATCTGTAAATATGATGTCCCCTCCAGGAGGGGCCTCATTAGCTGAGTTATATGTTGCTGATGGATTTAACTTAGCAAGTAAAAAGCGTGCCTGTACCACAAAAATAAAATGCGATTATTTTGAACAAATGACTTGAACAGATTTGTTTGACGCAAGCAGGGTGGATTTAGCAAGAACAATTAATGAATGAAAATCCTATAATAAAATTGCCCAGTACAGAAAGTATAGCATAGGTGCAAACCTGTGATGCATGTTGATCACAGACAACCAATCTAGGTGCAGGGAATCGTTCCTTGCTAATAAGTTGTGCATCATCACGAGGTGCTTGCAACAATTGAGCAAAAGCCTGAACAGAGTGGTTTTTAAGTTGAGGAACATTTATAAAAGTTTGTACTGAGAAATACCCGCCAGAAAATATGCACAACTGAGAACAAGCCCGCAGAAGACAGTTCATATACGTATCATCATAGAAAAAACCAGCTTATGAAATCCATTTATAAATCACAAATTCTACAAACACAGAAGTACACTCTTGAATGTCTAGGCTAAATATACATCGGGTTGACAGTAAATTTTCTCCTAAATTTTGCATCTTTTCTTGAGGTCAATTCTTCTTGGTTATTAATAGAATTATTTAATTTAACATCTGTTGACTTTTGAAAACAAAATATCTAAAGAAAATCCCAAAAATCTACATCAATTGCTTTGCAAATGCAAATCCAAAAAGCCACACGGTTAAACATCAATTCTTAAACACAAATGGATGTCTAATAAATAGTCAAAGATAAATGAGATCAATCGGGAGAAAAGAATCTAAAAGCAGCTCTCAAAGCCAGAGCTCTTTTTTTATTATATTGCCCTCTACAAGAACTATAAGGAGCCTGAATTTTCATCCCAAACTTAGGACAAACATTAATCTTTAAGCCAAGGATGAGTGAAGGATGACTTTTATGTTAGTTATTGTTCCATCTAAGGTGAAGTGGATCAACAATAGCTCAAAGGTAGCTGAAATGCGATTGGAAGCTAATCAACGGGTAAAGGGATTTAAAAGCATCATCTGGAATCAAATGACAAATACTATAAATTAAGTAGCAGACATGATGGCAAACTATTAACTAGTGCCTCTTCAGCCAAGAGGGCCCTTAGTCTTTGATGTAAATTAGATTTCTATTCTTGTATGAAGAGGTTTTGTCAATCACTAATGTTGCACAGGCAGATTTGTAAGAGCTGGTGCTATTATTACAATGTTTGTAGTCTCTATCTGTTTAAAGTAAATTGCAATTAACATAACCATGGACTTCAACAGATAACTGCAAAACCTATTTCACAGCGAGGCAATAGAATATTATAAGCTTAGATCATGGAGAGAGACACGAGAAAATGCTGACAGCCATGGACATGCTCTTCCCAGAACCTGTTCAAATTCCACAAGATGTGTGAGAGGTTCAAGGGCAAAAAAATTAAAAACACAATCCCAAGAACAAAAGAACGTGTCCCTTATTGTTCACACAGAAAAAGATAGCTCAGTGATCATTCAATCATCCCCTATGTTGCAATTGTGTTTTCTATCTGAAGTGCTATAATTTGTGATATTGATAGAAAAGTTGATAGTTGCTCAGCATAATATATCCTGTGGCCACATTTTTGTGGTGGTCATATCACCTTGACCTTTCATCCTTTGTTTCATTTTTTATTTGACAATTTAATTTGTCTATCAGCCAATAAGGGTTGATGGATTGATTGCCGGAATCATAAATATATGTATATACATGATTGAGCTCCTTTGAATGGCACTAGTGGTGACAAAATACTGCAGCTGAACTGTTCAATCTTGACGTGGTCTCAATATTGTTGGGGCAACCCCTTGCAGATTCACATTGAACCCTGGACACAGATGGCAGATTCTCTATATGAGTGTATGACACAAAGTGTGGATGGAAGACTCAGACATACAGTGGTTGGCATTTGAATGTCTTTATAGGGAACTATCTGCATCCACTATTGTTTTCAGCTTAGCTTCTTCCCAGCACTCACTAGGAAGAAAATGTGATCATACCCAGAGTCCCAGACTGGTACCAGAGTACTTTTCTGTGGGGTTAAGCACCAAACTCTATTGCTTCTTGAACATAAAAAAATTCTGCACAAACCATTCATCTCCATGAAATATTGCAATTTTTCCACCCATGACCAAAAAAGCAACGAAATACACTCTTCTCAACATAGTATACATGGACAACTAGTTCTTTTCCTGATATAGATCTACTCTAGAAAAGTAACCTTACACTAATAAAGCATTCATCGGTGTCATTTTAAATCAAAAGTAGCTGATGAAATATGATTTCAATTCCTTCAGTCTACAACTTTTGCAGTTATTACGATACAACAGAAATGTCGAGTTGTTAAATAGGGGAGCTCGATTACTTACATATTTTTCAAGAGTTCCTCTATCAGAGGAAACTTACATCTCGAAATCTGATTTTCTCTGCTTCAAATTTATCCACGATCGTTTACAATTGGCATAAAGCTCTAGCAATCTTATAAATGCATTCATCCCTTCTTACTCGCATTTTCTTCATACTTCCCTACTAAAAGAGCACTAGGTAGATTGATCCAGTTTACACACCATCATAAAATGTCTACTAATAGAAGATATAGTAATAAGAAACATCCATAATATATAACTCTTACTTCTATATCAATAGAATCGGTCCTAAGCCCATAGAAACTATTTTCTAAAAGTTAGTCGTCTCCTTGAAGGATCTAAATTCCCAAGATGCAGAAGTTTACAGGCCACTTGCAACTAATGTCTAGTTCCACCATTTGGATCCTTCAGGCTGTCACTCATTTATAAATCCTCTAGCACTCTAATATCATTATAAAATTGTAATCTGCCTCACAGAGATTTGATAAGAACTAATCCGAGTGTCCAGTAGTTGTAATCTTGAAGGCTTTGACAAAGCACCTATATTGATCGAGGGCCATTAGGCACTCCCCGACATAGGACCTCTTGTGTAGGATAACTTTAGTTGATTGTCTAAATCTAAACACATGCTACAAGTATGTTGGAAAAAAGTAATCGGGATGATGAAAGCAATAAAGAAAGGTGGAAAGAGAGCTCCGTACAAGTTAAAAGAAAGGACAATGCAATTTTGCAGCAATGCCAACTCCATGCTAGTATGAAGATCTTACCTGATGCTCCGGTTGATTCTGATAGCCCATGTTGCGCCATTGAGCAATGGTCATACCATGGAAGACAACAATACTGAAATAGGCATCTAGCAAAAGTATACGATCTGCTGATATTGAAGCCACATCTAACAATGCTGGTTCGGGAGGCGCATTGAAAGAGTAAGAAATCAGAGATGGCTGGATCATGACAACAGAATTTGTAACATTTTCTCTATTCAGTAGCATGCGGAAGTAAGCTGTCTCATCTGGACTGTTATTGAAAACCTGCAATAGGGGCCCCAGGATACATCATAATCACAGAAATTAAATAATAGCTTGCAACAAGGATTTTATGGATAACAAAGTATGATATAATAGTAAATACCTGTAGAAATTGAGAACGCCTAAGATTGAACATGAACTGTGGAAATATAGCAAAATTTGAGTTCAAGCTGAATGAAGATATATCATCTTTTCGATAATCACCAAATCTAGAACACAGACGAATTAAAGACCTATCCAACCACCTCACCGCATCAAACTCTTCCTGCCAGGTAAGAAATAACAGTCAGTTAAGAATACTAGGATTTAACGCTTGCAAAGTAATGTATGCCAATCTTCTAACTTTAAAAAAATGCAAACAGGCTAACATTCAATGCTTTAAAGAACAGTGCAGTCAATTTCCAAGAATATATTGAGCACTTTCAAACTCAATCTGGATTCTGGAGTTTAGATATAAATATGTCATTCCTAAATGATTTTCCAAGATGAGCAATAGTCTTCAACAACTTTCAAGTAACAAAGGACCTATCTTCTCCATGTCTGATTTTTGAGGAAGTTTTAAGAATAGCTAATGCATGATGGGATAAATGGAGTTCCATGAGTGCCATACTTTCTGCATAACACAAATGAACTATGCTTCAGCTATTTCTCAATTGCTTGCTATGTTGCATCCACCGCCTCAAATAACATATCAAGCTAGCAACTTATTCTTAGTACGGTTTGTAGGTGAAATGAACAGACATCTAAAATGTGCTTGCACAATATAAATTACTATGTATTTCAGTTTTTTCAATTTCTGGCTTCTGTGTTAATTTGATACCCTTTTAAATTTCTTTCTATTTATTTATCCTTGAAGCATTATTTCTCATATCAGTTTTTGCATGCTTCCCAAAGGCAATTTCACGCATACAATTTGCAGTGCTCAAAATCTCTGCCTATCTACTCTACACATGGAAAATTAAAATCACAAGAAGATGAACTCATGCATTAATGACCCAATCATTTTTCGATCCAACAAGTACATAATAATTTAACAGTCTCAGGTTATAGAAGTATCTAACCTCTGTCTCCATTTTGTGAGAGGCTACCCTAGCCATTACCACAGCAGCAGTCTCCTGGTCAAACCCAGCCACAAGCTCCTGCACATGCAATGGAAAATGCTCAGAGCTATGGACAATTTCAAGAGATTGAATAAAAATATAGAATGGATGGGAAAATATTCCAGTATAAAAATAAGAAATTAAGTATAGTCTATTTCTGAGGGAAAAAATAGATTTTATTCTGTAAACATATGTTTTGGTGAATCTAATATTTGAATTCCTTTCTGAGAAAATAATTAATTGGAAATAATAAGTTAATAACCCATAAAAAAAAACCCAGTTCAAAGCATATAGACTTGATCAAAATTTGATACCCACATTTGCATTTTTTCAATATCATGATTATTTCACCTCTCTGAAATTGATTTCAATTAGTAAGTTTGATCAGAACAAGAAGTCGACAAGCTTCTATCTAAATAAATATGATACATATCAACTAATTTTAGATAGCTAGTAATCTTTATCTCAATTGTATAATCAATGCATCTGTCAATTCAACCGTGTGCTTCAAAGGCAAATGTAAATAAATACGATACACATCAACTAATTTTAGATAGCTAGGGATCTTTATCTCATTTGTATAATCAATGCATCTGTCAATTCAACCGTTCTTCAAAGAAAAAGACTACAAAATATTATGAAATGAGGTTTGAAAACTGATAAAATTCAAGCCAAACAAGGATGACTGATTATAATGAGTCTAATCAATAAAATGGAATTTTCTTTTCATGATTCTTTTGAACACGACACTACAGGGATGCCAGTGATGCATAAGTTATAACAGAAAAACTTCAACTCAAAGTGGAGGATAAGCACAATAGGGAGAGCATTGGTTCATCAAAGATGACATGAGAAAGTTTGCACCTTCTGCAGTAACTCCAAATATTTAAAAATAAAATAAGATAACATGAGAAAGATGTTTGGAAAATAAGGTTTAGTGCTCACATTTATGAGCAAATATATTTAAGGGGTTATGATATTATATAAGTTATAATAATATGAGTGCATTGTATAACAATACACTAAAATAGTGTTGTGTGTTGTTTGAACCATAGTTAGCATGCTCGGCGAGTACTCGCCGAGTCGGCGAGTACTCTCCAAAAAAATCCCAAACAAGTACTCTCCTGAAAAACTCGCCAACTGAGTTTTCGCGAGTTTTGCGAGTATTCCCAGTATTCACCGAGTTTTGGCGAGTATTTTCAATGTCAATCATCATAAATTCATATTACTTATCAGCCAGTTGTTGTATTCGCATGATGATGCGAATTTGTATTCAAATCTAATAGAAAACACTTCTCCAACATTATATGGGCCCATTTAATACATTTTGTAGCTGTGTTGCTTAAAATTTATGTTTTTAAAAGAAATTTGCGTATTTTTAAGTTGCCAAGTATTCCCGAGTATTGGCCGAATATTGCCGAGTTTTTGCCGAGTCAATTTTTTTGGTCTGCCGAGTATTTGCTGAGTACGAGTATGCAAACTATGGTTTGAACGACTCACCCAATATGGTGAGATTTGTTAAAGGAGTTAGAATAGGATTATTTCATATTAGGAGATCCTCCTATAAATTTGTATATGTATTGAATTAATCAACTAATGAAGATTATATTATTTCTGTGTGTTTAATCTATGTGAATCTTTGACCAAATTCACATTTGGTATCAGAGTAGCTCTTGATCCTCTGCATAATGGAATTCTAAATGATTTTGAGAGGGGTAGTTATACTGTTAAGTCACCCTTGATAATGAGATATTGTTAGTTGTGAAAATGTCTGCTTTATATTTGTAGTTTCCTTGGTTTTTAGATATCGGGTTTTTACCTGAGTATTCCATTCTGTAAATCATTTTACATTAAAAAAAAAACCAAGTTGCCTTGTTTTGGAGAGTTGTATCAATTCCCCATTTGCACACATTGGCAAGTTGATTCGTGTCACTACTTCAATTCAGATCAGACGCATATCCCTGCAACGTGCTCTCCTTGGTGTATCACTCTTTGGCTGTTCAGCAATAGCAGGAGCTTAGGCTAGGCAGAATCCACTTTGTTAAAATCAAGAGATCGCCTTTGAATGTTCTCAATTCTACCGGGTTGCTGTGCATACAGTTTGGCGCCATTTGAAGCTTCCGTATAGGTGTGTCTATATCGGCGCTCCTATTGCAGTTTTTTCTTCGGTGGTCTTTTGGCCTTTTAACGATCCATTGACAGTCAGATTGGCCTGATTCACACCATTATTGGCACAATAGTCATTCAAATGTGCTTTCTCTATCGTCCACGTGTATTCCAGGTACATTCACCCCGAGCTCTTGCATTTTAGATGCTACCATACCTCTTGCCCAGCGGGTATATCTGGTTTGCAGTAGTGTGTGCAGCTGATTACGTGGCAATTAGTTAGTTTCTAATCTCAAAGTCCAAAGGTTCCAAGACTGCATACAGCTTCTACTTCCAATTCCATAAATTTAATAGTAAATTACTAAATTGTGATGTCATTTCATTTGGATTGTTATAAGTTTTTGCAACCCGTATAGATAGTAGTGTATCATTAGGTGTTTGCTCAAAAAATATCATGTTTAATGTAGAACAATGTTTAATACTTGTGTCAATGCAAAGAGGTTAGACTCGGTTATATAAGTCTTATATAGAGATAACATTCTTTAGTGATCAATTGAAAAGGAGGTGTTAGAGTAAAGTGGAGGTCAGAAATTTGTTACGAGAAAGAAAAAATTAATATTGTGTAGTTGTATTAAAAAGTAATATTTAAGTACTTTTAAATTGTCGTTTTCAAGAGTCAAGAGTCATCTTGTGTATAGTATCATTCAAAGTCAAACTTTAATTGTAAAAATGTTGTCATCACCATTAAATGTATAGGAGTATTGTGTTAAAAACTAATTAAATATTACTTTTTAATTAGTTTTTAGTTTAGCGTCACTTGTGTTGTTAAAATCAAGTCATATTGTATTGTCAAAGCAGTTTGTCAGTCTATGTCATCTAAAAGTTCAAAGTGTTCAAAAAAAAAAAATTAAAATAAAAACTTACTTACGGACGCATTTTCATGGTAACCGATGCCCGATTTGTAATCAATATGTTATTGAGATTCAAGTTCCAATCAGCTAAGTAGCAATATCAGAGGATGGAGGCAACAAGGAAGGAGGACAATCAGCGTCCTCTCACCAGCCACAAGCAACGGGGCAGCACAATGATGTTGTGACATGTTTGTGTTTGTTGTGTATGCATTTTTCAGTTTGTTGTGTTATTGAATATAAGAATAGAAGTGTAATCCTAGTCATATGTATGTAATAAGTGAGCAATTTCTATGTAGTCCCCTGATGTACAAATATAGTGGAGAACAGAACACACAAGTGTATTGCAGCATCATGATACTTGAAGAGGATGAACAGATGTGTGTGTCCCTGTTCATACCTAGGTTAGTGGTCATCTTGTGAAAACCTTTTGTGAAGGTTGAACAAATGTAGAATTCTTGTTCGTGGTTCTCACACTGATCTAGTCAGGTTAATTCCCAGCAATGTATGATTGATGAGAGGTTGATGAGTTCCTTCTCTACCTTCAGTTCAATTCAGACCAAAATCATGAGCAAGCAGAGGCGGCATGTTGTAGTTAAGGAGAGTGATTGTTTTTCTACCATATGCGCACTAAAGGGGAATGTTAGGAAAATAAGCTTTAGTGCTCATATTTATGAGCAAATATATGTAAAGGGTTATGATATTCTATAAGTTGTAATATAATGTGAGTGCATTGTATAACAATACGCTAAAACAATGTTGTGTATTGTTTGAATGACTACCAATATGGTAAGATTTGTTATAGGAGTTAGAATAGGATTCCTTCATATTAGGATATCCTCCCATAAATTTGTATGATGCATTGAATTAATCAACTAATGAAGATTATATTATTTGTGTGTTTAATCTGCGTGAATCTCTCACCAAATTCACAAAAAAATCCCCGCATAGATAATTGCTAAGATATTGGTTCAGCTGGGTAAGCGGTGGGACCCTGCCCGGTATGGCTCGGGTATGGGGTACGGGGTTCATCTAAGATTTGGGCAGGGTACAGCCTGGTGAATCCGGATTCGCCTACCCCAGGAAGAATCCAAGCCTAAAAACATTTTTTATTATTAGTTTTGCTCAAAACTAGACATAAAGTAACAATAAAATATAATAAAAACGCTTTTCAAACCTTAAAAGCTAAATGAAACACAAAAAAAGAGATAAAAGAACACAATACATAAAAGGAAAAAACAAAAGCAAACGCTCTTACCTCTCATTTCCTATTTTATTAAGCTAGAATTTCTATGGCCAAACCAAAGCCGCATCCAAGGCAAAAATAAAATAAAAATCCCCATACCGCAAATCCGGTTTTCAAAGCCAAACCGAATTGGACTCGAATCAAGAACATACTTAAAAAGTATTCAATCATCCAAGCATCAAGCCCCTACATATTTACATTCATGAAAACGTAATTCACTCTACAAGCTTATTGACCCAATATTTGCTATATTTTCCTAGAACATATACATGATTTTTGAACTACCTTCCATCCCAACATGACTAAGATG
The DNA here is from genome assembly GCA_018340775.1 of Taxus wallichiana var. yunnanensis. NCBI lineage: Eukaryota > Viridiplantae > Streptophyta > Pinopsida > Cupressales > Taxaceae > Taxus > Taxus wallichiana. The sequence continues at coordinate 473,907,984 of CM031244.1, forward strand.
AATGAAATATAGAAACATAAAGTAAATTATTTCTCTTGGGAATGAAATATAGAAACCTGGTGTAAATTATTTCTTTGGGGTATTTTGCACAACCAATGTGCTCTACGTGAGGAGACTGCAATTTTTCAGGATCACTTCATGTTCCAACCCCAACTTTTTCTTCACAACCTATGGTCAATGCCTAACAGTTTGGGCTCATATATTTGTGGCTGCCTTCTTACCGAAAAGAGTTTGCAAAAGACTCGTATACTTTGTTATTAAGTGCAATTCTAAGGCTTAATCTATCGGTGATACTTTGTTAGTGCAGATTCACAAAGACCCCCAAATGAGTTATAGATCTACTTTTCTAAGGCAAACTCATCTTGTGTGAATGCAAAACATTGAGCTTTCCCAAAGTGTGGGACCTTTGCAAATGGGGAAAGCTCTCCAGAGAAGGCTGGTTCCTCTTCCTAAACTACTCCTTACAAGCTATTCCAATGCAAGCAAGCTAATCTAATCCTAATCTAACCATGCCAAGGAGACAGAGAGAGAGAGAAGGGAAAAATAGAGCCTACACTAAAACGGTGATACACCAGAGAAGGAAAATGTTGAACATCTATCAAAACTGCCATGGAACAAGAAGAGGTGAGCAATGGGAAGGATGGACAGATGCATCATAGGCCCAAGGATAGATTTCACACAGAAAATGTCCCAAAACTCCATGAACACAGCTCCAAACCTGCAATGAACATTCAAACATGCACAAATACCTGCAATGAAGAGAGACAAGAAGAAGACAAGCAAAAACGAGCAAGGATGGACAGATGCACCACAAAACACGTTCTTGTTGCTCCGTAAGTTTGCCTGAGAACATCATTTTAATAGTAAAGGCAAAAACCGCCATTACAGAGCGGGGTAGGAGGTTCACACTCTATTTTCAACCCAGGAAAGAAAAGAAGGGAGGGCAAAGCAGAAAAGATGAACAACCTTTACAAATGAGCCAAAACGGGCTTTTATCACGAAGCAGAATGAAGAAAAGTGCAAAAAACACAGGCAAAATTTGATTTGCAACTCCTACCACCGACAAATCCCTCCAATCTCGCCTGCAAAGTGATGGGCTTCAAGGACAAACCCATACGCCGAGTACATTTCTCTACGGAGCAAGAGAGAGGCCCATACTTCATTAATTTTGGTGGTTGGGAACCATTTCTGGGTTTTTTTTCGTGCCAAGGACGTTTCTCCATTTTTCTCCCACAATTCTCCATCAAAATACAAAATTAGACCCTCCATCGTGTAAAGAATTTCACCAACTTTCCAATGATACCAAGAACGCGAAAATCCGAGCTCTGGATCAAAAGTTATGCCCCTCTAAAGATCTAGGGCAAAAATCGGGTCATGGCGGGCCGAAAGTTTAAAATTTTCCCCCTTTTGAATTTTGGGAAAATTTTCCCAAAAAGTTGTCCCCGCCACTCCGATGCTACGTCGGACGTTCTAATTGGTCCGCGGTCCATTGGACATTTTACACCTTTTGATTTTTTTGGAAAATTCCAAAATTGCCCCGCCGCTCCGATGCCACGTGTCGTCCTCTTATTCGCTGCGGAGGCGCGCTTCCAATTTTTTTCCCGATGCCACCATTGCCCCGAACAAGACACGTGGCACCTTTCTATTGGCACGGGTTTGAACTCCAAATATTTTCTTTGACGCCGCGCCCTTTTGACTTTTGTCGGCCACATGGACACATGGCATGTTTTGATTGGCGCGGGCCATCGGAGGCGGAGTTTTATTGCGCCATTTGCCACATTTTGGCGAAATTGTTAAATTCCTCCCGTGCCTCCGCCTCCCGCCGGTTTGTGGACACGTGGCATCTCCTCATTCGCTGCGGGCCTTCGGGCCGAGATTTTCCTTTTGCGCCAATTTTGGAAATTTTCCTAACTTCTCCCCGTCGATCCGACCTCCGACACCTCCCTGACACGTGGCCACTTCCTATTGGCCGGCGGGCCTTCGGGCCAAAAATTTTCTTCTGCGCACCCACCATTCCTTGGTGAAAATTTCAAATTTACCTCCGCTCCCCACCATTCCGCCACCACGTGGCGACTTCCTATTGGTCCGCAGACCTCCCTAGGGAAAATTTCCCTCCAAAACTCCATCGAGCCATAACTTGAGAAATACAAGGAGTTAGGAGGAAAACTTTACCTTTCTGGAAAGGTGAGGAAAAATCCTATCTGATGGGATCATTTCCAGAATCTTTTGAGTGCTTGAAAAGTGAAAAAATTCAACTGAGGCACAAGGAAGGAATGAAAGGAAGTTAGCCAAAAATGAGCAAGGGGCTTATTTTAGATAACAGATACTTCATAGGATAACCTGTTAATCATCATTCTAAACTCTCATCTTTAAAATCAATGTGCAAAAATGCTTGTTACTTCACTGGAATTTGTTCAGCTAGCCCTCTTAGACCAGGCCATTCTCCTTTGGACATCCAGGACTCCGCCTTCTTAGGGTGATCAACAACGATGCATGTTGATCTTCGCTTCTCTCTAATGTAGACTAAATCCTTGACCTCCATTGGACCCTTTAATCTTGGAAACTGTACATAAGGATATTAGACAAAGTGCCGTCTTTTTTACACGACTGTTTGTATCATACAGCTTGTGTATGATAACTACATGGGTTTTACCGTTTGGGTTCACTCTTCTATTATTTATTCTGATTTCTATTTTTATTTTTAGATACTTTAGTTTTGGTCGGTGGAGTTATTTTTAGTACTATAGAATACTCTAGAGCATATACACATTTGCTGACAGGATATGAATAAAGCAGCTTTTCAAGACCCAAAAATAGCCTGAAATCTAGAGGTTAAACTTAGTATGTTTTTTTCTTGGCATACTCTTCCATACTTGCAAGTCTTAACAATTTAAATTTGTGCCTAATTGACATGCTTGTAAGAAAATGTATTATATGACAGCAGTGCCAGTTTTGAACATTTTTGCTCTGGTTTCTAGATCATTATTTTATACAACTTAATAGCATTATTATTACTTATTTCTTTAACATCTCACTCTTCAAGTGTAATTGATACAAAAAAATCTAAAATTGCAATGGCTTCAAATGCATTGTAATTTTTAGTATTAATATGCTTGGCACTTTGAATAGAATGGGTAGCTTTTCTAGTACCATTTCTCTATCAATCATCAAATTTTATTTATGTTAACAATATAAAATTCTTAAAATGACATTAATGTCTTGGCCAAAACCAAATATTAGCCAACTTCTCACCCACTCCAAGCAAACATACCAACATTATTGACCAGATATTAGACTAGTGATTGGATAGACCCTAGATACAGCTTGGCGTAGACAGATACGGCTTGGTCACAACGCAGTAATATCCAAGCTGTATCTACAAAACAAAATCTTTCATATATCAGGTACATGTTTGGTGCAATGGAAGGAATTATCCCTAGAGGATACCTCTTAGCAGGAAGGTTTCATACTGCGGCCTCCTTTAATGTTTACATTGACTGGGGACCAATCAACTCAGGAGGGGTGGACTTCTAATGAACTGAATAATTTTCTCAAAATTAACTGTTCTCGACACAAAAATTTCACATGTGAACGAAGAATAAGCTTAATCCAGGAAGAATGAATAAGAAAAATAAAAACATAAATCTAACCTAGAAAAACAGGATGCAAATAATGAATAAGTCTATTCTACAAAATAGGACAAGCTTTTTTGATAAAATGTTCATGAATATATTGTAATAAAAACCAAATAATTACATCACACATCAGACCCCTCGATCGAAATAAGCCAGGGTCTGATATTCAAGCAAGAGCTGTTAAACTTACATATGTAGTGCCCATGACAGCTCACAATGACATGACTTTTAGGATTCTAGTTCCATCATGTTAATTGAAACTACATCCAGAAACTACTGAAATGCTGAAAAAGAAAATTAAACTAACACTACTGTAGCTAAACAGATTCAACTTTAAAGTTTTTCCATGCCACCATAACCACAACCTAATTATCCCTTCCAGCAGGGCATGTATTTTCAGAAGATTTTTCTATGTAGGACACAAAACAAAAAGAAATTTGGCATCTTCATCAGCTCCAGCGAAGAAGGAAGGAGTTAAATGGACAAATGGGAGGATCTTCACTATGCTGGCTTGTCCAGCTCATTGCTCACTGGTTTCACGTGGTACCCAAGCTGGATTATCCTGGCACGCTCCTCCCCATGTGCAATGGTTATTCCACAACTTTCTGCCAGAGTTACTTGTCTCTTGGTTGGAGCTAATTGGAGTACCACATTCCAGCATTATCTCCAAATGCCGCATTTTAGCCGCATATATTTTTTCTACCATAGTAGCATTCAATCTACACTGCATTGGAATGGAAACTAACAGTCTAAATGTAATTCAACTCAGGGTTTGAACAGCAGAAACCGAGCAAACCAAATGTAAAATTGGAAGAAAAAAATCAAAACTACTTTTTTAAAACCACAGGAATAACTCGAGTTATTCTTTAGTTTTCAAAACATTGTGATTTATTGAATAACCCGCAAGTTATTACCACGTTCTTCAAAGAGCAAATAATCACAAGCTATTTTTTTTATGGGAAGCTATTGGAAAATTTCAAGCTTCTATACTTTGTACACCACACCTTCAATGGTAATGGTACGCTTTTCTTGAAATTGATTACAAGCTTACCAAATGAAGAACGCTTTTTTGAAGTAAAAGCGGGTTGAAGACTGTTCTCACTTATTTGACAGGCCAGGCCCTATGTGCAAAGCAAAAGGATTGAAGACCATTCTTGAATCTCACTTAGTTGATATCTCTGGTGAAGTGAGAGGTGGCATAGGAGGGGGATGTAGGATATGGAATTAATTCATTGGAAACCTGGGGAGAGTGATTAAAGAAATTTGGGGATACGTTGTAAAGGTCAGCCAGAGACTGAACCTGTGAGAGGATATAGGAGGGAGAATAGACCTCATGGGGGTCATTGTTTGGGAGATTGCCCACATTGCATGCCAAAGCAGGAGTTATACGAACATAAGAAGGGTCCTAATAAATTACTGGACATGACTGCATTTGTCACATCTGATGAACCAGTGGCACATGTCAATGAAATAGGATAAGAATAAAACCACACAAATCCTAAAGATCATCTTAGGAGTATAAAGCAAATAAAGCCTTGAACATGCAGCCATTTCTTTAAAAGAATCAACCAAAGATGGGTTTATTTTTCAAGGAAGCTTGTCTATAAGAGTGTACCTCAATACAGGAGAGCCATTCATGTCTATAAGCAGGACAAGGCATATTGTAATGAGGATTTTCTTTATTCAAAATTGTATGATCAATTGCACAGCACTTAATACATCTAAACTTGGTTTGCATTCACCAAATGGGAGCAAATTACCTGAGAGCTAGACTGTTTCGCACGGATACGGGTACGGGTATGGTATGCTGAAACGGCAAATTTTTAAAAACCTCGGGTACGGTACGCTGTGGGTACGTTTCGTACAATATATTTTTTAAAAGTAAAAAATATAAATATATATAAAAATTTAAAGAAAACAACAAGCTTATAGTCTCAGCAACCTATAAATTTTAAAATATTAGAAGCCAACAACAAGCTTATTATGAATCATGTTAAAATATAGCACTTTATATAACATGTAAAACAGTTATGTAGTTGTTCGGTTGGTAACTATTCAACCACTCTGTAACCACCTCTTCACATATAAATAAACCTCTGCCTGTATCATTTGAACAGTGCAGTTTGCCTTCTCTGAGTTTTTTCTTCTCTTTGCATATTCTAACATTGGTATCAGAGCGTCGAAGGTTCGCAGTTCGAGGAAGAAAGAAGCCATTCAGTCTGAGGAAGCTCTTGGTGGAAGAGTACAGACAAAGGAGAAGTTTGTGAAGGTCGTACAGACCTGAAGCATCTTGTTCGTGAAGTTTTTCGTGCACAGCAGTCGCTAGGGCAAACGTGAGTGCCAAAAGTCGTGATTCGAGGGCAGACAAGGGCAAATACCAGTCATTTTTGTGAAAAGCCGTGGTTCGAGGCAGAGTCGTGAGTAAATAAAGACATTTTCGAACTGTCTTTTTCCCTTTTATTTTCTCTTTGAAGCAGCGCCATTAAAATTGACGGCGAGGGCATAAAAATTGTGAGGCAGAATCGTGGATGAAACCCCAAGGAAAAACAAGGGCATAAAGTCGTGTGAGCAGTCGTACCAGTCGCAAATCCAGTTCGAGGGCAGCACAGTCGCTAGCAGCAAGCAAAACATGATTCTGAGCAGTCGTATGAACATTTCGAGGGCATAACAAGGAAAAACGTGAGTTGAATATTCTCGAAGGCTTCGAGGGCAAAATAATAGTATTTTTCAGCCACAAAGGTATTCACCTTGTGCTTTACGTGTGAGTAATTAATTTAATACTATTTGCTGGAAAAAGTAATATTGTTTTATTAAGTGTGGGAAAAAAATTATTTTATTATCTCCGTTATTCTGGAATAATAAAATGGCAACTATTAGAGTTGCAGAAGGATGGGATTCATATGAAGGGCATGCTCTTTACTGTCTTACGACATCATGCTTGAATGACAAAGGGTACCAATTGCTTTGGATCATAGGCTCAAAAGGCGTCTACACACTTTTCATGTCGTAGGGACTGGTATGTTTCATTTACTGCAAATATCTGTTTTGAATCAGTAGTACTAGCTGATGGAGAATCACTTGCAGTAGAAGGGATAGGAGATATATGCATTGTATTGAATAATGCTCATAAATTGTTGGTACGGAATGTTAGATATGTACCTTCTTTACAAAAGAATCTTCTATCTATTCATCAATTGACTGAAAATCCCAATATTTATGTGGATTTCTGTGGAAAGAAGTGTGTTGTCTCTGATGTGAAACAGAGACGGATAATTGCCCTTGGTATTGGGGAAGGTGGTCGTATCGACTTGTTGATCAATTGCGATCAACATGAATGCATGTGTGGAGGACAGCTCCACCATTCAGGAAGTGCAAGAGGCTACAATGCCTTGGGAGGAAGTCATTCCTCACAAATCTGTTGACTTGGATACAATCAACCTACATGCACCTATTGTGGAGGGAGTATCCACTATACCAGGTGTATGGGAAGCGGACATGCCTTGGGAGGATGGATTTCCTCATTCTGAAGAACAATTTGTTGTGGACGGAGACTCCACTATTCCAAATGCACTGACGATGCATGGTGAGATGGCATGCCCAGCCACTCACTCAGAGGTACTTGCTCGAAGGACAGTAGAGCATGAACAATTTGCTCATTGTGTTGATCTTTCCCAACAGAGGGGGATAGATGAGCAAATAGATGAGTTGATTCTCACTCCTACCACTGCTGAGACAGAGATGGTTATTTCTCCTACTATTACGGAGTTGGTTCTAACTCCTACTGCACAGATGGTCACATTTCTCTTCTTGAAAAAGTTGGATGAGCACTACATGGTGGTGCAAGGACGTGATCGAGGTGACTTCGATTACAGGATAATTGAGTCTTTGTACAGACTCCAGCAAGCTACACAAGCCTGGAATAGATTTTTCAATCCACATCTTCGAGGTTCTGATTTCAGCACTCTGGAGATGGGGCTGACACTCTCAGCCATTGGTGATTCATCACTGGTCAATGAATCACGTAACAAAGAACCAGTGGACCACTTGCCATATCCTTTGTTCATGGGACCAGATTTTTGTTTTGTGGTTCTTCTTCATTTGACAACCGCAACACAATCATGGACTAATGATTTTGAAGTACAACCTATGGCACAGTCTGTAGATGTAATGACTAAACATATGGGCTTTAGGAAATTTGTAAAATTTTGGGACAAACTTTGTCTTGTTTCCGGTTTAGTCATTAAGAGGGGGTGTTAAAATATAGCACTTTATATAGCATGTAAAACAGTTATGTAGTTGTTCGGTTGGTAACTGTTCAACCACTCTGTAACCACCTCTTCACATATAAATAAACCTCTGCCTGTGTCATTTGAACAGTGCAGTTTGCCTTCTCTGAGTTCTTTCTTCTCTTTGCATATTCTAACAAATCATAAGCCATCTAAAGCAAGATTTCTTTGACTGAATACAAGAGGACCACAAAACATTAAATCTATGAGTCCATCTACTAATGGGCTCACAAACATTCCACTTATTGTTAAGGCCCAAGGAAAGGTTTGGGGAGAAAGCAATCTTTTCATAGAGTTGTTTGGAGGTAGCCTCTTGGATAGGGGGCCTTTGAGCCACCTATTAGTATCCCAAAAGTCATTCTCATCTTCCATAATTAGTCCAGTAGAGAGAGCTGTGAAAGCATTTCTGAGCATTGTATACATTCTGAACTGAGATTGAGGAAGCTTATAGAAAGCTTTAAGGTCTGTCCATTCCATCCACTTCCCAAATCTGTACAAGTCACGAAATATTTTAATTCCTTTCTCAAACCAAAGGAGGGCAGAGCAGCCTCTTGTCAAGGCAAGGATCTTGTCATTATATTTCAGATTTGAAAAAATCGATTTGTAGGCTTGGCACCTAGTATCAGAGGAAGAGAAGATAGGCTGACCAACCACCAAGTGCTTTACTTGTTCCCATGCCTTCCAAATTGACTGAAGAATAAAGGACCTTCACTTGTTTTCATGCCTTCCAAATTGACTGAAGAATAAAGTACCCATGAGGAGCAACAAGAAAGCCCCCAAATAGTAAGTCAACCAAATAAAGTCCTTTTCATCTCTCTCGACCCTTCAGAGCCTATTGGCAATATTGAATCTCACACGAACTTTCCAAGGTCCAGTTCCAGTCAGCCTTCAAGTTTTATTTAATTTTTTGCACTTAAAAAAAACTGTGTGGGTACACTGTGGATACGTACCCAGGGCCTGTGTGGGTACACTGTGGATACGTACCCAGGGCCTGTGGGTAGGTACCCACAACATACCTGAACCGTACCCATACCCGGTATGTATCAGGCCTGGTACGGGGGGGTACTTGGTGTTTACGGGCAGTCTAGCCTGAGAGTTTGGGCTGCTTTATGTGCTGATAGTGTCAGAGCCGAATTTATTGTTTTTATAGTGGTAACTTGATACTTGAATTGTCTATCAGATCTCTTTTTGTTTCCAGAAATTTATATTTCAGATTTTTTAGACAACCTTGATTTCCATATTTTGTCTCTCTCAATTTGGTTCATTTCATTATTAAAAAGCAATATTTGAAATCCTGCCGTATTGGTACTCAGAATATAATTTGCAAGTACTATAAAAATCAAAAGAGCCGTGCACCACACCTCAGTACTTGCATTGCCATCCACCCATCTCCTTGTAATTGTGGTAGTCCGAAGCCTAGTTTGGCCATCTGTATGCTGATAGCTGCATGCAAAAAAACACACAGATTTACAACAGTGAATTTTCTGTTATTGTATTACATAGCTGAACTGACCAGACACAAACAGAATTTAGGATATTGAACAGCATACTGTGTTTGAAACTGGATAAAAAATTGCTGGTTGCCGGCTTGCAAGGTTGAGCTAGAGCGTTCACTTGGTGCAATGTCAAAGAATACTGTCAAAGAGGTGTTTTTGTCAAGTCCACACATCTTCCATGATGTTGTATTTCCCTGGCCGATTACAGTGTCTGCACAAGCTTGCCCTTTCTGCAAAATAGACCATGCAAAAGGAACCATTAACAGAAACGTTATTTCAGATGGAGAATGCATGGATCAATTTCTCACATTTTTCTGACTTTTAATTCCATCAACAAGTCTTGATAACTAAGGCTCAATAAAAGAAATTAAGGTCCCAAGCTCTGTAAAAGCTTACTAAAACTCAGGAGTCGCATGTTTAAATAGCCCAAGCTACTAAACATCAATAGTTTATGAAAGAAAATGCCAAAAATAAGTCAAGCCAGAAGCGGTTAAGAATGAACCTTTTCTAAAGATGCACACGGTCCTATGATACCTTGAATCTTTACATCCTTAGAACAGTGAACTTCAAAGGTGCCACTGCAAAAACATAGTATGTTTACTTTAAAGTTTAACAGATTGCATAGCAGATGAAAACATGGCAAATGTCTAAAAAGATAAAATATTCAGAACACGACCATTGCTTGTATGTTTCAACTTTCAAATATATAACCATTGTAAGAGGACTAACTGAACATCCTGCAGTTCTCAATATAAACTGATATTCCATGTAGACAGAAACAAAAATGTCAAACTACACACCAGAAGTCAGCTAGACTAGCAATAGAAATTTCATTATTAATTTATTTCCTAGTAAAACAAACAACAAGAATTTTATCAAATATGCAATGTCAAGAAAATTTATTTTTGTTAACAGAATAGCTGTGGCACTATACTGCAAATGATTACATAACTTACTGCATATCGTGCAATATACCAAGTGCAATAATAAATAAATACAACGATTCACTGCCTTAAACGTGAGTCATTTTCGGCTCCTCGAATCCCTTCTTGGACAATACATGTCTAGTCAAAAACCATTACAAAATTGTCACATCAATTGCCTTCTCAAAACAGTTTAAATCCCTAAATGTCATTGAAAAAGTTAAAATATTGAAATATTAATTTTTATGTATTATTTTAAAAGCAGTCCCCAACATTTGGGAAATTTTTTGCCATCTTGAAACCCCGTCCCTCCGTACCCAATCCCGAGACTTAGGTAACTATGGTTAGAACCTTTGAGAACATAGCACGTGAGTCATTCTGGTCCCGACTCCTTGAATCCCTTCCTAGACAATATACATCTAGACAAAACCTGCCCAAAGTTGTCAAATCAATTTTTCCCCAACCCTATTAGCCATGTAGATTCAATGTGACACACAAGTAGTCAATTGTGAAAATATCATGGTGATTCTCGTTAAAGGGAAATAGCTTCTACTGGTCAGGCGAGATTTTCCCCTAGCTGCTAAGATTAGTTACCATGTTCAGGTTGTTTGGAAGGGAAAAAGTTGGGAAATTCAGAACTTTACAAAAGGTTTAGTTCGTTTTGTTCAGTACAGTACAAAAATATAAATTTAAAAAATATATAAAAAAAGAATTATACATATTTGTAAAGGAAAAACCACTCACACATTAAAAAAACATGCACCTGACATTTGCTTAAGTATACCAAAAACAATTAATAATTTAATATATAACAACATCCAATAGAATGTCCAGCTTTATACACAAAGATATGAGGATGAGAAATATCCATTACCTTTGAAGTTAAATTATCATTTACTTTAGCAATATACTTTATAAGTTCATGATATAAATTTAAAATTGAACAATTTAAGAAACAAAAATATCACTCAAGTATAACAAAAACAATTAATAATTTAATATATAACAACATCCAATAGAATGCCCAACTTTATACACAAAGATATGAGGATGAGAAATATCCATTACCTTTGAAGTTAAATTATCATTTACTTTAGCAATATACTTTATAAGTTTATGATATAAATTTAAAATTGAACAATTTAAGAAATAAAATATTTTTGTTAAAACAAATTAAAAAATCTTAAACTTCTACTAAATACAATAAATAAAATTATAAAACTAAGTACATATTACAAACTAAAACAATCTAATTCTTACCCTACATAAAATATTAAACTTTCACCTTTTATTGCATTGTTTTACCTTATAACTGCTCTAGCCACTAGGGCTCAGACAGCTCAACGGACTTGCAATTTTGCAGGAATTAAAATTTGCCTCCGCTACTTACAATGAATGAAGCAGCTTGAATGGTCTCTATTTGATGCAGGATGCCGGTTTAAAGGCTCAACTGGCACTGGCAACATGAAGTTTGCAGTGAACACAGCCTGTTGGAAGACGTGCACAAGGAAGAAATAAAGAGAAGGCAGATTGCACACTATGGAGATAGTGTGTCCGTCATTATATTATGAATGAAGTAGTTACAAAACGCGGTTGATATAGTTACAACCAGTTACAACCATCTTTTAGTTAAATAACTAATGACATCCTTATAAATAAGCCTTACATTCTAATACCCCCTCTTAAGGCTTATCCTACATAAAGCAAAAACGAACATTTTAACAAAGCTAGAACCAAACAGAACTATGTAATCTTCAGAGGCTTTCACTTTGAAAGCAATGCTTTGACTAGGTAGGGCTCCATCAAGCTGCTTCGTGACCTTCGTAAAGGTGTAGCCCCGAGCTGAATTTCTGAGTTCCCGGATTCCACCTCCCAAACTCCCGAATCACAGATCCCTTGAATTATTGCACATCAATCCATATTGAACCATCCGCAAGCTCCATCAAGTTGTCTCATGACCCTCACAGGGGTATAATTCCCAAAATCCACAATTTCCCGAACCATCTGAGCAACCATCCATACCGAGCTTCATCTACCTTGTATCATTTCCCGCCTTCAAAGTTTGGAGCATCTTTATATTACGTATTCGTCACTGTCCCTGGTGGGTACTTTCTCTTTCCCGTTTACTATGCCCCACAATTTTTATTCATAAGTTGCATTTGTATTTTTACTTTCCATGTATGAAAATTTAGACCAGAATATTTTTCTACAGGAATTTCCATTTAATAAAATAAATACAATTGTGTATTACCAAAATGAGTAAATAGAGAAAAATACCAGTCCTTTGTTGCAACTGTGATGTGCATTGTTCTATTCCCTAGATATTGGAAGAATAGAACTGTCCAAACTAAAAACGTGCCCTAGTTCGTATTCACTTGAAACTCTGTTTTTCTCCTGAAAAACGTGACTGTAAATTTATGACTGCAACTGTTATTCACGACTGTATAAATTGTATGATGGTGCTCTTGATTTGTCCTTGCTCCTCGACCTCAGTTTTTTTTAGCCCTCACGATTTCTTTTCGGCCACGACTGTATTTATTTGCAATTCGCGACTATATTTGCATCTGTTTTTGTGGCTATTTCGTGCTCAAAAGGACTGTATTTTCATGGTTATATTGTTCGTGCCCTAGCACAAAATCTTCAGCATACTTCAAGAAGCCCACGAAAGGCACCAAGATGCCACGAAAATGAGTTGAAAATGCTGCAAAAAACCTTGACTGTTGTGACTGTAATGTCGACTGGTATATTCCGTGACTTGTTGCAGTCCCTCGAATTAGTATATAATCGTGGCTATATGAAACTCACGATTTTGCAGTCTGTCTTTCCTCTTCTCAAAAACCTCCTTGCGTCTCACTCTGATACCAATGTTGGAAGACGTGCACAAGGAAGAAATAAAGATAAGGCGGATTGCACACTATGGAGATAATGTGTTCGTCATTATATTATGAACGAAATAGTTACAAAACGGTTGATATAGTTACAACCAGTTACAACCATCTTTTAGTTGAATAACTAATGACATCCTTATAAATAAGCCTTACACTCTAATACAGCCCAGAAAAGCTAAAAGAGCCCATCACAGCCCCTGCTTGACAATTGACAGATTTGAAAGTTTACACAGCTGATTGCACAGCTTGAATGATGAATATAGTTTGATTGTGCCATCAGTGCCTGTTTACCTTCTAGTTTTTAGTTTTCAAAAATAAGGCTTTTTAATTTTCTAATATAGGGTTTCTACTTTCTCATTGTCAACCAGTATTCTATTTTATTTTAAGTTTTCGGGTTGAATTTCTAATATTTCAAACATTTTTTTTTTCATCAAAAATACATTAATCAAATTAGCCAGTGTTAAAAATTCAGTCAGAATCAAACATACTCCATGTTCGTATGAACATGGTAACCATGCTGCTAAGAATAAGGCTCTATGTATTCAATATAAAGATACTCTTTACAAATTACAATAGTCGAAAAAAAAGTCAGTGAGCAAAAGCTGTAATATCCCCTTCCCATTCGAAGACCTTTGGCCTATTTTGTCAACCCGACGGCCAAAAGAAAAATATAAGGGTGGCTTAAGTTATATTTAATTATTATAAAGTGCCATTAATAAAAGAAAAAATATATATATAGAGCACTTATAATAATTTATATGACTTAATAATTATTAAATCAAGGATGGAAAGGCCCAAATATAAATTTTGCATATTTAAATATGTATTTTGCATATTTAAAGTTGGGATTGCCTAAAATCCGTTTAGGGGTAAAATAATGTCCATTGGGGACATTACAAATGGTATCGTAGCTGTTGTTCCTCCGCTTTATGTGGGTTAAATATGGCGATGGAAAGATTTCAATATGGGTTTTATGAAGGAAATGTTCACCAACATGGTGAAACAACAGAAAACCACTAACCTTTATTTGAGCCAGCTCACCTGCTTTAAATCAAAGCAAGTCTTGGGACAATAAGGAAAAATGCGAGAACAATAATAAAGGGCATCCAATAGAGGTGATTGATGAGGATTCTTGTTGGAGGAAATACCAATCTTTGAGTAAGGGTTTCAGAGATAATATGCCATTTCCAGATTATTGCATGATGAAGATTGGTAGCAAGCCCAAGCGAGGTCATCATATGCCGGTACCTGAATTACAAAAGAACTCATTTGAAGAAGAAGAAGCTTCTAGAGAAAAAGGTATGATTTCCATTGAGAAAAATAATTGCATTAATGAAATTTTGCTTGTTAGAGAAATTATTCCAGCTCAAGAGAAGAAATTTGTATATGCAAGTAAGGAGGATGTAATGGAAACTCTAAAAAGGTGTGAGGAGTGGAATAGCAGAGCTAGAGCTGCTAAATTGATAGCTGCTCAAGCAAGACAACACCTACAAGAGTTCAAGGAAAAGATGTGGGCGAATGATGCAAGGAAGTCTTCACCTATGAAAGAAGACTCTACGGAGCAGCTGGCACATGAAGAGGAACCTCACATGGACACTTGTGTAGAATTGCACGCTTACGCAATTTCCAAACTAGCAAGACTCATGATAAGCTGATTTATGAAGAATTTCAGCCCATTGAGACCCAACAATACTCGGGATTGTGTGGCTAAAAAGTCAAGTCATTTTGGAGACCAAGCTTGATGAGGATACTCCAAGGTATGAAGTGGACAGTCTTATTTATCAGCTGCCTATTCCAATTTATTTCCATCATGAGATTCATGATATGGTAGATGATGAAGTCTTCATTATGGAGGTTGTTGAACCATTGCTCCAACTAGGTGTATATGAGCATCTTGTGGATGATATATGGTGTCATGTTTTAGCTCACTTAACAGGTACAGGGGCCCGAATGGTAGAACACTTCAACATGTTTTGTCTCTTGTGCATGGCTCTTGGACAAAACAAAGAAGCAATTGCTTGAGGGCAAGCAATTTTGGGAAGGGAGGATTGTAATATCCCCTTCCCATTCGAAGACCTTTGGCCTATTTTGTCAACCCGACGGCCAAAGGAAAAATATAAGGGTGGCTTAAGTTATATTTAATTATTATAAAGTGCCATTAATAAAAGAAAAAAATATATATAGAGCACTTATAATAATTTATATGACTTAATAATTATTAAATCAAGGATGGAAAAGGCCCAAATATAAATTGTTATCCATCCTAGGTGAAAAGGCAACTTGCCTTAAAAAGGGGAATGGGAATATAGAAAGGATAAATGCCCATTTTACTATGTATTTCCCCTAAAAAATGTGACTTGCATTAGGAGGGAAAAAGTTGTTGGGCAAAGCATTTAATATGGGAAAATATTAAATGCTTGCATAGGAAAATCCTTGGGAACTAATTGGATATCAGAGAGGTTGTTTTGGGTCTCTTCTTCCTTTATAAGGAGAAGTCGACTTGAAGGAAAACACATTCCATACCATTTGATATTTTCTAATTTGTGTCTTAAGCTTGTAGCTTATGCATATTCTTTCATGTGCAATATTTTCTTTAGCTTGTTTGCAAATATCTAGCTTGTGGAGTAAGATCCCACAGGAACCCTAGCTTCGGTGGTGAGAGATCCATCCCTAGCTAGCAGGGCATTCTTCGGTAGTGAGAGATCTACCCTAGCTTGTCAAGTTTGGAGCTGAATTGATGCCCTAAATGTGTTGGGCGACCTACTTTTTAGGGAAAAATTAGGGTTTCGTGTTTGCTGTGCGAAAACTATTTTTGGAATATTATTCTTCATATTTTTGTGGCCCAAGATCCAAAGTTTCAGCTCATTTGGACTTCTCTAGCAAAAGATATTAATTTTAGAAGTTTTCAGTTGTTTAGGGCACGCTGTAAATTTCTGGCAGCATTCTATTATTTGAAAAATTCCAAAAATAGTTCTATAATATTTGTTATTGTATTAGCAAGCTCCATTTAAAATTTCAAGAGATTTGAACAAGTATTTTTGGAGTTATCCATTATTTTCTGTTCGCTGCCCTAGATTTAATTTTCTGCAAAAATCAAATTTCTGTTTGGCTGCAATTTGTCTACAGTATTTTGCATATTTAAAGTTGGGATTGCCTAAAATTCGTTTATTTAGTAAAATAATGTCCATTGGGGACATTACAAAAGCACAATCCAAAAAATAAGTAGTATGTTTGAAATTTGACTAGAAAACATATTTATCAAAATCTCATGCATTTTGATCATTGATAATAGGGCATGAACTGAAATCTGCGTTGAATGAGATGAACTCGAAACTGGATCGAACGAGATGTAGGGTCAAAGAGTTGTATGCTTGAGAAACGACAACTTGAAAAATGACCTTTTCATATTGCAATTACAAGGATTAGATCCTTTTCTATGAGATGGGTAGTGGAGCAATGAAAAGTCGTTTTATAGTCATGTGACAGAGGATGTATATTAGGGACAACTTTGCTGTTATTTGCCCCACACTTGAACAAGTGTTGGTTTTGAGCGATCTTGAAGCCCAATGGTAAAGATACAAAGCAAAGCACCTTGGAATGGCCAAAGTGGAAATCGAGGACATCTTTAATACAAAGCACCTTGGAATGCCCAGTTCTTCATCAAGGTGTGGTAGTAGAAATACAAATATCTTAAATACATCTATCTGAAACAGTGTTACGCGGGGACACGTCCCCCCAATTTTTAACACGTCCGGGGCCCCGGACGCCCGGGATGCGGGGACATGGGGGAAACGTTTCCCCCACGTTTCCTTCTTTTGGCAAATGGCACGCAACGCCTGGGATGGGGAGGAGGGGGCGAAAACGTCCGGGGGCGTTGGGGGCGTGGGGAGGGCACGAGGACATCCAGACGTCCCCGCCGTCCCCTACGGCCTTCGCGCTTTTTTAAAAAAAAAAGACTTTTAATACACAAAACACATTTTTTTAATTGTATATGACTAATAGCATAAAAGTAACATTCCTAACCTAACCCTAACCCTAACCCTAAAAGTGCTATTTTATGTTATAAATTTACAATATGGGCTCATTTCATATTCACACCAAGCAAGAGCAAGAGCAAGAGTGAGAGCAAGAGCAAGAGCAGAGAGGGCAAGAGCAAGAGCAAGAGCAAGAGCAAGAGCAAGAGCAAGAGCAAGAGCAAGAACAAGAGGGAGCAAGAGGTATTTATAATTTTATTTGCTTACAATACATGTTAAAGTTTTTTTTTTTTTTTAAATTTAGATTATATTTGCATTTGTTAGGGGCTGTTTTTTAGCATTTGCATCTACATTCACAATGTAATCATGCATATAGTTTGTAGGATTTTAAAAATGCATATTGCATAGGGTTTGGTTATACAAACTACAATGTAAATGGTTACGTTTTTTTTTAATTACATTTTTATTTCTAGTTTAAAATTTATATTATTTTTGCATTTTTTAGGGGTTGTTTTTTAGCATTTGCATCTACATTCATAATGCAATCATGCATATAGTTTGTGGGATTTAAAAAAATGCATCTTGCATAGGGTTTGGTTGTAAAATTTAAAATTTAAATGGCTACGTTTTTTTTTAAATTAATTCATTACATAATCAATCAATCATATAGTTATGGTTGTTTTTAATTCATTGCAGCAATCATCACCATGAGTTCTTCTACTGAGACTGAGTATGAGTATGAATCAGAGCATGAATCAGAGCAGGAGAGGGTTGAACGGAAGTTGAGATAGGTGGTCGTGGAAGAGTTGGTGATGCCACAATGGGGGAGAGTGAAGAAGGGACACAAAATGTAGTGGCAACGGCAACTGGTAGTTCAGCTGGTAGTGCTACCAATTGCCCCTCTCAAATGTTGTCCAAATTTGCCATTGGACCATTTGATAAGAAGAAGCCATTGCAACAATTTGCCCAAATAATTGATAACCCCAAGTCCTGAGGGGGAGCAAAGTATGGAAGTGCAACATATGTGCACCGACTTGGCATGGTAGTATCACTAGGACCAATGCACACTTGTTGCATCTTACAGAAGGGGGTTGGCACTCTGTAAGGGTCTTTCACTAGAGCAGAGCTGAGATGGTGAGAATCTTCAATGGAAATACCACGGACAAAGTGCCAGAAGTTCGTGGTTCTACGGCTAATACTCCATTGAGCGCTCATAGGACTGGCAAACTTACTAATACTCTGGCTGGTTCTAGTTTTGAAGTGTCAGAAGTGGAAAGCAGAGGGAAGAGAAAGGCCGTGGGGGCAGCCCCAAATTCAGTTATTGACATGTTTGATTCAAAGGCAAGGGAAGAGGCAGATGATGCTATTGGGAAATTTTTCTATGCTGCTGGGATTCCATTTAATGTTGCTCGCTCTCCTTATTACAAGGAGGCTATGGCTAAGGTTGCAAAAGCAGGTACAAGTTATGTGCCTCCTGGAGACACAAAACTCAGGACAACAATCTTGGATAGAAACTATTCCAAGGTTAATGTATTGATGGAGGAGATGAAGGTGACATGGGTGTCACATGGATGCAACATTATCATGGATGGGTGGACGGATATTAGACACCGTCCTCTCATCAATATCATTGTCTCTTGCAAAATGGACCGTACTTCTTGAGAGCAATTGATTGTTCTGGGAAGCGAAAAGATGTTGAGTTTCAGTTTCAGATTTTGAAGGATGCCATTGAGGAGGTTGGACCTTCAAATGTTGTACAGTTATCACAAATGCAACTTATGTGTGCAGAGCAGCAGGCAAGCTAGTGGAGCGGGAATATAGGCATATTTATTGGACTCCATGTTGTGTGCATGCCATGAACAATGCACTGAAAGACATAGGGAAGATTCAGTGGGTTAACCAGATAGTGATTGATGCCAGAGATGTGCAAAAGTTCATATGCAATCACCACACATCATTGGCACTTTTTCGAAATTTTTCAAGAAGGAATTTTTGAAACCAGTTGACACCCGCTTTGCATCCTATTTTATTTTGTTGGAGAGGATGTCTGAGTTGCAGGAGCCCCTGCAAATTATGATTATGACACAGGATTGGACTAGGTGGCGTGAGTCCAAGACAGATCAAGGGAAAAGAGTGAAGGAAGTGGTGTTGCAGGAAACATTTTGGGTTGATATGAAATACATCATATCAATTATAGCTCCAGCTTTTAGTCATCATCAAATATGGGGATTCTAATGGCCCCAATCTTGGTGAGATCTACGAGTGCATTAATAGCATGCTTGGGCAAATGAAGGCAACTATTCGGGTGAGGGACCCCACTTTGGAGTTCTATAATGAACATATACACCCATTATTCAATGGAGATGGAGAAGTTGAACACTCCTCTTCATATGGTCATGTATGCACTTGAATCCCAAATGGTATGTGGAGAGGCCAGGCAGAGTTGTCCCATTGGATGATGATGAGGTGAAGAAGGGCCTTATGAAGGCTTTTAAAAAAATGTACACTCCACAAGAGGCTTCACAGATCAGAATGGAGTGGCTCGACTTCACTGAACTCGATGGGTACAAAAACATCAAAGAAAGACAGACAGGTAACATTAGCACAGAGAAACCAAAGGAGTTGGTGGCGACTATATGGGCTTCCAGGATTGCTGCGACCACTTGCCATTCGCCTCCTTTCCCAGGTTTCTAGCTCCTCTGCCTCTGAGAGGAACTGGTCTACGTATGGTTGGATACACTCTGTTAAGAGGAATAGGCTTACCTCTGCGAGAGCGGAGAAGCTTGTAGCTGTACACAGTGCTTTGCGTCTTATAGATCGCAAGACACCTGAGTACAAACAGACTCCAGCATTACGGTGGGATGTAGATCCCGAGGAGCCGAGGCAGGTTGAAGAGGACAACACTGTGCAGCGAGGATTGATTGGGCTTACCTTTGAGGACGAGGATGCTAGTACCAGCGAGGAGGAGTTCATGGATATTGCTTCAGATGGAGATTCTGATTTTTAGGCTGATACTTGTAGTTGTCCTCTTTTTTTGTAATATTGACAATAGACAATTGTTGGTGTATTTGGCTATGAGATTAATGATATGAATATTAGCTATTGTCACTTGATCAATCGTATTTTAGAATGGTTTTACTTTTATATTTTGTAATATTAATATATTTGAAATTTCAAATTTCAGCTTGTCTCATATTCAAAATTCAAATATGTATTATGAATTTTCAATTTATGACATTAACATATTGATATTATAGTGTATTTGATGTTTATGAGTTCAAGTTTCACCTTATTTAAATCTCAAATGGTTTTATTTCAGCTTATTTATATAATTTAGTCACTATATCTTTTTATTTTAAATATTTATATATTTTTTAATCAGCCGTCCCCAAAATTTAGAAATTTTTTGCCGTCCCCGAAAACCCCGTCCCCCGTCCCAGAAACTATGGTTAAGAACAAGAATTTTGGTTGCCAAGGTTGATCACTATGATAAGAGAAGGCTTGTGTAGGCCTAAAGCAGTTGACAAGTATGTTTATTAAAATTAAGATGTTCATTCATCACTCCCACAATCACAGGGCTAGAAGAGCAAAGTAAAGAAGAGGCTTTCAGCACCCACCTCCTTCAGTAGGAACTATCTAAATATTTTCTCCAATGTGCCTCGAGAGGTGATCCTGCAGAAGCCATTATAGGAGAAACTTATTCCAGTATGATAATGGCCTACATATGCAAAAGAATAATGCTGTCGAAGTTGTTCAGATAAGATTCAGTGCTATGGAAGCTCACAAAAGGAACCTAATGAAAATTATTAAACAGACTGATTCTAAACTCCCTTGGCATCTTTAGACTAGTTGGGAGTAGGATGCTTCTGGGGACTGGAGAATGTTGACATTGATGGCAGGCATTAGAACTATTCAGTCTTTCCATGTGATAATTATGTACCACCATGCCAAACAGAATCATGATAAAGTGGCTGGGTTTCTTGCAAAAGGCCACAGGCTCAATCATGGCATTGCATATTACCATGTCTGTAACTCTTAGATATATTAACAAATTATACTCACAAAGATGTTACTGGTTTCTTTAACTTGACTACAAGTTCTTCTACCTTGAATGTTCAAACACTTCCTCTACGGCTTCCAAATTGTCTCCAAGTTGGAGTATTGTGTTGCAACCAATTCCACCCTAGGGCCTTGTCAATGCAAGCCACTCTCCAACTTAAATGAGCAGATAGTGATAACTACAATATTATTGTAATTGATAATGAGTGCCATCATTATCATTATCATTGATGATAAGAATCATCATTTTCAATGGGAACATAGTGACAAACTAATTCGCCAGGTTCGTGTTTGTGTTCAGCGAGCATAAAATTCAAAACAAATATGCAACCGATAAAATTCGGGAAAAAAAACGTCAATAAATTCAAATTAAATAAATTTGTATTTTTATTATTTTATTTTCTAAATAAATAATAAATGTACAATAATGTCAAAATAAATAAATAGTATAAAATAGCCTCAAAACTTTGAAAAAGATGTTCAAACTCAACATATGCATCATGATACGTTGATCAAAATAGAACATTACACGTGAACTCACAATTTTAAATTAATAATATAATCAAATTGTTAAGAGCCTTCTAAAAAATAAAAATAAATAACTAGAATGTAATTTAATTGTAATGAAATTACTTAGATAGATCTGAATATCAGCAGCAATATATCACCATAAATCACCAAAATATAGAGAAATGATCACAATATGCAAGTAGAATGACTTAGCCACTTCAAGGGGGCAACCTCCAAACCATACAATAAGACTCAAGTGCTCAATACGATGCTCCTATCGTACTCTTTGAGCCCTATATATACCCTACTATACTATGCAAAGCACTAAGGCCGACCCAATATGCATATGAAAGCATGAATAAATACGATATGACATGATAAGAGATTATGTTAGCCACATGTCGGCTATCCATGACCCAATATATATGAGCTACTGAATTAAGGGTATAGCATGCCCCTCCCTTCAAAGCAACATTGTCCCCAATGTTGGTAATCTCTGGATGTTGTTGTCGGAATGCTTCATCTTCCCATGTTGCATCTTCAATGTCCAAATTCTTCCATTTGATCGATACTCGGTAATGATCCTTGACCAAAATTTCTTAGTACGTGTCTTCGAGATTCCTTCATGCTCCAATATGTTGTGCCCCTCCTCATCAAGCTCTGGTAACACTGAGTGAGAGGACACCTTTTGCCCAATGACCTTCTTCAAGCATGAAACATGGAACATAGGATGTATTTTAGTTTCCTAAGGAAGCTCCAATTTATATGCCCCATTACAAAGTTTTAGTAACACTTGATAAGGGCTATAGTATTTGGGTGAAAGTTTGTTATCTTTTTCTGTTGTTTCAAGGAGAGTTGCTTGTATGGCTGCAATCGTACAAAAACACAGTCTCCAACTTCAAAGCTTCTCTCACTACGGTGTTTGATCAGCTTGTTGCTTCATGTAGTTTTGTGCCATGACCAAGTTCTCTTTAAGGCTAGAGAGCACCTCCTGTTGGTGTTGAATGTGTTCTTCAATTGCTCTTACTTTAGGTTGGACCCTTAAGTTGGAAGTGAGGGATGGTGGATGGTAATCGTATAATGCCAAGAATGGAGACATTTTGGATGAAGTATGAAATGAAGTGTTATACCACCATTCTACAAGTGGTAACCACTTAACCCATCTCTCTTGCTTATCTAAAGCAAAGCATCATAGATACCCCTCCAAACATTTGTTTACTACCTCCGTTTGTCCATCGATTAGGGATGATATGATGAACTACGAGCCAATTGAGTACCCAAACATGAGAATAAATCAGTTCAAAATTGTTAGTAAATATAGGATCACGATCACTAACTATAATCTTGGGTGTTCCATGTAGCTTCTAAATTGTATCCATAAAAGATATGGCCATTGTACTTGTTGTAAATGGATGTGACAAGCACAAAAATGAGCATACTTGGTGAGTCTATCTACAACCACTATAATTACACTTTTGATTTCAGCAATCATGTGATGAAATCCATGGAAACCTCTGCCCACCGCTCACTAGGAATAGATAGAGGTTGTAAAAGTCATGGAGACTTAATAGTTTCACCCTTGTTACTGACACACCAAACCATAAGCACGAGGATTATCTTGAGAGAGGGTGAATCAGTATAATATATTCTTTTTATTTTCAACCACTTAATCTTAGATTCACAATTTAGATATTCAAAGCAATCAAAGAACACAACACAAAGTAATGCAAGAAGACACCAGATTTACGTGGAAACCCTTTCGGAAAAAAACCACGGAAAAACTTTCTTAATATATTTCTCAAATGTTTGTAGGCACCAACCCCTTTCGCCAAGCACCAACTCAGCAAGAGACACCAATCTCTTCGAATATGAAGGCACCAACCTCCTTATGAAACTTCCTTACCACCTTTGAATTGTTGTTGTCTCAACGAATGATGGAAACTCTTCTTTTCAACTTTAGATCTGCTGCTCTAAAAATCTGCTCTTATGCTTCTTCTCTCTTCTTCTCTTTCCCTTAAGATATTCAACTTGAATGCTTGAAAATAAATCTCAAATGATCTTCCTTATATAGCCATTCGTACCCTTTCGAAAAGGCATCTTTTCTTCCAACCGACACACCCTTTCATTTAATTTAATTAACCATCTTTTATTTTAACAATGCAAATACATATGTCAGCCATAACTATATTAAATGCTTCCCATTAATTAAATAACTATACAAACAATTAATGTTGCCTCCTCAAATGCTAGCGCCACCCTCCATGCAAGATCATGGGCCCTCCAAGCAAATCATGGCTCCAAAGGCAAATCGCAGGTCCTTGGGAGTTGCGTCATTTCTGATCATGACTGTTGTTTTTCTTTGTTGATTGTTGACTGTTTGTCTTCCATTCATACGCTTATTTCCCTTCAATAGAATGTTGCCTAATGCTGATTATAAACAACTGATTTGTCCTTCATGAATGTTGATCATTTTCTGCAACATATTGCTGATTATATCCTTCAATAAACACTGATATCTTCCTTCTATTGATTGTTCACATCTCAATCATATCGCTGACTTTCTTATGCAAAAACAATCATTTTCATATACTTAAACTTCTCTTATCATGGCTCTAAACACTGCTGGTTATTTCCGTTACTTTCTGACATTTCTGTTACTTTTTGACAAACTTCCGTTCATAAGTCCAGCCACTCCTTTGACATCAATGACAATATTTCCAACACAAACATTTCACCACAAATTTCTAGACATCTCCTTTCAACCCTTCCCAGAAGAATCTTTCTTAATTCTATCATAAGTTTTCAAGAATCTTGAATGGCCTCCCATTGGAGAAGCATGTAGCTCTAAGAAAACCTGAATTTTAAGGGTAGATAAGATAAAATAAATATATTAATGTCCAACAAATGACCACAAAAGTAGGTCAATGGGACTGAAAGAGCCAACAAGGGCAAACACAAAGTGGGGGACCAAACGGTCCCAAGAAAGAGCAATGCAAAGAAAATACGAAGGGCCTGAGAAGGCAGCAACAATTTGCATAAGCACAATCGGTCTTTGTAGCATACAATTTTTTTTTAAATGCTCGGATCTTATTAGAAATTTTGAATGAGAGTTTGGGTCTCTGTGTCATTCTGCCATTTTGATCTTGCCTGATCTACCCAATCTGCCTGTAGTATGGACATGGCATATAACAATGCCTTTGTGGACTCATCTCTCTTAGATAGTGCATCAACTACCACATTTTCTTTTCCTTTTTTGTAAATGATCTCAAAGTCATATCCCAACATCTTAGTGACCCATTTTTGTTGTTCTTTAGATGATAGTCTTTGCTCTAAGAAGTATTTCAAGCTTTCATGATTTGTCTTTACCTTGAAGTGACGACCCATGAGATACGGTCTCCATTGTTTGACTACATGAAGAATAACCATCATTTCCTTCTCATAAGTTGGTTTGTTAGGTTCTTACCTTTGAGTTGACGACTCTCAAATGCAATGGGACGACCCTCTTGCATAAGTATTGCACCTATGCCACACCTTGAAGCATCACATTCAACAATAAAGGTTTTGGAGAAATCTAGTGTAGCCAAAATTGGAGTGGTACACATGGCCTTCTTCAATGATTCAAATGCTTGTGTTGCTTCCTCATTCCAATGAAAAGAGTCTTTCTTCAATAACATTGTGAGTAGTTATGTAATTCTACCATAATTCTTCATAAATATGCAAGAATAACCTGTAAGCCCTAAAACTCCTCTAAGGTTTTTGAGGGTTTTAGGAATCTGACAATCCACCATGCCTTGAATCTTATGAGAATCCACTTTTACCCCTTCATGAGACACAATATGACCGAAGTATTCTACCTCATTTACCCCAAAAGCACACATGGAGGGCTTGCGATAAAGTTGTTGTTCAAGGATGTCTAACACCTTATTGAGATGATGTAAACGTTCCTTCCAAGTCTTGTTGTAGATTAATATATCATCAAAGAATACCAAGACAAATTTCTGCAAAAATGGCCAAAAGATTGAATTCATCAAACTCGGAAAGTAGATGGTGCATTTGTAAGGCCAAAATGCATTACTAGAAATTCATAATGGCCCTCATGTGTCCTAAATGTTGTTTTATGAATATCTTCATCACGAATTCAGATTTGATGGTATCTTGATCAAGATCTAATTTTGTAAAATAAATAACACCATGTAATTCATCTAACAAATCTTCAATGATAGGAATAGGATACTTATCTTTCACTATGTATTTGTTGAGCTCCTATATTCTGAAACATGCGCCAACCTTCATCCTTCTTTCTTACCATCACCATTAGAGAAGAGTAAGCACTTTGACTATGGCAAATAATACCTACTTCTAGCATCTCTTGTACCATCTTTTCAATCTCACTCTTTTGTAGATAAGGGTACCTATAAGGTCGAATGTTGGGTGGTTGGCTTCCTAGTACTAGCTGAATAGCATGATCATGATCTCTTTTGGGAGGTAACCCTTTCAATATCCCCAAAAATAACTAAGTGCTTATTAATAATTGCTTGTAGATCTGATGGTATGGGACCTTTTGATGGTTGAGCTTTTAGTGAAAATAGTTGTGCCATAAACCCATCTACACCCTTCTTAAGCATTTTTTGCATTTGATGAGAACTTACAATTATGGAGCTTTTGTCTTCATCCCATGTAGCTTAAAGTCCTCCTTCATAATGGAACTACATGAACAAATCCTAGAAGTTCATCTCAACAGTTCCCAAGGTAATGAGCCATTGGACTCCTAACACAATATTTGCTCCCCCATTGAAATGGCATACATAGGGCCTCTAACAGGTGATCTCCCATGGATAGCTTGATCTTACAACACTTTTCTGAACAACTAACTTTACCTCCATCTGCAACCATTACCTAAAACTTTGGGGCTGGATAAATGAAGCAATTTAAGCGTAAGCCAACTTATGATTGATGAAGTTATGAGTACTACCAGAGTCAATTAGTATTGTCACCCTTTGTTTCTTTATGAACCCAACAACCTTGAGGGTTTGTGGGGTGCTAATCCCTGAAATTTCATGGCAAGAGATGGTTGAGATTCTTCAACCTTGATCACAAGAACCTCTTCCTCTTCATTAGCTACTTCCTCCTCTTCTTCCTCATTAGGACCCTCAATGTAGAATAACTTCTTCTCAAGACACTTGTGTCCTTTGCTCCACTTGCTATCACAATTGTAACAAAGACCTTTTTACTCTCTTATCTTCAATTTGTTGAGGAGTCAATCATGTCAGTTGGGGAAGTGATGATGTTGGCATCATGCATTCCTTGTGATTATTGAGACCCCTTTGTTTGACCAAATCTCTTTCCTCCACGACAAGCAACTATCATGGATTCCAATATCGAACTAGGATTTAGAAGGCAAACATCAAGTTGGATGTTATCCTTGATTCCACCCAAGAAGAGATCATTTAGATGGTCCTTTAAGATGTCATTCACTCGTAATGATAGTTTCTAGAAGTGTTGGAGCCTTGATTGTACTGTCATGTTTGTTTGTAGTTTGCCAATATGGTAAAAAGTTCTCTATAACATTATTACTATAGTGAGTTTGGAGCTCATTAGTGAACATAGACCAAGTAATAGGAGACCCTTCTTTTCTTTTGCTCACACATCCATCTATACCAAATGAATTGTTTTGGTTCCAAATACAAGGATGTCATTACCACCTTCTATCCATTTGGGACTTGATGCAAATAAAAAAACCCCATTTGGTTAATCCATGTGATCGGATCATTCCCATTGATCTTGCGCATTTCTACTTTTGGAATAATGTTACACCACTAGCTAGAAGCTCCACTAATTTGTGCAGAGGATCCCCATTGGTTCATATAATGTGGATTTGAGGTTGCATTGCTTGAGGAACCCATGTGAATTGAATGGGAATTCATACCAATATTCATGCTTGAAAAAGTGAGCATAAGCTCTTTTCTCGTTGAGTCAAGCCTTGCCTTCAATGCACCCTGCATTGTGAGGTTGAGGTTACCATCCAGCCTTGAAGATCATCGGTTGAGGTCATCCACACTCAATGTTTTATCAACCTTTTCCCCGATGTTGGGTGATTGCCTCTAATACATCAAAAGATGAGGACTCCAACTCCATATCTTCCTTATTGGGAGTCATTCTTGGAGTGGCTTGACCCTTCCCTTGGCCTCTAGTTGATCTCTCAGTCATGATGTAGGGCTTGGGTCATAGTTACCTAAGACTCCGGGACTACGAGGGGACGGCTGATAAAAAATATATATAATTTATTAATTTTACAAATATAACATGAATAATTCAATAAACTAAGACTTAAAATTGAAAGTTTGAAGATTGAAACCATTAATGATTAATCCAATTATTCATCTGCATCAGCTTCAAAAGATTTCGACGGGGATTTAAGAGGTAAGAGTCTTTATTTGAGGTTTTTCATTTTACTTTTTTCTGTTTCCCATTTAAGTAGATCTATATGTTTTGAAAATATATATATATATATATATATCCATTTTTTCTTTCTTTCACGGGCTGCTAGGATTTTTAATTCAAAAGGTAACCTTTGTTTTATAGGTGTTATGGTTTGCAGTTTGCATATGGCAATTCAAAGTGAAAACAAGAATGGCAATTATTGAGAGTATTGCTTAGACATATGGAGAGCCCCAAAACATAAAGTGGTACTGGCAAGGCAGAATAAATGTGGTCTGCTTGTCTTTCCCTAATGAAGTTTGAATTTTTGTGCAAGTGACATGTCGAAAATGGTCACCTCAGAATATTATTCCAGTACAGTGACAGTGCTTACTTGAGTAGAACAGTGAGATATATTGGGAATTTTCATCATTCACAAGGATGGTACTTACTACAGGCCTTCATCTTTCTCTGACCATTTTCCATTTAGTTCGTCATTATTGACAGATAATCAGTTACTCTGCTTTCAGGCAAACCAAAATAATAAACTGCAGTTTATGGCAATTATGAGAACTTTGCATGTTGTTTTTTATTAGAATGTATTAAAAGTTTAAAAAATAATTTTTAAAAAGTATTATAAAACTGAAATTCGACATGTTTTAATGTTGGAAAAGTGCAGATTTCGTTGGGGACGTCATGAAGTCCCCGGGGCGTCTCGGGGACATCATGAAGTCCCTTGGCCGTCCCCGAGGACATCACGAAGTCCCCAAAGGCCCTTTGCACCCGAGACGTCCCGGGTGCGTTCTTGGTTTGTGGGGGACGCCCCCCTTTTTTCTAGAAAGTAGGGACGACAAGAAAATGTCCCATCCCCGTCCCCAAGTCCCCGGACATCCCGGACGTGAGGAAAATGGTCGGGACGCGTCCCTGCGTAACACTGGTTTGGGTCTTGGGATATAAGGATTAGGGTTGAAATTTAGGGTTTGGGGTGTAGTAAATTTATTGGCCAAATACAAAGAAACACAAACCAACCCTTACTAATTTTTGGCAAGCTTTCCAAAAATATAAGAAACTTGAGAAAAATCCCAAAATTGCAGTCTAGGTAGCGAATTCATGAAAAACCATAAAACTAATATAACTTTTGCAAAACAAGCCAAAAACCTTGAAATTTGGTGAGGATCTTACTTGACTGATCTCGCAAAACCAAGGAAAAAATGCAGAAAAATTTGCTAGCGTTCTGGAGATATAGTGAAATCCTCACGCTTAGGGTTTTGACCAATTCTTGTCGAGATCAAGCTCTAATACCACTTGTAATGAAATTACTTAGATAGATTTGAATATCAACAATAATATAACACCAAAGAACACCAAAATATAGAGAAATGATCACAATATGCAAGTAGAATGACTTAGCCACTTCAGGAGCAACCTCCAAACCATACAATAAGACTCAAGTGCTCAATATGATGCTCATATCCTACTCTCTAACCATTATATATATACCCTATTATAATATGCAAAGCATTAAGGCCAACCCAACGAGCATATGAAAGCATAAATAAATATGATATGACATGATAGAAGATTATGTTAGCCACATGTCAGCTATCCATAACCTAATATATGACCTAGGATTAAGGGTGTAGCATTAATTGCTTATGAAGGGCGTCAACTCAACATTGAAATTTAACTTAATTTTTAAAAAATACTTAAATTATTCATACAAAAAAACCTATTGTATCATAAAAACTATGAAGTTGGTTCTTCCCCTTAGCTTCGTACCCACTGGATACATACCCGAGACATGGTACGTGCAGGGTACAGGTACATCTTGGACATACGAGTATGCCCGGGTATGTCTGCAGACGTACTTGTATGCCTAGGGCGTGCTCCGAGAGGTACCCAAGGGGTATCCACAACAGAAAACATGTTTTTAATTTACCAATACATTTTGGATACGAGTACGGATACAAAGTATCTCGTACGTGGATATGGCCAAAAAAATTGGCCTCGCACTTTGAATACGGTGTTGGATACAGCCGTACAAAATATATATAAATATTAAAAATATATAAATTCCAGCCTAATAAATAGGAATTAACCACATATTATGCATATGAAAAACAAAACAAGCTAAATAACCACAACAAACTACTCATAATTTCATTGAACCTGGGCACAAGCATCATCCCTACCACATCTAGTTGAGGTGTTTATTAAATTTATCTCATACATGCTATTTTTGTCCTTGTTTATGATGGCTTCTATTTGGTACTTTCCATAGAATAATGCTGCTGCAAAAACTGTAATTTCTGCTGTAATGATATATTAAATTTAAAGTAGAAAAAAAAATTAAAAACATGGTTTAGGCTTGGAAACACCCAAGAAATGTCGTACCCTGACCTACCCAGCTTGTTTCAGGTGTTTTTCGAGCGCGTAACCAAGTTGTACTCGATCGAGTGCCCTAGGGGTGGTGTTTCAGTAACTTCGATTTTTTTTTACTTTTTCAATCAAAATTAACCTGAAAACACAAAAAAATATAATAAAAACTAGTTCTAACCCTAAAAAGTAACTCAAACACTAAAACATTATTTTTTTATATATGAATACTATATGGTTGATGACAAATGTCGCTAATTTCTGATTTATTATGATATAATTTCTAGATTTTTTATATATTTTTTGTTCGGACGTACCCAAGGCAACAAAATATTTATCGTACTCGCATACCGTACTTCTTACCTATACCCATACCGCAACCGAACCCATACTACACCCGAACCGACTAATTAGCATAAAAACATTCCCGAAAATTTATATTTCAAAGTTTAAACTCATTAAAATATATTTAACATCTTAAATTAAATAATGATTATTTATTTTTTAATAATAAACTATACTCGAAAAGCTTTTGACTCCGTACCTCGCATGGCCCTCTTCCAGCGACTCCGAGACATCGGTATTTCTGAGACTCTTGTTATTGCCATCATGCGCCTCTATGAGTCCATCCTTGGTCGTCTTCGTACTGCACACGGATTGTCTGATCTCATCAGGAGCACCATTGGGGTTAAACAGGGGTGCCCCTTGTCTCCTACCCTCTTTGGCATTTACATTGATGAGCTGGAATCTTTTCTTCGGGATCACATTCAGGAAGGGGATGGTTGCCTTCTTCACCACGTCTTGATTTCTATTCTCCTATTTGCCGACGATATTGTTTTACTCGCCTCTTCTCCTGAGGGGCTTCAGAGACAGCTTGATGCACTTGCTTTATTCTGTGATCTTCGGCATTTGACAGTCAATCTGGGTAAGACCAAGGTCATGGTCTTCAACGGGTTGCAGACATCACACCTCCATTTCTTCTTCAAGGGGCAGGAGGTTGAAATTACTAATACATACACCTACTTGGGAGTCCAGCCTCAAGGCCTGGATTTAGTATGAGGCACGCTCTTGGTAGGGTGAGTAAAGGTTATGGATCTCTTGCCATTCTCGAGAGACAAAGTGAGTGTTTTCGCACCACTTCCGTGACGTCTCCTCCAAGATGCTTCTTACGAACTCCTCATCCACCCCACTATTCTCTATGGGTCTCATTGTCCGGGCCCTCCCTTTTGGACACAAATTGGGCTTCGCCGAGAGGATTCGAGACTCTCCTCCTTCGACGTTTCATCGATGCAAATAGACGGTCCCCAAAGATATTATTTTGCGAGTTTGAGGCTCGACCTTTCCATCTAGAGACTATATTTGACATATCATCTTTTCTTCACCGTATCGGGAGGTTTGGTGATCTATCCGATGAGCAGGACAAGTATCCATATCTCCCCTATTGCTCCTCTCGTGAGTATTGCCCAGTGTGGGCCGTGTTGGTTTGCCGAGACTTCTGCCTTGTTGGACTCAGTTGGTATCCAGATTGATCGTCTCCCCCCTTCCAAGACTTCTCTCGAATGCCCCCAGTCATCTCTTACCCACCAAGCAAGTGTTGAACAAGTCCATCCTGGGAGATATCTACAGAGCTTCATTCAGACTACTTGGGTGAACCCCCCTGGGGTTTTGCGCCCTATGATGTCCTTTTATGTAGAGCACTTTCTTGAAATCAGAGATGGACTCATCATCCGCCCTCAGTACACCTCTCGTCACTAGATGCATGCCCTCCATATACCTTTGGGTCAGTTTCGAGTTGGCTCCCACAGACTTCGGTGCGAGACTGATCACCACATTGATCGGGAGGATAGACTTTGTAGGCTCTGTAGCCTTCATGAGGTGGAGACAGAGACTCATTTCATCTTCCGCTGCCCCATATACTATGAGATCAGAGGACGATTTCACTGTCTCTTCAGAGGGATTCAGACTCTCCCGGTCTTCTTCAGATATATTGACCAGCAGTGCCTTGCCCTCTACATCCGTGAGTCTTTGTTGTTACAAGACCAAATTCTTCATCCCCCTCCGAGAGTCGTCCCCACGAGACGGATTACGACCTTCTTTCCGGTTCTACCCACTGGTGGAGGTACTAAACGACAAAGCCTTTCTGACCCAGATACAGTGCATAGATCAGTTCGTCCCCGGTTGGACCTTCACACTTCTCTCGATCACCACCAGCAAAATCAGTTGCACACACGTACCAGTGGGCAATTTAGCTCCATTCACCCCCTGGCCGTCACGCCAGTCTCAAATCTCAGCAGGAAGGAGGTTTTCGCCCCCTTCGTCGGGTTGTCAATCCATCAGGAGCTTCTTTCTGTCGGCCTCTAATTTTAGGAGGGATGTGGCTACCATTCCTGATTAGACCATTGGTCTTCGTTTATCCCCTCCTTTCCCTTCTTTTGCTTCCCCGCTTGCTCCATTGCCCCCACCTGTGGGGGTATTAGCTTCGGGTTTCCTTTCTACTGGTTTTTTTTTTCTCTTCTACTTTTCTTTTCTATTTTTGGGAACTCGTTTTGAGTTGTCCCCGCTTGCACTTTGTATATTGTTTGGGTTGCAGTCCCATTGACCTACTTTTGTGGTCATTCGTTGGACATTAATATATTTATCTTATCTTATCTCATCTATCTTATACTTCTAAATATCTAATTTACTAATCAATTTTCATCTAGTTACAAATTTCTAACTATTAATAAATACTAATAAATTTATAATTAAATGGAAGATAAAATAAATTTCTAACTTTTCAATATTAAATAATAATAAATAAGAGGCCAATGGGATTTGGGTGTATCGGTTAAGGCAGACGTCAGTTGTGTCAGATCCACCTAGGTTCAAATCCCGCTAGGCACGATCCCCTTCAAGGTGGTTTACCGGTGGTGGCGGGAGTTGCATCACCGGTAGGTTGTGGCGGTTATCGGTGGTGGTGGGAGTTGCATCATCGATGGCCACGGCTCGTGGCTTCAACTGGTGGTTATCGACGGTGGTGGTATTTGCATCGTTGGCATTGGCAGCGGTTGGTGGCTGAAAAAATTGCATCGTTGGTGTGGGCTTCATGGTCGCAATTTGTGTTGGTTTAATTGTAATATCTTGTCTAAAGGACATTGTTGTAGGGTGGGGCCCCACCAACCCTCCGGTTCATAGCTCCGGTCAAAAAGCGTTTATCAATCAAAAAATAATAATAATAAATAAGGGTTTATACCTTTGAAAATACTATTAAAAATAACCTAAAAAATTAAAATCCATAAACATTAAACTTAATAAATAAAAACAAAACCTGAAATACATAATCATAAAGACCACACTACATAATAAAAATAAACTAAAATATTAAAACCTAAATACCTAATACGCTAATTGTAAACACTAAAGCTCTAAACATTAAACTAAAATAAGATCTAAATAAAAATACCAAACCTAATAATCTAAAATAAAACCTAAAACCTAAATGGCTACAATCAAACCTAAATATAAATCTGAGTGTAAAATAAATACAACCTAAATTGCTACTACCCAACTTAAATACAATTTGGTGAATAAAATAAAAAAGGATGTGGCTGCTCTACACGGATGGGATGGACAAGTCAGCACTGAAACGCTGGAAAATAGTTGGAAAAGCACAAAGAAGATATGAGAGAAAAGCTGAATGCACACATGTTCAT
Source organism: Taxus wallichiana var. yunnanensis (assembly GCA_018340775.1). Lineage (NCBI taxonomy): Eukaryota > Viridiplantae > Streptophyta > Pinopsida > Cupressales > Taxaceae > Taxus > Taxus wallichiana. Next base: position 473,942,240 of record CM031244.1, read on the forward strand.
TGTGTGTCCATCATTTTATTATGAGAGAGATGGTTACAAAATGGTAGACACGGTTACAACCAATTATTAGGTAACACTTAACTGACTTAACACTTGTATTTTAATATCTTCGATGCTGGAAAATGGACATAGTGATCTCTGTCGCACTTAACAACACCTTCGCCGCACTTAACAGGCTTCTAAAACACAGACTCCAGAGGCTTCAAAATCACAGATTCCAGAGGCTTATAAATCACAATTTGCAGACCTCATGCACTTTGCAGTTGTAAGAAACAACACACAAATTCCGTTTATGTAAATAAATGAAACCCTAACCCTAGCTGCCATGTAGAGCAACAAAAAAAAAAAAATTAAAGGATTTTAAAACATTTTTTAACTGAATTTATTAGCCAAAATTGAATAAATTTCTGAATCTGCGAATTTAGGCGAATTTTTACTGTTTTTTTAATTCACCAAATTTTGAATTTTTGGTTGAAACTCGGTGAATTTTATGACTTAGGTGATAACTACAATATTAATATGATCAATAATGAGCACCCTTATTTCCCACCTTGCACTTTGTTTTAGAATCTATACTCTCTTATATCACCATGTACCTCTTCCATACTTTCATAGTGGCTACTTTTTTCTTTTGCCTCAAGAATTACTCAAATTCTTGGAGGCTCTTGCTAGCTATTATTCTACCAAAGTACCACAGACCTGTTTTAAAGTCTATACTCTTACATCACTATGTACCTCTTTCTTACTTTCGTAGGGGATACTTTTCTGTGTCTTTTTGACTCGAGAATTACACACATTTTGGAGGCTATTGCTAGCTGTATTCTACCAGAGTGCCACAGACCTGTTGACATGATTTGTTCAATTATTACCTTTTACACCACCTATATGATAAACATTTGGCAACAAAATCTAAAAACTACAATGTGCTACATGAATCTAGCAGGAAAAACTTTTGTGTCTTGTACTGGTTACAATTCTAAATAGTTTGTTTTCATTCATATGGTGCAGTAACCTGCTTGTCTAGAAAACATAATATATTAAAATAAACAAATGCTCAATGGTAAACTGAGCCCATTCACTCTACAAATAACTATTTTCTTTTGATTTCATTTAAATTAATGAACTCCATACTAATAAAAAAGAAGAGAGAAATTTTATTAATGTCCACAAGCGACCAAAGTAGGACAATGCAACTAAAAACAACAGAAGTCACAATAGCTAGTCACAAATGCAAAAAGTTTCTTCACCAGCTAAAAATGAAGTGACTAAAACTGGGAATCAGAAAAAGATAGGGGATGGACCCAAATACATAAACCCCCTACTGATAAAAAAGAAGAGAGAAATTTTCTTAATGTCCACAAGCGACCAAAGTAGGACAATGCGACTAAAAACAACTGAAGTCACAATAGCTAATCACAAATGCAAAAAGTTTCTTCGCCAGCTAAAAATGAAGTGACTAAAACTGGGAATCAGAAAAGATGGGGGAAGTACACAAAATAGATACACCCCAGATAAGTTAGTATCTAAAAAATTTGAAAATAGTATAACAAAAATAATCCTGTGCGAGGATGCCTGGAATGTGAAAAAACAACTGCTTGCAAAAATATGAGGCATGAGTTCCCCTCACAGCTGCTTGCAAAATGGGACATCATCCCATCAATTACCATCTGTAGTGATGATTACAAGCTGGTACTTGCAAATAGCCATCCAAATCCCAGATGGTAAGATATTACAATGTAACAGAACACTCAACAAGGGATAAAACCGTTTGTTTTGAACATGCTTGTAATTTTAATAACATTTGAAATGGCAATAATCATAAGGTAAGGCCATCCACAAAGCAAACAAGTGCCTCTAAGTGATGTTAGCACCATAGAGATGTCAGAAATTGGCTTAATAAATTCTTCCATCCATAGAATCACTTAATAGAAAGGCACAAACTGCAAAGCAGGGGATTTTAAAAGAATGAGAATATTTTTCAATTGAAAAATAGGAAACATATGTATAGTAGGTGAATTCTAATGAAAAAAGAAGGAATTTGCTACTAATACATGCGTAGTTTGGCGAATTTAACAACTTTATATGCATATTATAGAAAATTTGGCAAATCACTTTCCAAAAATTTGTTGATTGGCAAATCTAAAATCTTAGAAAATTGTCAAAAAAAAAATTAGCCAATTGGCTAAAAATGGCCCCTAAAATATACCCTGATGCAAAGCACTTTCAAATGATGTCATATAAGTGAATAGCCAAATGTTGGAGAACAGACGAATCTCAGTTTGTGTTCAGTTTATATGTATTTATAGATTGGGAAATAAACAATAGGAAATTAAGTATAATTCGAACAAAAATTCCAACCTAGGAGGCAAGCAAGGCTTACTTGAAAGAAAGGCCAAGGGACTGATTCCCAGTCTCAAAAACACGTTTAAAGGAATCCTTGAACACAGAATGTCCAAAACTTTCTGCTAATACAACAAGGCCACCAGTTCTTTCTACTGCTACTTTCATTTCCGCAACCCGACCTGAAATGTAAAAACACCATTGACACAAGATAAAACAGTTAAAATAACAATAACTGTTCATACAAATCATTGACCTCAACAAATAGCTATATTTTTATTCCTAGCTGCACCAACCATCACAATGATATACTAAAAACCATCAAATGTAAGCATTCCCAGATATCCTAATATTAATCGATATAAACTGAGATTCAGATTATGGGCCAAAATAAATTTTTGACTAAAAGCAAATCCAAATGCCAACAAATATCAGAGAAAGCAATCAATGTAATTCAACTACAGAAAGTACATAAATCAGACCACTTCAGCTAGTAGTCAAAAATATATACACTCAGTATAAATTGAAATACATGTACCTTTGAGATGTAGAAATAAATTGTACATGTACATGTCATTCACAAACATATTAATATAGTTTCCTTCTTTAATCTTCCCATTGTCCACAACTCCTACTCTTCCCTCTGACCTGGATAACTTCAAGCAATGCTCCCAAGTCTCATTACAGATAGTGGCATTCCCCATGTCTCATAATAGACAGGGTACCTGAATATAAAGTGCTCTTCCATCTGCACCTTTTGGAGAGTGCCAACCCTATTGTTGAATTTGTTGTGTAGACAAAATGTAAAGAGAGACGAACAACCTAAGGAGCTTAACCTTCAACTCCGTGGCCTCCCAAAACCCATTGATCCCCTGTTAGCTGGCCATGCTTTTTTGCATATAAAATTTTACCTATAAGACATCACTCTTGACAAGCTCACATGACTTAATATGCCACCCTTATTAATTGGCCATTCTCTCCATCCTATAGGTTGTGGCCACTTCACCCCTTCTCAAGACTAGCCACCTTCCAGAGGACCATAATAGCATATGGAAGAGTGGAGGAGACTATCAAGGACAGATAAATGAGAACCAACAACCCCAATAATTTTTGAACTCAAGAGAAGAGATGAAGTAAAAACAACCTCTCAAAAGGAGATAGTGGAACTCTGTAACTGATTTGCCGAGGAATGCTTGCAAACATCGAAAATCAAGATGATGTTGTTCTCCTTCCCAACAAGATTTACATGGATGAAAAGACTCGCAACTCCAAGTGGAGAAGTTCGAAAGGTCTCATGCTCAGGTATTGCTTATAAGAAAATATAACAACCACGCAGTAATCTGCAACCATTATCCAATGACTCAAGAATCCCTTCCCCAACCCACAGCGGTCACATCCTTATCCAGCCAAATGATTGGCACTCTTGCTTAGGCTGTGCAGTGTGGACCGTGACAGTCTTCCTATCACCAACTAAATTTGTAACGGTGCAATGTGATCATCTCTAGGTAACTTACGTGATCATCTCTAGGTATCTTCTAGATATCTCCCTTGTAAGATCTTTTCTTTCTTGCTAATACCCATGAATGTCCCAAACTAGCCCTCCCCTAGTCAATGATTATCATTGGCCCTCGATTTTCAGACAAGAGACTTGGAGACCCAATTGTGTTTGTTGATATGGTGTTGTGGATTCCCTCACTCATAATTGCCTCTAGTCTCAAGCTTCACTGATAATCTTTAATAAGCACTCCAAATACATGTGGATGAGAGCCTAAAGGAGCTCACATCCACCTTTGAAATCTCCTCCTTGCAGTTTGAATCTTTCACAGCCTCCATCATATTTTCCCGTTCTCATTGAACGGTATGTTAACTTATAGATTCATACTTACTCTTCTTTGAATGACACCAAAAATTTAGGCTATTTAGACAACTATTTGTAATCTTGCATATGAATAACTATAGGGGTGGCATTAGTAATTAATTCATGGAATTTTGGGACTCACAGATCCTCCATTGACAGTAGAATCTAGTCATGGCATACAGGAGACACATCTCCAAATTGTGTAATTCTTAATGTCATCTTAAGCTTGATGGATTCCTGTAATTCCCTGACTAGCAGATTTACTTGCTTCCCTCACAATTTCCCTCACAGTGGGGTTACCAGTGTGGTTGATTATGTCCTTTCCAATGGTGTCTAATCTCACATTGACAAGTGCATGACTCTCACCAGCTCCCCCTCATTGATCATGTGTTTTTGCCTTCACTATGTCTATTTGTCCCAGATCACCCAGCTAACCCTAATTAGTTTTGGCTATTCTCTCATGGACATCTATAGCCAAAGCCCACTTAGCCCTGGCCATTCTCTCGTGGAAATTCTAATTTTTAGTCTCTTTTAGAATGATTAACAATGAGAGGCCCAGTTATTTGCCGCAAGATTTAAATTAAAGGTAGTCTTTGGCCGCAGTCATTGACTTCATCAGCACCATCTTCTTGGGAGACTAGTCATCCTTGACATGTCTGGGGTTTACTCACCTTGGTTCATCTGCACATTTGTTTTATAAAAGCCAAAAATATATATTGATAGAAGAGGAGTATCACATCAAATGCATCCCCTGGTATAAACAAAGACGGGGACTGAAATTTCTAATGAGATAAGATCATTATTACAATCAAATTCTAAATGTAATGCCCTCCTTCAAGTTGCAGCTACGTTTTACATACAATTACTATCCACATCTAACTGCTGATTTGTACCTAAACAAAACTGAAAATAACAACAATAATTGCAGACAGTAAAGTAATACATTTTCACAACCATGGCAATATCTTTCATCACTTTTTGTCAAAATCTGAGACATTTGGCAGATTATCAGTATTTCACTGTGTCCTAGAGTCTATCTAGGGGTTCAACCATCTTCTAGCTAGATCTTTTAATGTAGTGAATTTTAGTTTAGTTTTAGCCTGTAGCCTCTTTTTAAAGCTTCTCTGCAATCCCTCAAATTAATTCTATCAGGTGTACTTCTGAGTCACATTGGCCTACTCTGGTCAGTCAAGGACATGAATACAATATCTTTCTACATCTTCTATACCTCCCACCTCAAGATGCTCCAACCTTCAACACACCACGATTCACTTTTGTGTTTAACATGTTTATGCTTATGTTGCTTAAAGTTTTCAACTTATGATTGACAATTGTTTCATTTTTACCATCACTGCTTATCACATGTCCTTTGAGAAGCTGCCCTCAACATATTTCATCATATTCACTACTCTAAACAACCAAACCCCATGGTACTTGTCCCATGAATCGTTAGTATGATGAAAAATGTATGCATGCACAAGAGAGACTGTTCCATCCTAGTCTAGACCCTGACATCCATCTCCACTTGTAGAGAGTATTGTCCCCTTCTCGGACAAAAGAAACGTGTTTATATGTCTGGCAACCTGAGCTCCTTGGTGACCCCAACAAGCTTCCCAAAGACCTATTGGCATGCTCTCCTTCCGTGCAGAGTCCCTTCTTTTATAGTTGACTCCCAATCCTACATCTCTTGTGCCAAGGCCCAATTCTCATGACACCCTTGATTAGTTCCCTATTTGAATCCCCTCTCCTTTCTTACCGTTTGGTTACTTGTAGGGACATTAGTAGGACTGTTTAAAAATTATGCACTAGCAGAGCAATTGATTGTGAGGGGCTTCAAAAGGAGTTTTTCAAGTACGCTGTGGACTCATTTGTTCTTCCCATTGCAAACTTATTTAAGAAGGTTGTTTGCCCATGTTTTCTCCCCTCGATTACAACACCTTGTTCAGCCCATTCAGTAATTGTTAGCATTGTGCTGACACCAGGTGTGTTAGGAAGTAGGTTGAGTTATTTTCTAGCATCTAGTTAGAAGTTGTGTTCACGCCATTTGTTAAGCTTGTCATATGTAATTAGTATGTGGTTAATTTTTTTATAACCAAGTTTGTCTCAAATTGAACAAACTTGGTGTTCACATATGACTTTGTTTGTATCTCCTTACAAAGGCCTATTTAATAGGCTTCAATATTGTTGAATAATTAATCAATGGAGAAATAATAATTTTATTGCTTGCTGGTGTAAGTTACATTGTTCTTTGGGAGATTCAAGGAATTATATCAAATTGAAGACTTAATCTGTCACTGGTGCCTGCCTAGATCCTCCTCGCTACCCTCATATGGTATCATAGCTTGGCCTGGCAGAAAAGTCTAATTTGGCTCAAATACTGCACTAAAACAATTGGTTCAGAGGAAAAATATTGCCTCTGCCCCCAGATGCTACCCTCATATGGTATCATAGCTTGGCCTGGCAGAAAAGTCTAATTAGGCTCAAATACTGCACTATAAAAATTGGTTCAGAGGAAAAAATATTGCCTCTGCCCCCAGTTGCAATTCCTTGGCCTTCTTTGTTTGACCTGCCTTTGCTCTTGGTGAGCTATTCCAAGCAACCCAGCGAGTGGCTCATTTTGTTTTGGCATTTTTTTACTTGGCTCTATCAGCTTAGGTCTTGGCGAGCTCATGTTAGAACCGCTAGGAGAGTTATCCCCCTGTTTTTGGTTCGACGAGCTATGTCTACACAGCCCTTCAAGCTTCACATCTAAACTCACAACTCAGTGCTCTTCTGCAACTTGTTTGGCCCACCTAACATTTCTCCCACGAATAGATAATGGATCAAATCCTCACAGCCTATTTGAGCTCAGAGCAAACTACCTCCTAGCTCGTCCCTATTTTTGTCTAGCTCGGCAGATCCGAGCACCCCTGACAAACAGTGCTTCTTTCAACCGGTCAATCTAAGTCCTACTCAGGCCTCTACACTTCTCACAGTTTTCTCAAATATTCATTGGTGTGATTATGGTGTGGAAACCCTGGGGCTCCTCTTTCATAGTGTTCATGAGCTCTCCTAGTAGCTTGGCTTTATCCATTTCCGGCAAGTTAGGCTTTAAAACTACATTTTGCCATAGTTACAATCAAAGTGTTGGACTGAGTAAAACCCTAAAGTTTAATGGTGAATGGAGGTAACAAGTTGCTTTTTTCATTTCAAAAGCCACTCAAATGCACTTTAAAACTGTATTTTGAAATATGAAATTTGAAAAGTTATATAGTGCACATGGTGGTTGAGCTTTGACTAGGTGCAAGATGTTTGAGGGGGTTGCTGGTTCAGGGATAAGGGAGACTTGCCATTTTTGAAGTATTGTCTTACCTTTAACACTTAAATAGATATTAGCTTCTATGTATGTTTGAAGTGCTCTGTAGAGCAATTGGAATCCTCGCCATTGAGACCATAGGATCAAGGGGTCCAATCCCTAGCCAGACCATAAACTTGCAAGAATTATTTTATTAGGGGTAAAAGTTTTTGTAAACAAAGGAATTTATTTTTTCAAATTTATTTTGGAGAAACATTTCTTTTCAAGGAAAAAAATTCAAAAGAAAGGGAGGCTTATATATTTTTCAAAAATAAGATTTTAATAGAAGGGGAATTTTTTTCTAGAGAAGATAGCCACTCTAAGGGGAGGGTTTTTTCTATTGACCAATGATGTCTAAGACCTTCTCTACAACTTTTGTTTCATCAACCACAATGGATAACAAGTTGTTTGAACCCTGAACTCATCTAACTATCATGCCTAGAAACCGAAGATGAGACAGTTGCTCCAGTCCAGAGGCCTATGGAGAGTGTTTCAAGAGAATGTTCTTGCGTTCACCTCAGAGAAGGATAAGTATGCCTATGCGTGCAAGCAAGACGAAGCTCTCTAGTTGGTTGACCTCAATGTGTCTGAGAGTTTGCAATTTCACATAGATGAATCCAAAACTCCAAAAGAGGTATGGGAAATCTTTGAAAAACTCTTTGGTGAAGTAAATGAATTCAGGATACTTCGGTTAGATACAAAGTTGAATGCTTGTTCGCCCTTTCATTTTCTATCTATTAAATATTTTTGCTAAAATTCAAATCACTAAGATCACTATTGAAAGTTGGTGGTAGAGAAAAGAAAGATGAAGAATGCATAATTTTGATTTTGTCTAAATTGAAAGGTCTTTATAGTGTGTTTACATCCACAATGGATGCTTTATAAGAAAATTTCATGATGCTTACTTTTGAGCTGTTTTGTGAAAGGTTTACTTGTGAACAAACAAAATTGTGAGCACTTGATGCCTTGTCTAGCTCAAGGCATGCACTAGTGGCAAATTCCTCTTAAGGGAAAATGGAAACCATAATCAAAATCGGGACCTACTCCAACAGAGTCACACAAACCTTCTCCAACCACCACAGAGACCTCTAAACCTTCAAATTTTGGCAAGTTTCAAAAGTTTTTCAGATAAAGAAGGCTTATGACCCTTGTCCATATTGTAGCAAAACTAATCATCCTAATTACAAATGTTATGAGAGAATAGAAACATTAGAAGCGAAAATAAAGAAGCATAAAATTGTTGAACCGGTCATTGGTTCATTTTTTCAAACTGTTCACAATTTTTTTAATGAACAAATTGAACCGAACCAGAACCGACCGGTTTTTAAAACATTGAGATGGACATGAAGAGTGCTTTCCTACATGGTGATCTCCAAGAGGAAATCTATATGAAGTAGCCTCAGGGCTTTATGTAGGACTCTTCCTCGGTATGCAAATTTCTTTGTTCTCTTTATGGGCTCAAACACGTTGTTCAAGCTTGGTATGAGCAAGATGACGGATAGTTTTCTGCTAAGTTCTAGTTTATATAGTTGTGAATCAGATCACAATGTTTACATCCTAAAGCAAGGTGAGGATATATTGATCTTGGTTTTATATGTTGATGATCTCATCCTCACAAGCGGTTCAGACTCCTTGATTCAAGACATAAAGCACAAGTTGATGGAAAGATTTGACATGACAGACATGGGACTTCGCACTATTTTCTTAGCCTCTAGGTTCATCAATCTCCTAAAGGTATTTCTATTGGACAAAAAGTATGCCACAAATCTTCATCGGTTTTGCATGGCTGATTGCAAGCCTTCTCCCACACCCTATCAGTCAGTATTGAGTTGATTGTTGACTGCAAATCTAGATTGGTTGATCCCACTTTGTATAGACAATTGGTAGGCAATCTTTTGTACCTAACACATACATGTCCCAATATCACCTTTATTGTTAACCTGGTCTCTTGATTCTCCCATGAGCCTCATGAGAGTAACTAGCAGGTAGTTAAGCGTATTTTGTGCTATATTTGGGGCACTCTACATTTTGGAATTCAATACACGCCAAAGGGTTCTTCTGAAATTGAGGGATTCAAAAAAGCAAATTAGGCGAATGTGTTGATACCCGTCACTCTACTTCAGGACTTGCTTTCCACCTTGGCTCAAGTACTATTGCGTGGGGGCATGTAAGAGGCATACAATTGCTTCTATCTCTTCGAACAAGGCTAAGTATCGAGGTATTGTGTAAGTTAGACAAAAGAAACTCTAGCTTTGACAATTACTTGGTGAGTTTGGTTTTCCTTAGCAAAATCCTACATTGATTTGGTATAATAATCAGAGTGTCATTGAGATAGCATGCAATCCTATAGAACATTGACGAACCAAGCACATAGAGATTCACATGCAATTCACTCGTAAGTCACCCAGATGAAGTTGTTCGTTTAGAATGTGTGCCCGCCGCTAAACACATTGTTGACATCTTCACTAAGTGATTGGCTTCTCGTTACCTTCAGATGCAAGTGTCACATGGGATGAAGGAAGTACTTAGGAGGCTACTAGTTGAGTCCTTTCTTTTTTGTGTTTGTGGATGGGTACCTTATCAGGCTTAGTAGTCGGGACCCACGTTCATGTTGTTTTTTTCTCCCTACACCTTCACTTAAGGGAGGGTGTTAGCGTTGTGTTCACACTAGGTGTGTTAGGAAGTAGTTTGAGTAATTTTCTAGCAACTAGTTAAAAGTTGTGTTCACACCATTTGTTAAGCTTGTTATAGGGAGTTAGTACGTGGTTAAATTTGTTATAACCAAGTTTGTCTCACATTGAACAAACTTGGTATTCACGTACGAGTTTGTTCAAACAAATACATTTGTGTGTATCTCCTTACAAAGACCTATTTAATAGGTTTCGATATTGTTGATTAGTTAATCAATGGAGGAATAATAACTATATTGCTTGTTGGTGTGAGTTACATTGTTGTCTTAATTTATTATTGGTTCCTGCCTCAATCCTCCTGTTACCCTCATATTAACTAAACAATTAAGTGAAATAACTATATGACTACATTTGGCAGACATTTTTTCATAATTTTGGACACTCTACTTTACAAGCATTTGGAGCATGGCAAGTCCAAAGCGAGAGACAAATGAGTAGTAGGAGAAAACCTAGGTTTTGAAAATTAACTAAACACTTGGAAACATGACTAGAGGGCATACACCTAAAGCAATTAAGCCCCAAACCATATGATCTAATTACAAGAACAAACATTCATGTGAGAGACATATCCTTCACCGATATGGAAGAAGGTATTGATGAAAGTTGAACTTAATGACCAAGATTGTCACCTTGAACATTGTTAACAAGGCTTAGGCGAGAAGAACAAATGGCATCAATCATATCACCAATTACCACGAGAAAAACTTTGCATTATTTGATGATGTCCATTGGGGAATTTTTGGGGCTAAGGGAGCCGATTGGGCAATACGAGTGTAAAAGGTAATTCCCCTAGAAACTTTCTCGAACATTCATGGTTGAGAAACATCCATAGGCAGAGAAAACAAAGCAATGCATGTTTCTCTTGTGAACACATTTCTACTTTTCAAGCTATCATTAAGGAGGTTCATCAAAACCATTCATCTAATGTCAAGCTATGTTTACTTTTTAACATTTCCAAGACATACCTTGAAAGATGTGTCTCATTAAACACAATCATTAAAGACACTATAATTTATGGTTTGGAGGTTTGGAACCACAACTAGGGCCTTTGACTATGGAAGTGTTGAGAGAGGGCGGACAAGAAATTTGTTGAGAGAGTGCAGATTACCATGATACAACATATCATCTGTAAACAAACGGCTCCTAAGAGCATAGTCCACGCTTAACTTGTTGCCCACCTTTTTGCATTGAAAGCGACCTCTACCTTACTTACTCTTTGCATTGAAAGTGTCTTCACCTTATTTTCTATCTTCACATGCTCAAGTCCCTCGCTTACTCAACTTCAAGACGAGATATAACTTGCATTTACTTATTCGATAGGGGTTGCCTCCTTCTAGGCAACTCTAGTGGGCATGGATGTAAATAAATTTTGTATATATATGAGGCATCTTTCAAAGAAAAAAATATACATTCTCAAACCAATTAGATTCCTTAGTCTATCAATATCTCCATCACCTTCTTCCCATCAAAAGGGAGATTATTAGAGCTTCCAAAGAGGACACATGGTGACAATATTTTCAGACCACTTGGATATCCCCTTACAATATCTCGGTCCTCAAATGGATTATGATGTTAAGCAATTGTTGCAAATTGCCAAAGGCACCATTGTAGTCCCAACAATCCTCACCATCATTGATCAATCAACTTTAGGATCTCCCTTTATCAACTAAGGTGTTGGAATACATGAACAAGGAAGAAATAAAGAGAAGGCGGATTGCACACATTTGAGATTGTGTGTCCATCTATTTATTATGAATGATGTAGTTACAAAACGGTTGATATAGTTACAACCGGTTACAACCATCTTGTAGTTAAATAACTAATGACATCCTTATAAATAAGCCTTACATTCTAATACCCCCTCTTAAGGCTTATCCTACATAAAGCAAAAACAAACATTCTAACAAAACTAGAATCAAATAGAACTTGTAATCTTCAGAGGCTTTCACTTTGAAAGCAATGCTATGACTAGGTAGGGCTCCATCAAGTTGCTTTGTGACCTTCGTAAAGGTGTAGCTCTTGACGAGTTCCCGATTCCACCTCACCTCCCCGAACTCCCGAATCACAAATCTCTTGAATTATTGACAACCATCCATACTTGAGCCATCCACAAGCTCCATCAAGTTGTCTCATGACCCTCATGAGGGTATAATTCCCAAGATCCACAGTCTCCCGAACTATTTGAGCAACCATCCATACCGAGCTTCATCTACCTTGTATCCTTTCTTGCCTTCAAAGTTTAGAGCATCTTTATATTGCGTATTCGTCACTGTCCTCACTACCTTCTGCATCTGGTGGGTCTTCAACCATGCTTATATTGTTTGTATTTGATATGCCTTTACCCTTGAGCACATCATTGGCTCGAACACGACAATCCCATGTTGTGTGACCTTTTTCTTACAATAATGGCATTCAATCTCCCAGTTATCTTTATCTGATCTTCTACGAGAGTTTCTGGTTCTGAATAGAATGCACTTTCTTGCTGAGAATGACCTTCTGCATCTTTTGTAGTTCGTTTTTCTTCAGCTAGAAGAGTCTGCAATCATATCATCTAGAGATTGAGATTGAATTTGACTGAGGGTAAAAACTACATTGTTGTATTTTGAAGACAGACTATTTAATAGGATAGCTTTGGCATCCTCATCCTCAATCACAGCTTTGACTTCTGCTAGTTGTCTGATCAAGGACCTCAGATTATTGATGTGGCTTGACATAGAGACTCCATCCATTTTGAACCTATATAACTGAAGTTTTAGGGAAAATTTGGCATTAATTGCTTTCGCTCCAAATAATTTATTTAGAGCATCCCAAATTTCCTTGGATGATTTGTTTAGGTCTACATGATAAAGTTCGAGTCGAAGATAAGATAAGATAAGATAAGATAATGTTATTAATGTCCAACAAATGACCACAAAAGTAGGTCAATGGGACTGCAGAGTACAAAGCAAATAAACCCAGCAAGAGGACCCAAACGTGACAATTTTAGCTTTCACTTTATCATCTTTGCTTTGTCAATCTAACAATTTTGATGCATCGGTAGGTGTTGTCTCTTTCCCATTTACAATGCCCCACAAATTTTTATTCATAAGTTGCATTTGTATTTTCACTTTCCATGTATGAAAATTTAGACCAGAATATTTTTCTACGGGAATTTCCATTTTAATAAAATAAAATAAATACGACTGCATATTTACTGAAATGAGTAAATAGAGAATAAAATACCAGTTTTTTTGCTGCAACTGTGATGTGCACAGTTCCGTGCCCTAGCACAAACAATCTGAAACTTTGTTGTGCCCTTGATTTGATTCGCAAATGTGACTTCCAAGTGTGCCTTTTTCAAACACTCACAATTTTCATTTTTCGTAATATGACTATGTTATTCTCCTGAAATCTGCAAATCGCGACTGTATATTTGTTCTGGTTTTGTGGTTATTTCATACTCGAAAATCGTGACTGTATTCGCGTCTGGTTCCAGCGTTGTTTGTTTGACTGTAATGGCTGGAAAACGTGCCCTTCCACGACTGTAAATTCGTGGCAATGCTGGAAAACGTGCCCTTCCACGACTGTAAATTTGTGGCCCGCATTTGGCTCTGCTATGCCCTCGTCAATGGCGGAAATGCACTGTAAATTCAACTGCTTGTAGACTCGTGACTTTATTTCGTAACTGCAACTGTATATTCCTGGAATTCGCAGACTGTCTTTCCGTGACTGTATATTAATGGTTGCCTTTGAAAAACACGACTGTTTACTTCGACCCTCGTTTCTTACAACTGTGCCCTTGATTTCACTTCGATTTTGCCCTCGTCTGTGCCCTTCGTGGTTAGAAAATGCCCTTGAAAATCAAAACGAAAATCTTTTGAAAATTTTGAAAAACTTTTGATTTCCTTCAATTCAGACTTCGTGCCCTAATGGGACTGATCTTCTTCCCTTCTCTCTTTCCTCGCTTGTCTCGCTCTGATACCAATGTTGGAATATGTGAACAAGGAAGAAATAAAGAGAAGGCGGATTGCACACATTTGAGATTGTGTGTCCATCTATTTATTATGAATGATGTAGTTACAAAACGGTTGATATAGTTACAACCGGTTACAACCATCTTGTAGTTAAATAACTAATGACATCTTTATAAATAAGCCTTACATTCTAATCTATCTTAGTATCTCCCTTTATCAACCAAGGAAATGTTCCTAACAAGTATAAATTGAGAAAAAAACCTTGTCCTAAAGGGCAATAGGATTTATCCTCTTTGTTCTCTCCAAATGGTGGAGTCAAAAGAAGAACTTTTTTCAAGCGTCGTGTCTACCTTAAAATTTGAATAGAAATATAATTTTACGTGCAGATTCTCAAAAAGGCCAACAACACCTTTTAGATTATCCTAATAAAATGTACTTGGCCGTCTACTTACGAAAAACAATTACTTTCAGAGATCAAGCTCTACGGTAAATTTCTAAGACTGCCAGATGAATTAAATGGCGTTAAATCATTAGGGGTGTCAAGCACATGTTGGTCATTACAATCCCCACCAAATGTGGTGAGAAAACATGAGACGTGTCTCCCTTCCCAGGCAGACACCACAGTACCTCAAAACTCTTATTCTTGCACCCATCATAGAAGGTTTGCTACTATCCCTTGTTCACAGTCTAGAATATGACAGCAGATATGTATTACAAATTTTCTTTGTAAGAACTGAAGAATCATCAATCATGGATTTGAAGAGAGGCGTTGGAAGGAATAACTTGCTTCCTCCTAGTATCGTTCAATTTTAGCCCACTTAGCCCAAGTCATTCTCTCAAGGACATCATTGGACTTTTTGTATTAGCCCTTTTGTTGTCATTGATCAGGACGTTGGCCTTCTCCTGCACCTGAATCTGAAACTGAATAAATCCCTTTTTCCATCAGCATCCTTCTCTTGGCTCTATAAGCAGTTCTTTCTAGTAACTTGCAAGTGTAACACAAGGAACGCTCAAAGGTATAAAATTATCATCCAATCAGTTGAAAAGTTAAATAAGTTCGCAAAGAATGGTGAAGCAGGGCATAACCACATTGATTTCCAATATTTGCATAATACAACATCCTTCTTCATAAGCAAAAACTGCATCTATGTACATACATGAATCATCAAAGAACTCACATGAGAACAAATTGAAGAAAAGCAAAGAAAGAAAAATACAATTGCTTAATAGATGTTTTATCGCAATTATCTGAATAGAAATGCACAATGATACTGTAAAAGTAGATGATATGAACCAAATTCCACTTTTACAGAAATAAACAGCATTTGACACTACAAAGTTACAAACCTGGTCAAGGGCAGATGCAAAAAGGTCCAAAACATGCCCTTGGTTAACAAGTTGTTTGGCAAGCCCTTCATAAAATTTTACAGCCTTGTGATAGTGTGGAGCTGCATCCTTGTCGAGGTCCTTGTGAGAACGGACAGGCTCAGTAAGATCTTTAGAAACAATCTGCAGAACAAGGAATGTGGCAAGACAGAAAAACATTAGGGAATAGTCGGAAGCCAAATTAAATCAAAGAAGCTCTATTGGACTGTTAGAAAAGTAAAATTTACATTTCCATATTTACGTCCAGATTTATATAAAAATAAAGTACATACATTCTGATTAACATAATAATTCAAACTTAAAATTGTTCTCAGTAAGCAAGATAAGACCTCAGTCCCCCTACCCAAACTTATTTAATAATAAAGTACATGCAGTATGATTAACATAATAATACACTGAGGAAGAAATAAGAACTAAAATAATTTAAACTCATATTGATTTCTCGGTAAACAAGATCAAACCTCAGTCACCCTACCCAACATGATTGAATTTATTGTTATAGAACTTGAATTAATCATCAAAACCGAATCAAAGAAAAATGCTTTTAAGGTCAAATCTTAGATATAGCTGCAATATTTTGTTATACAGAATCTGTGGAGATGTCCAGATAATCAGGCCAAAATGTAACGGAGGATTTTGAGAGTTCAGGCTTTAAAAAATTATAGTCGAAAGACACTAAGATTTCAATATAGCTAGTTAATTGTAGGAACCATAATATAACATAAAGTTTAAACTGGTTAATGTTAAAATTCACGGAAAACTCTTTCGAGGATTATTTTCATTTTACTGAGTATTTTCACATTAAGGGGTATGCAACAAAAAGAGACAGATCTGTTGGGAAATAAGCGAATCGATCTGAGCACCATTCACAATTGATCAACCTTTTGTCATTAAAATCCCTAGCTTATAGAGGATTTCCCTAAACATCCTTTATATGAGAAGAACAAAGAGAGAAGGATGTTTCCCAGTTCTTTTCTCTTGGATTCTTTTCCAGTCTATCTTCTAGTTTTTCAGTGATTTATAGAATCACAACTTGAAGCCACAATGCTAAAAAGTATCTCATTTCTCTGTGCATTTTATTATTTTTTTGCTTCTAATAGCATCCTCAAAAATGAAAAAGATAGCCGATCAAAGCACAAGGAAACTAGGGATGGCCATACCAAGAGACAAAGGTGGATAACAAGCGAAAACGTTTTTTGGGAATAGTTAGGGAAGAACTAGACTAACATAGATATCTTAAATACATCTATCTAAAAGACGCCGAGAGATATCAATTTCAAGGTGCCTATATTGGATTTGTCACATACGTTAAATAAGCACCTTGAGAGTGATATCTCCCTGCATCTCTTAAATAGATGTATTTAAGATATCTAGGCTAGTTATTAACACCATACTTAAAATCATATTTAGTTTTTGCTATTTTAAAATCACAATAATTTCAACATTACTACAGTTCACATGACATCAACACCCCTAGTTGCCATTGTAGAGTGCCCATCAGCGTAATAACTCTAAAAACCAATCGAAGAAACCTACAATCAAGATTTACTGTTTAAAACCAAGGCCACTCATTTGGCCAAATCAACAATATGAAAAAAACAATGTGCTAGTTGCTCCATGCTTGCCAAAAAAAAGGACCATATTCAACACCCTAAAAGATACACATGCCAAGGTGCCGTTGTATAGCATGCCATGGAGGAGAGATTACCAATCTTACCAACAAATAGCTAACACCATCATAAAATTTTAGTAGAATACAACACTCTTTCCAAAAGGAACCCTACTTTCTGCCAAAATTTTAACATTCCTGTTATCCAAATGTTTGCAAACATTAAACACACAAATTATATAACAATAAAAATCATTGCCAGTAAAGCATAAATACCATTTATGCGCTACACCGATAAAAAAACAAAAAGATTATTGTAACAGAATGATATGTTTATAGTAATAATAAATAAGCATGTAACATATGAAAATGATTAAACCAAACAATGAAAATTCCATAAGGTTCAAACAAACTTTCTAGTAGACTAGGCATGGCAAGGCTGCATGTTTGGGTCCAGATAACATTCAGCTCCATCTCTCCAACATTAATTGTTTCAAATATTGGTGATGACAGTGCACACTTGTCAACCAAATCCACAGTGGTTAAACATGTCCAGCAAAGGGGACAAGTATTCCATCTCACCAACCATGGCAGAATGCAATGATTGTGGAAATGTGGTTTTCGTGACAATGCATTTGCCGTGCCTCTTCCCCGAATGAAAATCAGGAGTGCACACTGCATGGTAAAGGCTTTCATTCACATGATGAGCTGATATTAAAATAGTAGGCAGCAATTCCACCACAACCCTTTCATCACTCTCTTCCTCTTAATCTTCATCCACGTGGAATACAACCAGATCTACATTTGTTAATCACTGTAGGGTCCACGAATTGAAGTTTTCTAAGTCTGTAAAATTGTGAGCTAATTCCGGGTTTATATATGTTAAAATAAATAGCCAGTTTTATTTTTCAGTCAGTAATTAAAAGTGAACCAACTCACGGACTTACAACGCACAACCACCACCCTAGCTGTCACTGTAGGCACGCCTCTCAGAGTAAAAGGACACACTACCAGCTATAATGATAATAAAATGGGTATTATAAAGTAAAAACATTATGGGATTGAATTATTCAAAATGGACTCGAAGGAATTGCATTAATAGAGTAGGTGCGGAAGTAATTTGGAGAGTAGTTTATTCTGTTTACAGTAGTAAGGGGTTGGAAAATAATGGAACCCTACCACAAGGCAGAGGCTCGAGAGCTCTGCAATAGGTATCGATTGATGGTGCTGACATGGGATTCAGGATCAACAATTCACATTCAAACTTCAGACTTCAGCAAACCGTTCAAGTTACAGACCCTTCAATTTCAGACCCGTGCTGTACGTCAACTTTCAGTCTTCACACCCGCACTGCACACAGATCCACGTTGCACACAGAAACAAATGGCCTGCAGATATAGCTGGGGTTTGCATTCTCTGTACTTTTAATATAAAGTTGTGTTTAAAAAGAATTCAAAAATATACTCGAGGTAAGTGCGCAGATTACTAGAATGAAAAGGGTACCGGCAGTTGAGAGGGATGCAAGAAACAATCTGATTCATCTTACCCTTCACTAAATTATGATCGGCAAGGATCCGATAATGGAGGAAAAACACTGCCAATGCAGATGAGGAAGAAGAAAAAGAACTCTTTTAATGCACTTGATAAGAATTAGTCTAATAACATGGAGATTTGGATACTTAACAAAAGCCTGTAATTTTGTAGCATGGTTAGTAACTTTGTATACTAGATATTAATATAATCTAGGTAGGTCAAATGGATCGGTCATGCACAAAATATATGAGGTTGTTCAATTAAGACATGATTTTAGACAAGGGAAGGTGTTTAATGCAATCTTTTCATATTTACATATGGGTTGAAAGTGAATGAGTAACCCTAACCTCCCACTTAGAGTAGACCAGGAGCTAGTTATAAGGTTCTACAGTAAATTAGGCCTAGAACTCAATACATGGCAGAGCTTGACACTAGTCTTTCCTGGATTGTGCTAGAAAGATCAACTATATTGGGTGGTAACAAATAAAGATCAGACAGGTTTTGTCGAGAATTCGAGTTAACAGCTTCTTGATTTTCTCACTGGTATGATCCTGGCCAAGATTAATTAAAAACAGGCGACAGTGATACACTCAATAGATATTGTTTGGAAACCCCAACAGATGATATTATAAATCCTTTTTTTTGTTGCATTGTTTGAAGATTATGTGGCTATTTGCTAGAATGCTAATAATAATGATAGTCATAATGGTACCATTAGGAAGTGACTCCAACTCAACCTCTTAGGATATCGTAGGTATGTGAGGAATAGGTTGTTTCATGGCAAAGAATAAAGAGGCTTGTTCCCGATAATGTAAGCTTATATTTTTGGATGGAACTTATTTGTCCACATATACAGTACTAAGATTGTGCCAAATGCAATGCACTTGCTGCTCTTGAAGACCAGTTGGCATGAGTTGGTGTCCCTGCCTGCTCAAGGCTCCCTTCTCTCCTATGGACTGTTCAGATTTATTCTCCTACAAACATTGCAAGTCCTTTTAATCCCATTTTTTGTAATCAGGGCATTATTTAGTTTTCTCCGATTTCAAAATTCAGCTCTTCGGTTCAGAATTCAAAAAAAATCACCTCAAAGTTCGTCCTAGGATTTTTACAGCAGATCAAATTTTAGTGTACTCTCTCAGCATTTTCATATTTGAAATCTTACAAAATTCCAGTATTTTCCAGCCATTTCACTCTCAATTTTTTTCCACCAATTTCACTCAAAAAAATTCCAACAATTTCAGTTTCAGATTGCTGTAGTTTTTACAGCAGTAAGAAAAGGTTTATTTTGCTGTAATCACAACTTATAACAATCAGATGTACAGTGCTTTATTGAGATGAGTAAATAGTCATTTCAGAATAAGGTGAACACATTACTACTGTAAGGAATCAGGATACAACTCAAAAACATGTTACTTTGACTGATAGGCTATATTTGATTGAAAGGTAGATGCAACAGTATTAACAAATATGCATGTATCATATAGCTTAAGCTAGAGAGACATCCACATTTAAAAGAATGACAACAGAAAAATATTCATTTTCAAATTCATTCATGTATCACATCATCAATCAAAATCTAGCAGTTAGACACAGATGTAAGGACTGTTAGATATTAACAAGCTTCATTCACACAAGTGATGATTGTGTAACTAATACAAACTAACATGCCAACATAGACGTGCTTAAGAAAAGACTGGATATCTTTGGACACTTGTTTGACAAAGCAATAAAAGAGAACTTATTAACATGACCCCAAATTACAAAAAAAAATCAAGGAAAGATTTAAAAATGATGGTACAATTATCTTACTGTGCCTGGCCCTTCTGTGCAGGGACCACCAACAAGAGCGATAATTCGGGCTCCAGTTCCTGGCACGCAAGCACCTAGTAACCCCGCTGCAACACTCAGCGCCATGCCGGTACAGCGCATTGGCCTATTATTAGCTTCTACTGGCCATTGATCTCTTTGCAATTCATCAAGAAGCTGCAGTAACGAAAAGCATATAATTAAAGAAGACCTTCATTTTATTTTGGACTAAGAAAGGTAAGCTGTAATCTCCATTTCCACTTACATCTCATTCTTTCAGATATCAGAGCTGGAAAAATCATATTTCTTAAATAAATATAAAATTAGTACTATAACTCGCTAAGCAATTGATGATAGCTCTCAAGATCAATTTTGTATCAAGCAAAAAGGCAACAGTACACAGCTGTAGAAAAACTTTTGGCTTTCTATGGATGAAAATGAAAAGACACGCTAAAATTCAACTTTCCTTTTCACGTTGCTTCTTGTTCTTTAATGCACAGGTGTTCAGTTACCTGATTTCTATAATTATTGCCATTGGAAACTGATTTTTCCAAACCACTGATCCCATAGAATTCCAAAAACATCCAATTAAAATCTATTTAAATTCTCATCTTTGACGAAGTATCTTACTGCATTTAATATCATCAAGCCTTAACATTGGGCGAATGATGCCTGCTGTAGTGTTTGGCAATCTTGGTGTAAAGATGTGAGTTGAAACCAAGGCACCTCAGGCACACTCTGTAGGATTTTACAGCCATCCAGTAGCCTCATAACTAGATGGTTTGTTCACATATCAAATCTTTTACTAAACAGGCATTGAAAAATTCCATATTTTATTGAGAATTTTTTTTTTTAAATGGACCGTACCGTGTAAGGATTTTGAATTTCCTTTAAAAAAGTAGCTTCAGTTACTAAAAGCTTTCTTCTTTTGGTGGGGAAGAAAAAGGAAGAGTCTACATTTTAGGATTTGAGGGTCTGTTGGGAAATACACGAGAGAATCATTTTTGAGTTGCAATGATATGCGAGAAAGATGCTTTATTTTCATTTTAAAATCTATTTCTGGCTGCACGGAACATGTTTTACAGTTTGTTGCAGGGTTGTAAACGAGTTTGAAGCATGTGAATGCTGCTTCTCTTGGATCACAATGTTGTAAGGCTTTTATTTTTGTTTTGCAGATACACCAGCCCGAAGAGCACTAAATATGTTCAGCATTTATATGACAGTTCTGTGTACAGTAGTGTAGAAAATTATAGTGGTTCGGCATTATTTATGATTGCCAGGATGTCTTAGAAGGAAAATAAGTATGATCTTGTAAGTCAACCATTATAGATATCTGCCCTGAATCAAAATTAACAACACCATTTGTGCACAAACTAGAACTGTTTTAGGAAGGTTACAGATAAGATAGATCTGAAACACAATTTTCTGTAGCAAGTCTCTGTTCAATATTCACACTACTTGAGACTCAAGAATGGTTTGGCAATACAAAGAGTAAGATTGTACTTGGCACTGAAAACAACTTAATGATGACTAATTTACATAATCAAACTACCTTACTTGGGATGGCTTAATTATTAAATTTTATAACTAGTTCTTGGTTAGTATTTCACAAGTAGTATGAAACATGGACAATAGCTGAACAAATCCGCTGCATATCCCAATGAACAGAGGGTCTAACACACTGGGATTGATGCCATAACCCCAATTTCCCAAAACGATCTTATTGTGTGTCACATCATCTATCATTAAAATTAGTATGGGTATTTTTTTAAAACATTTGTTTTGCATTAACTTTTAGAAATTACTTCATATTTTTTCCTGGCAACATGCAACAGGAAAAACATATGAAATGCATGGGACTATTTTTGTGCAAATATACTCTTAAAATGTTTTGGCATAACCCTTTGAGAAAAACCCTATTCCCTCCCCCCCCACCCCAACTACCCACAGGACCATTGCCTGTTTATGAAATTCCATAACTAGTTTTGATATCAATTTCATAATTAATCTGAAAATTCAAACCGTTGAACCCGCCAGTGCAGAGTCCAATTCAGGAGTACTCCTCGAGGACTCCTTTGCAACAAGTGTAGGTCAAGCATGGTGGACTATATTATTTGCTCACAAAGCTTCATCTCAAGATTGAGGGACTTGGAAGTCAGAGACTGCCCTATATATGTGAAGTTTGACATGCACATATACAATCAACAAGGAGAACAAGCCCACCACAACCAAAGGAAGATACCTTTACAAGATAAAATCCTTATGACCCATGAGAACTGAGGACTCTTCAAAACCGCCCTTGAAAACACTTCCAAGAAGCAAAAGAATAAGATATCCAGTAAGGCAAATTGTACAGTAAATAGCAATATGTTGATTCCCTTAAATCACAAAGCACTAAGCACATGCAAAAGATCCATGCCTAAGAGGAGAAATACAAGTACTTTTCCAACAAATCCATGGTATGATGAAGAGTGGAAGGCAGCAAAAAGAACTTTGAGGGAGCTTGGGATGGACAAAAACAATAAGGCTTATGAAAAATGGATAGATCTAAAAAAGAAAGTTATATGAACACGAGAAGGAAAAAACTAAATTCTCTAGGAGAACACAACTCCAAAGGCTTTTGAAGAGAACTACAACAAAAGAAAAAACAAATAGAGAATAACTAGTTTGTCTTGGAGAACACAACTACAAAGGATTTTGAAGAGAACTACAGCAAAAGAAAAAACAAATAGAGAATAATATTACAACTACTCAATGTTAGAAGATGCAAAGTTACTCTATGAACGAGAGTAGGATAAAGACAACCCCGTCTCGCCTCCCCCAACCCCCATAATTAATACAATTGAGCTCTTCTCTATAGGGGATAATACTCAAGGCGTCAAGAAACTAGCAAGGAGTAAAGCACAAAAATAGATGGGCTGCAAGCAGAACACCTAAAAACTTAAAAAGGGGCTTGAAGGTCCTCACACTACACATCAAAAGAATATTCAATGGCATCATTGAGGAAGGCTTCCCGACAGATTTGACGACAAGCATCCTCCTTCCTCTCTATAAAAGCGAAGACATTAATAATCCATCAAACTATCATTCTATCATGGTCAATCTCTTCTTGGAATGCTATTCATGAGCATGGTAGAGCGCAAAATTTTCAATTGGGTGGAAAACGAGGGAAAAAACAAAAGGACATTACAGTTTCAAGCCAAAGCATTCCACTATCGAGGGAATCGTCCTTTGATCTCATAGTATATGGGGCAGCGGAAGATGAAATGAGTCTCGGTCTCAGTCTCCACCTCCTGAAGGCTACAAAGCCAACAAAGTCTTTCATCCCAATCAATGTGGTGATCAGTCTCGCATCGAAGTCTGTGGGAGCCAACCCGAAACTGACCCAAAGGTATGCGGAGGGCATGCATCCAGTGACAAAAGGTGTACTGAGGGCGGATGATGAGTCCATCTCTGATCTCAAGAAAATGCTCTGCATAAAAGGACATCTTAGGGCGCAAACCCCCATGAGGATTCACCCAAGTAGTCTGAATAAAGCACCTGTAGATATCCTCCCGGATGGACCTGTTCAACACTTGCTTGGTGGGCAAGAGATGACTGGGAGCATTCAGGGAATACTGAAAAGGGGGGAGACGATCAATTTGGATACCAACCTCGGTGTCTTCTGACTTTACCCCAAATCGAGACTACCACATGTTTAAAAAAATCGTTCTTTTAAAATAACGGGTCTTGTCGTGTTTTTATTGCGTAAGATGTATGTATTATGTTAAGATATTCCCAGTGAGCCATATGAGCCAATTTCGACAAATACCCAGATGTTGAAACTCATTTTATCCCTCCACCAAGTTTTGTCTGCAAGAAATTTTTATTTAATTATTTATTAAATAAATAAAGCCCCGTTTGAAGTAAATTGTGCTCCGGTTGAATCCTGTTGAAGTTTTGCATGCCAGTATCCACACATTTCAATAGGATTTTCACCAGGAATGAATTTAGAGCTTTGTCTGTGACTTCTGGCAACGTTTTTTGTTTTTATTTATTTCTTGTGTTTTTCTCCGGTTTTCCCGTGGTCTTTCTGTTTAATTCCCCTAGGTCCGTTCTTTGTCATGTATAGTCTGTTTAATTCCTGGAGCATCTGGAGATCATTTATGGCCGTTGCACCAGAAGGAATCAGCCTCAGAAAGCAAACTTCTGACCAAAAAAGATGAAGTCAAGCACAAAAAGCCTCTCCTAGGCAAGTCACACTTTTTGGAATGAATGGGTTTAAGCTGCAATGGGAATATTACAGGCAGCAGGCAGGCAGAATTTCTTACCTGCCTTGCAGGATAAAAATTCTCATTATAAAATAAAGAAAAATCACTTAAAGTACCGATGGGAATTTTTGCCTGCCTAGCAGGCTAACTTTTCCCACCAAAGAAGTTTATTCACCCATGCAAGTCGCACTTTATCAAAGGAAACTATTTTTAATACAAGTCGCACTTTTTAGGAGATGTTTTAATTTGCCAATAGGAATTTTGGCCGTGGCAAGAAGCGCAGTGGAATTTCTTACCTGCCTTGCGTCGTAAAAATTCTCATTATGAAAGTCAAATAACTTAAGTGGAAGAGGGGATTTTTGGAGCTGCAATGCAAAGTGGAAATTTCCATCAAGTTGACTTCTTATTTTTAGCAATTCCTCTTGCCAAAAAGTGTGACCCACCTTGGGTGAATAACAATGCATTTAATAATATTTATTCACCCAATTTTGGCACCATAAATAGAAGGAAAGTCAATGCAAGTGGAAGAGCTAAGGAGAAGTCAAGGATGCATGCTAAAAATAAATAAAATAAATTATTTAAAAAGCAACCAGCAGACATACGAGACTTGGGCGCCAAATTGAATGAATAACCATGGCTATTAATTAATTAAGTTGTCGAGAAATAGGAAGAGGCAATTATTAAAAATAGCATGTTGGAGGTTATATAAGCATGGAACGCCATACGGGAGAGACAGCTTAATTCTTTTTTATGAGGATTGCAGCCTGAGCATGGTTTTGGCGCCAAAGGAGAATTTTGCATTAAAATTTATTTTCCACTTTGCACGAGAAGCCTCCAGTTTTGGCGCCTAGGGTTATAATAGCCTAATTTTGGTCATTCTGAGCATATGCATGTTGGTATATGTGCCCAAGTGAATTAAATAATATTTTTGTTTGTTTTACATGCAAACAAAACCTCAAATTTTAGGGCAGCGGGCTTTATATGCAGATTTTGGTGATAAAAATCAAGTATTCATGCCATGGACTCCATCTTTGTCTAAATAAATTGCAGGTATTCATCACAGGTGCTCAAATCAATGTCAGGTACATTGAATATATCTTCTGAATCTGAAGAAGTTGCCAGATCTACACAAATTGATCCAATTGCAAAGGCTTCTAGCAAAAATTCATCCTCTTGTTTCTAACACAGCCCGTGTAGAAGTCAATGCATGGAAAATTCCTTCTAGGATCTTGTGCATGTGCTCCCAATCTTCCAGTTGAAGCCTTCATTGAATTTACTTTGCATGTACTAAAGAAGAATTGCAAAAGCTTCAAGGATAAAAGGGGAAGACAAGTCAAAGGCAATACCCACAAGCAAATCACAGTCATGCATAGCCTCCAGATCCAGTTTGGTGAGAATCAAAGGCAAAAGAGTCAACCGCATGTAGAATATGGAAGAAGAACAAGACTGGGAGTGTTGCAGCTTTCTTCTTATTTTTTTCCCTTTCTTTTATTTTCTCCGACAAAGTAATTGAGCAATCAATTAAATTATAAAACTTAAGTGATTGGTTTAAAAGTCGTTACTTGAAGAAATCAATTACTTGGAAATAGGTGGCAGACATGCAAAATAGAAGATTTTATTTTTAGTTATAAATCATGCATGTCATGCAAAGAGGAATTCCAGGAGGGAGATTGTCAGTTGTTTCCTTTACAACTTCCACATGTGCTAGTTCATTTAAAGTTTCCTATTTGTAATTGCCCTCTATACACTATAAATAGAGGAAGAACCTACGGGTAAAAGATCGAATTTGTAATCAACATTCTTGTGTTCCAGACTTTGAGTTGAAACCCTTGATATCTTTATAAAAGCTAAGGAATTGAAAGGAGACAGATTTTCAAGAACTTTGTGTCAACGGTGCTTGTGTTTCTTACTTTTGTATAGATCTTTGCATAAACTTTGTGTTATCTCAAATTTGGATCTTAAACTTTCTTTTGCTTTGGATTCTGCATTTCTACATCTGCTTTGTTTCGTCTATATGCATGTGACGAACTCTATTAACTATTGGTCGCCGTTGCACATCTTTTTTCTTTACTCGCCGCATTCAATTATTTCCCTCTTCTCGTATATATGCATTTCTTACAATGACTTGCTCTAAAATTGCCTAGCTATGGTCCATGAGCTACGCAGATTAAAGTAAAACCAACAAATAGATATTAGGAAATATAATCGACAAGATCTTACACTAATGAACCTCACCGGTAAATGAGGGACATTTATCTCGTGACTGCCTAGGTTTTTAGTTATGCGGAAAACCTAGCCAACACAACCGAATCCAATAAAGTAGAAGTCCCGAAAAACCAGCAACGGCCCATAGCCTGGGCAATACTCACTGAGGAACAATAAGCGAAATAAGGGTACCGTCACGCTCATCGGAGAAATCACCAAACTTCCCGATACAAAGAAGAAAGGTCGATATGTCAAATATGGTCTCCAGACGGAAAGGTCAGGCCCCGAACTCAACCAAAATAATATGCTAGGGAGCCGTCTCTTGCATCTGATGAAGCGGCAAATGAGGAGAGTCCAATCCTCTCGGCACAAGCTCAATCTGTATCTAAAAGGGAGGGACCCCAGACAACTGACCCATAGAGAACAGTGGGTTGGATGAGGGAGTTCATAAGAGACATCTTAGAGGAGATGTCCTGAAAATGGTGTCGAAAGCATTGTCTCTAAAGAATGGCTAGAGACCCACACCCTTTATTCACCCTTGGATGAAGAGCATGCCTCATACTAAATCTAGGCCCCGAGATAATGACTCCCAAATAGGTGTATGCATTAGTGGTTTTAACCTCTTGTTCCCGAAAAGAAATGGAAGTGTGATGTCTTCAACCCGTTGAAGACCGTGACCTTGGTCTTACCCAAATCGATGACCAAATGTCCAAGATCACAAAATAAAGCAAGTGCATCAAGTTGTCTTTGATGCCCCTCGGGAGAAGAGGCAAGTAAAACAATATCATCGGCAAAAGAAGAATAGCAATCAAGACGTGGTGCGATGTCCCTATTTTCGGGTTCTCTAGCAAGATACGATTGTTGTTGACATTTTAGGTTTGTGTCGGCATGATCCAAGGGGTATCTTGATATTTCCAATGAACTCAGTTTGTTTAGAGGAGTTAAATGACGCTTTCAGATGTCATTTATGGGTTCTGGTTTGGGCTCCAAGATTCTTGGAGGGCACGTTTATTTTTAGTAAGTCACCCAATCAACTCGTTTATCATCTTTCATCATCGGATCACTCTTGTGTCAGCGATTTTGATTCCGATGCTTTTCGGCCATTTCCGCAAGTTGGGTGTAATATGGAGCTATATCTAATTAAATTCATTAAGGTTGCCATTTTAATTAAAATAATTTATCGGGCACCTCAGTGTTATAGCTCTTTGGAAAAGGGAATTAATTAATTAATTAAATGATAAATAGTCCTAAGTCCTATGGGATTACTTATATTTAATTAATTAGTTGTTGGACATACTTTATTTTATAAAGTGACTCTTTAATAATGTCAATGACATATTATAAAGTAAAGTCACTTTTGAGAGGGAAAATAGAATAAAAAGAAATAAAATAAAGTATTACTCTCAAAAAAAAGGAAAAGGGTTATAAAAGGAAGAAAAAGTGCAATGAAGATTCATTCATGACTTGTTATTTTGAAAGGAACTTTTCCTCGAGAGCTTGAGAGCTTTGGCTTGCAGGTTCAGGAAACCCTAGGACGAAACCCTAGAGGTTTTGGCTATTTGGACGAAAACCCAGATCAGCCCACTTGGTGAATTCATCTCAGGATTCACAGTTGCACATCATTGTTCAATTTCATGGAGATTCGGTGATTTATCTTTGCAGATTTCAGAGTATTGGAAGGTAGAGGGTTTCATGACAAATTGGTGAGATTGTTCCAATACAAATTTGGAGATATATTGTTCAAGTTTCTACCACAGCGATTCAGGATTACTTCTTTATGCTAGTGCCTATGTTGGAGGGGGATCTTTTGTCATGGCATCCATTTTGAAGGCATAAACCCCAGCGCAGCTCTTCCCTCTTTGGCTATTACATTTGAGGGTTTGTGGTGATTGCATGCTACATTGGAGGCACACCCTTGCAACAGCGATTTCAGTCTTGTGGAGCAAACTTGGTATATCAGCAGCTACATCATCCTTGGACAGCGATTTCCCATTAGAGGCGCATTCTTTCATATCAGCGATTTGCATTTTCAGTTGGGAGTTATCTTGCATGCTGATCGGCCTCTTCCTTTGAGCTTTTATCGGCCATATCTCATAAGGGTTTGAAGGCATTTGTAGGGAGATTCCCAAGTATGTTTGCATGTTGGTTTTTATGCACATGTCTGAATTGTATCAGCATTTGGGACAGCTACAACAACTACACCAACAGGGTTCTAATACCTAATTTCAATGTTTAGAGGTTGCCTATTATACCCATAATTGTATCTACAAGAGGACTATCTATTCCGGGTAAGTTTTGTGATGCTTGTATGGTAAATTCTTTAATTTGAATTACATTTGTACTTGCTGATATAAAAGACATCAGTCTGATTTATTTATATCAGACCCTGATTATTATTGCTCTCAATGTTCCTAATTTGGCAAATAAAGATCCTTGTGGTTAGAATATCATTGTGGGTCAATTGGGAATGTTTATTTTACAATTTGTTTGCCTAAATCTCTTGCAATAAGTTTATAACAACAGTATACCAGAATCAGAATTCAGAACTTGAAGTCGCATGACAAGTGTTTGACGAAGAGTCAATACACTAAAACTCAGAAATTGGGATCAGAATTAGACAGGGTTCTTACAGTGGTATCAGAGCTTGGATCCTCCCAGCCTGGAGGGTTAGTTTGATTAGAGCCATAATCCTGCCAGCCTGTTGGGTAATGGTTGCATTCAGTTGTTTTGAAATCAGTTGTGCACAAGTCAGTTTGGAATTGGTTTGCCAGTTTGGACAGCGAAATAAGTCATCTTGGGAAGGATGTCTAGCTACAAACAAGTGTGGAAAAAACCTGAACAATCACAACATCAGCTCATGCGTAAATTGCAGCATTTAGATGATTCACTTTCAAAGTTTTGACTCTCTAAAGGATCATCATCACTTTCTATTAGCAAAGGTCCAATGCCACAAGACAAAGAAGCGGAAGTGATTAGCATATTTGAGGAGTATAGCATCCTTCCTCAATATGTTAAGGAGAATTTTCATTTCAAGGACTACATGGACATGCACCCGAATCTTGGCCACAAGACTGAGCATGCAAGGAAGGAATATCACACTATAGCTTTTGAATTGTTTATACATGGAAGGAATAGAGAATCTTCACATATGGTTGATACAACTCTTCATGAGAGTGCTTTGGTGTCTTCAAGTTCCAATGAGGTATGCAAAAATTTATATGATGAATTTGATAGACATGCTGATTCGACTCAGGAAGACATGGGAACAGCCTTGGGTAATGATTTATTTACATCATCCTTGCAAGAGGTTTCACAAGAAGCTTCTACTTTAGAGGCTAGCATAGAGCATGTTAGTGTTTTGGATAGCAATGGCATGGATTCATTGGGTGATCATAAGGCATCTTCTAATATGATAGTTAAATCCAATAATGTCACATCATCTACACATGAAGAAAAATCAGACTATAGCAGCCAAGGATATTTGGAACAAAAGCCTTTGGTTTGGGAAGACTTGCAAGACTATTTGGTGGTGAGGGAAGATAAAATAACTCAAGCATTGTCAAGAATGGATAGCACTCACAAACACCTAGAAGACCTCATTTGGACAGCCCAAAGAGAGGAAAGACAAAAAGGAATGGGACATGGAATTTCTCATCCACATTTGCACTCTTTCAAAGAGGCTTTGGAATTGATGAAAGAAGACTATTTACAAATGGTTAGAGATAGAGATATAGCTACCCAATTGGTAAAAGATAAGGATAGAAATATGGCTGATCTTTGTCTCCTTTTGATGCATAATTCAAAAAATCAGTCATATAGAGCAGCTACTCCCATGGTGCAAGATGACATGGCAAATGATGTAGAAGTTGGACAAGTTGAAGAAAGAAATGAAGAACCACACAAGGTAGTAATGTGCAGCCTTGTGCAATCTATTGAAGAAGACTTATTTGAGCCTCTCCCACCTCTAATGATTTGGGAAGAGCTTGAGACCAATCAAGAATTGGTAGCGTTTGATGATTGCAATGAAAGCGTGGAGGAGGATCCCAAAAGTCTGATTTGGGGCAGCGTTAATTTATCTTCTCACTCTCATGAGATTACAACCCTTACACATGGAGAAACAAATGAAGAAGAGTCTACAAGCGTTGGCACTCAAAGTACAAGTGTTGGATATGAAAATTCCACGGAAGATGCACTTGTGAAGCTTGAAGACATGGCAAAAGAGTATGATAGGTATTCTGATTTTTATGACAGCAGTCATATTTCTTTACTCCATCATGAGAGAATACTCCTTTCACATGAGGATGATAATACCATGGAGCCTTCTATAGGTGGCATTCAAGAATTGGGTGTTAAAAATGGGTTTTGTGTGATGAATTCAAGTCATAAGAATTCTGATTTTTTATATCAGACTTGGGAGGATGTGGAAAAGACACAAATTTTGTGTGATATATGGTCACAAAGGGCCAAGGAGGCTAAGTTAGTGGCTGCCCTTGCAAACCAGCATCTACAACAAGTCAAAGAACAAGTTCACCGCATAGATCAAACAAGACAACAAAGGGAGGTTTATCTTAGATCTCTTTTCCTTCCAAGGGATGATGTTAATATGGTTGAACCTGTCATAAACAAACCTCTTATGACAGCCAAACACAATGAACAAATAAATTTATATGAATCAGAAAACTCACGTTGTTCATATGTTTGTAGTGATGAGATTGATGAGACATATCATTTGGATGGTTTAGTGAATACTTCAATCGTGAAGGAACAGGATAGAAAAATGCCTACAGGTTTTGACACATGGATAGATGAGGATAATTCAGAATTTTCAGTTGATGATGATCATGTCCTTCATGGAGTTGATGATTTTGTTGATGACATTCATAGTGGACCAGCCACTCAAGAGTTGTCTTTGATGGGTGTTGAAGACATCCATAACTCATCTTTGGTTATGTCACGATTTATTATGATATGGCAGCTCTCTATTTGTTGATTGGTGACTTCATCTTCATTGATTTGTCATGGGTTAATAGCTGTCCTACTTGGAACTCCATGTCACTTTCCGATTTTTCAAGATCTACATCAGCTTTTGGTAGGCATTGGAGTGTGTGGGAACATGATGGCTTGTTGGGTAATCCTTATGAGATGAGTCTTCTACTTTTGCTTTGGTATGATGATTCTTTGATATTAGATTACTTCTTCATCTCATACAGTAGGTTCGCTATTTTGGTTTGGGACCCTGGGATCATTCTTGGTTACAATATGGACCTATTTGATGATTGTGGAGTTGCGTTGGCATTGCTTGAGGACAAGCAATCTTTGGGAAGGGAGGACTGTAATGTCCCCGTTTTCGGGTTCTCTAGCAATGCAGTTGTTGTTGACATTTTGGGTTTGTGTCAGCATGATCCGAGGGGTGTTTTGATATTTCCAATGAACTCAGTTTGTTTAGAGAGTTAAATGACGCTTTTAGATGTTATTTTCGGCTTCCGGTTTGGGCTCCAAGATTCTTGGAGGGAGCGTCTATTTTTAGTAAGTCACCCAATCAAGCTCGTTTATCATCTTTCATCATCGGGATCACTCATGTGCTATCGATTTTGATTCCGATGCTTTTCGGCCATTTCCGCAAGTTGGGTGTAATATGGAGCTATATCTAATTAAATTCATTAAGGTTGCCATTTTAATTAAAATAATTTATCGGGCACCTCAGTGTTATAGCTCTTTGGAAAAGGGAATTAATTAATTAATTAAATGATAAATAGTCCTAAGTCCTATGGGATTACTTATATTTAATTAATTAGTTGTTGGACATACTTTATTTTATAAAGTGACTCTTTAATAATGTCAATGACATATTATAAAGTAAAGTCACTTTTGAGAGGGAAAATAGAATATAAAGAAATAATAATAAAGTATTACTCTCAAAAAAAAGGAAAAGGGTTATAAAAGGAAGAAAAAGTGCAATGAAGATTCATTCATGACTTGTTATTTTGAAAGAAACTTTTCCTCGAGAGCTTGAGAGCTTTGGCTTGCAGGTTCAGGAAACCCTAGGATGAAAACCCTAGAGGTTTTGGCTATTTGGACGAAAACCCAGATCAGCCCACTTGGTGAATTCATCTCAAGATTCACAGTTGCACATCATTGTTCAGTTTCATGGAGATTCAGTGATTTATCTTTGCAGATTTCAGAGTATTGGAAGGTAGAGGGTTTCATGACAAATTTGTGAGATTGTTCCAATACAAATTTGGAGATATATTGTTCAAGTTTCTACCACAGCGATTCAGGGATTACTTCTTTATGCTAGCGCCTATGTTGGAGGGGGATCTTTTGTCATGGCATCCATTTTGAAGGCATAAACCCCAGCGCAGCTCTTCCCTCTTTGGCTATTACATTTGAGGGTTTGTGGTGATTGCATGCTACATTGGAGGCGCACCCTTGCAACAGCGATTTCAGTCTTGTGGAGCAAACTTGGTATATCAGCGGCTACATCATCCTTGGACAGCGATTTCCCATTAGAGGCGCATTCTTTCATATCAGCGATTTGCATTTTCAGTTGGGAGTTATCTTGCATGCTGATCGGCCTCTTCCTTTGAGCTTCTATCGGCCATATCTCATAAGGGTTTGAAGGCATTTGTAGGGAGTTTCCTGGGTATGTTTGCATGTTGGTTTTTATGCACATGTCTGAATTGTATCAGCATTTGGGACAGCTACAGCAACTACACCAACAGGGTTCTAATACCTAATTTCATTGTTTAGAGGTTGCCTATTATACCCATAATTGTATCTACAAGAGGACTATCTATTCCGGGTAAGTTTTGTGATGCTTGTATGGTAAATTCTTTAATTTGAATTACATTTGTACTTGCTGATATAAAAGACATCAGTCTGATTTATTTATATCAGACCTGATTATTATTGCTCTCAATGTTCCTAATTTGGCAAATAAAGATCCTTGCGGTTAGAATATCATTGTGGGTCAATTGGGAATGTTTATTTTACAATTTGTTTGCCTAAATCTCTTGCAATAAGTTTATAACAACAGTATACCAGAATCAGAATTCAGAACTTGAAGTCGCATGACAAGTGTTTGAAGAGTCAAGAGTCAATACACTAAAACTACCCACGCGAACCACCTGATTGAAAAGATCTATCAAATAGTTACCAAAGACCTCAAAACCTTGTTTGAAGAACTCAGCCTAGAAAACTTCCACATCAGTTGCCCTGCTACTATTTAAGAACCTTATTGCCTCTTTGATATTATTGTAAGTGAAGGGATTACCAGGTGGAGGAATGTCAATCTGGATAGACTGTTGCCCTGGAATATCATAGATTGTAGAGGTGTGGGAAAAAATGGAAGTAGGATCAAGCACCGCGAAGGAGGGGGAGTGGCGGGGAAAAATAGTACGCCAGAAGGACCGAGGATTAGTCCTAAGGGAGGTGGAAAGAATATACTTGCGGTGGGAAATGAAAGACAGCTTCCTACGGCGAAGAAGACACCGGTAGGCTGCCTTAAGAGTGGGGATGGAGGGGAGGGCATGGGTAAAGGCATGCCGGAGGCGACAATGGAAGGATTTGCTCTCTACATCATACCATTGATTTATAGGGCAAGATTTAGTAGTATTAGTGGCCAAGGGATGGGTGGTGGAGATGGGAAAGGATCTCGGGCGGCCTCCCACATGACGAGAGGATAAGCATGAATACTTGGCCTCTGCACTAGGCGGAGTTAGAAAAGTGAGGCTCGGTGGGGAGAAGGTCGCGGATGTGAGATGAATAAGTTTTGTAATCTCCATTATCAAACTGGAAGGAAATGCGAGGGGGGTAGTGGGGAGGAGGGGTGGTGGTGGGAGGAGAATTAGTGACCAGGAGAAAAAGCAAGGACGGCATGGTCGGGAGGGAATGGGGAAAGGGAGGAGCAAAAAGAGGTGAGATATTTGGGTTGGCGAGGACATAGTCTACCACACTAGTGCCACCGCCATGGGGACAAATGAAGAAACGTGAATCCCGAGCGCTCGATCCGGCTGAGGATCACCATCCCCTATGATTTCCCGAGGCGGAGGAGGAACCGTCCATAAGCTATGAAAGGGCGATCGCATCCTCGAAATCCTATGCGAGACCAACTCACTCGAGTCGATCTTCTATGTGCGAACGCGTCCTCGATCTGTCATGTGGAGGACCACTGTAAGTGCACAATACGGGCATTAAAATCACCCAAAACGATAACCTCCCCAACGGCAAATCTTGACTAATATTGTCGTACAAGTCAAACAAAGGATCACCATCTAGGCCATTGTGAATGGCGTAAGGAGAAGATGTCGGCAAACGAAGCAAACTCGCTATATAGAAATCCCTAGAGAATCGAGCGACCCCACTAATACGAATCCACATGTACACAGACAAACTCATCGGTGCGACCACCGAGATCTTGTTCTGCAGAGGAGTCCCCGTAAAGACAAGGAACCCCACCAAAGCCCCGACACCGCCCGAGCCACGAGTCTCATGCCTGCAAACCGATAGCCAAAGGAAGCCCATAATACCCGAGAGAGGACGAACAAGGCTCTCATGTATCTCTCGTAATGAAGAGGATATTGGCAGCCCAAGAGCGTCTAACATAAGGCTAGGGCAAGACCAAAAGGAACCATTCCCATTATAGCAACTAATAGATAAGCCTCGACTCCGATACCTCTCCCCTTTGGCTCGTCATTTGGAAGCCCCTTGGTGGGGCTCCCAACCAGGAGGAGGTGAGTCCCTAATAACAGCCCGGAGATTCCTAATAACTGCCCATTTACCTACTTTCCTCACTGCCATAACTTGCTCCCTAGAGCGTTTGAGCTCCCAACTTAAACATTAATTCCGTATGAAATTCTTTTAGAAAAAACAAGTATTTTCCCATGGGAGGCAACATCGATCACTTGAATGTTGAATTATTTCAAGAAAACGCAACATATAGAGCCTTTCTAGTGGCCTAGAATGGTACTAAAGAAGCAGAAAGAACGTGTGGATGAAATAGAACAAATGGATGAGCAAATGGGGCATTAGCATGCTAGAGTGCCCAAACACTAATGAGGAAATAAAGAAGTATGTGAGAGAGAAATTCAAGATAGTAATGTGGATAGATATTTGAGCTGAAGAAAGAATACTATGTCAAAGTTTAATCCCACATGGGACCATGATGATAAGACACTGGGACCATGACAATAAGGCCTATATAGGAGCTGAAATCAAATGGAAGGTGAAAATGTTAATGGCTCAATCAAGGACTAACTTATATCGTCTCGTATGTGAAACTCGCACATAGACAACATCTTCAAAAGAATGGGGAAGAAGAGCATGCATATTTTGTAATAAGAGGTGGTGAAGACAATGGCACTACATCATGGAATGTGCAGCCTATAGTAGCATCCAAATCAATTATTAAGACAACATAACTACCTTGTTTGAGGAGACGAGGCTTGACAAAACAGTGAATTTTTTGATCAAGATCCATAGTAGAAGATCCAGCATCATAAAAGGAATGGACATTCCACAAGACTAATTGGGCAGCCTTGTGTCAAGCGGCTGTTTTTGCATGGAACACTCTTGTTACTGCTCTTGGTCCCATAGACTGCTCGGTCTCATGGATGTTATCAATATGTTTTGTTTCATTTCAAGAGTAAATTAAAGAATGAATCACCAGGCTGCACTCAAAATACACCATAAAGAACAATCTAAATTTACTCACACGTGTATGGAGTAAAGATCCTCCAAGTTTGAGCTCTAACAAAGCAAACTGCATGTCTAGTTTTGATGTCAATTTCATAATTAGTCTGAAACTTGGCAAAGAGTTCAACCCACAAGTTCGGGATAGGAGCACTAAGCCAGCTAGTAATAGTAAATTGTAATCACTGAGGACTCCATTGTGAAATGAAATTAAAAACAAATTGACTAGATGGGCTCAAATCAGATAATACAAAACAGCAGAGCCTCGTTTCTATACATTTGGAGTAAATTTGGACCAGTGTTGTGCCAAATAGTTCAATTTTATAATTAGCTTTGACTTCAATTCCATTATTAGTCTAGAACTTGGAAAACAATTAAAACCTCCAGTTCAAAATCCAGAATACTCATCCAGTCAATAATGGTAGCATCATTGAGGACTCCATTGCAAAATCAAATTGAGATCCAGTTGAATTTACGGAACTGTGTGATTATTTTTCTATATGCTTGTAATAAACGGAACTGTGTGATTATTTTTCTATATGCTTGTAATAAATACTGACAAATTGTGTGCCTCAATTGACAAAATTTCATGTTTAGTTTTTGGACAATTTCATAACTAGTCCGAAACTTGGCAAAGAGTTTGAGCACACTAGTTGCTCACCCCATCAATTAGAGTAATCCAATTGAGGACTCCATTACAAAAACAAATTAAGTAGCTAAGCTTAGAAATTAAAATCTGCACCGGTTCAAGGTTGCAATTAAGAGAATTTCATTTTATTACTTTTGGAGTCAATTTCATAATTAGTCCGAGTTGAACCAGCCAGTCCAGAGCCCATTTTGGGTTTACTCATGCCATGTCCATTGGGTGATAGTAGCCCAGTTGAGGACTTCAATACAAGAGTGACTTAAAGAACAAATTACTAGCTAAGCTGAAAAATACACGATACATAAAAGTGTAGCTTGGGACCTATATGCTTTAAGAAAATTTGCGCCATTTTTGCACCCCAATTAAAAGAATCTCACAATTAGTTTTGATGTCAACTTCATAATTAGCCTGAAACTCGTCAGAGTTAAACCAACCCATTCAGAGTTTGGAGTACTCATCCACAAGGGAAGAGTGGTGTGATTGACTACTACTCAACAACAAACGCAAACTAACTGACTAGTTAGGCTCGAAGTTACACCATATAGAACAGTGCAACTATATTCCTCTATTTTCAGAGTAAATCTGCACCAAATTATGTGGCCCAGGTAACAAATATACATAATTAGTATGGCTTTCAATTTCAGTTTTGATGTCAATTTCACTATTTCTCTGAAACTTCGATAAGAATGAACCTCCCAGCACAGAGGCCGATCCGGGAACATTGGGGGAGCGGATAACACTAACTTCATTACAGATGCAAATAAAAGAAGTGGAACAGACTGACTTAGCATGGCACAAAATTACGCCATACAG
The DNA here is from genome assembly GCA_018340775.1 of Taxus wallichiana var. yunnanensis. NCBI lineage: Eukaryota > Viridiplantae > Streptophyta > Pinopsida > Cupressales > Taxaceae > Taxus > Taxus wallichiana. The sequence continues at coordinate 473,980,353 of CM031244.1, forward strand.
AAAAGTGTAATCTCATTCCTATTTGTTTGGAGTAAATCTGTACCTTTATTGCACTTCCTTAACAGAATTTTCAATTATAGTACGACCTGCAAACCCTAGGCAATCTCATCAATCATATATACAAAACAAAAGCATCAAAGACTACAAATACTCACAGAATTAAGCGTGTACTCGCAGTCGGAGGCCGCAAGCAAAAATCGACTGATCCCAGAAGAGGACACCGCATTGGGAACCCCGTGCTGCACAACCCCGACCGGCAGACCCTTGGGGAAGCCAGGCCGTGACCCACCGAGCCCAAGCTGATCCAATATCTGCTCCTTAGAAACCTCCTTGGATCCTCTAAAAACATACGTTTTCGACAGATCGGAAAACCCCAACTCGTGCACATGCACCTGCGTCCCAAACGTCACCAGCCCTACGAGAGCATGCTCCGGCAGCAAACTGATCGCCTGGCTCAGCGTCGATTTCACATACCCTAACTCCTCCTCGATAACACACGTATCCAGAACAAACAGAAACACGGGCGGCAGGCCCCTCTCGCCGGAAACTCCGTACTCGATAGTCGTATACTGAGGAAACAATTCGGCCGGAACGTTTTGCTCGTTGATCATCGCGTAGTGATGGGGGAAATTGTTGCGCTGGAAACAGAAGGGGCAAATCCAGATCTTGGCGGTGTAATCGACGCGACTGTAGGGGTTTAGAATGCAGAGACATGATTTGCAGCGCAGCGGGGTGTAGGGCAAAACGACCAAATTAGGCGCAGGACGGATCGGAGTGTAGACTGTGGCTAAAGGCACCACGCATTTGCTGGATTCCACTTTCGAACTTGGCCACACGTTCCACGTCATGCGTACCCCATCCACGCTCTCCATTTCTGCGAATTCAGCCATGTCGAAATTCGAATTTTTTGTACAAAGCTGTGTGGATTGGATCTTAGAGGCCACGAGATCGAGTCTGTGCGTGAATTGAGTAAATGTTTTGTCGTGGATCCGCAGAGAACCGAGACGATCCACGACTGGTTTTGCTTTTGTTTAGAGAGAGTGTGTTGGGGGTGTTATGTTGCAGCGCGAATGGCGGCGTTATTTTCTAATTTTGACATTGCCGAATTTTCCTATTATGACGTTATGAGTTGGGAATCTGCGAAGTTTTCAGTACTACTATGTTTTGGCGAAAAAAAATTCCAATTTTCCCCTAGCATTCACTAAGTAGTGTTGTGAATGAGAAACAGGATGTTTTAGCAGTACGTTGCCATAGATCTCTTTATCTTTCTACGTACACTAAAAACGACCATGTGAAATGGAATGAATTATATACTAGCAATTGCAAATGAGTTGCAAGTTACGCCGGAGAGGGATTGAATTTTTTGTATACAATATAGTTTGGATGCAAAGTGAAGGTGACTTGTATCTGTATTGCATTACAAGTGGGTTTTGCGTATATATATGTGCAACACTTAACTTATTTAATGACGGAGATTACTAATGGCTACATCACCATTCATGACGGTACAAAGGAAAACAAATCATTATCATTATCAGGATCATTATCTAGAATATTTTTTTGTATTGCAAGCGCTAATCATTGCACTAATACCTTGGAACCGAGTAGCCATCATGCTAGCACTGGCACTGACACCATACCCACTCTTGCACTTTGATCCACATTGTTGAAGAAGGATTAAAAACCATAAGTTTTTTAGCACTTTCGATTCAAATATTTTGGATTTGGTTGCTGGCAGTCAGTTCATTGATTACACTTTTTTAAGTACGAAGGTTGGATCCAAGATCCGGGAACACTATTGTGGGTATGATGGGGGAAGGAGTGTGCACATGCCTTGTACGTTGTGTGGCAATTCTGTGTTACAAAGTCTTTTCTCCTCTTCCTTGTGTGCTTTAACATTCTTTGTATATCTCATTCTTGTGTAGCATTCAAACGTAAAAGCTGGTAGGATTTGTAGATCTTTGATGGCACGAACTCTTGACATTGCCGTGAATGTTAGTCCTTGACGGTCAACATTTCCGATGTCTACGTGGCCTTGTTAAGAGCTAGGCCTTGTGATTTGTGGACGGTGAGGCCCCAAGGCATTTTTAGTGGGATTTGGCGACGATTTTCACGTGTGACAGGAGGTAGGGGCAAGTGGGTTGGGTTGAGTATGTCCCATGCCAGGGCCCCTTGGTAGTGTTTGAAGTCGACAACAACAAAGGATGGCAAGTCCGGTGGTTGTGTTTCTTCGGTTGTACATGACATCTATCACTTGCCCGAGTGCACAATTTACCAATCTGAGCTAACCCATAAGTTAGATGTCAACATGACCTCTTGTCTGCAGTGCATAGAAAACTACCAGTCCAGTTGAGTGTCATTGATGTTTGAGCCTGAGTTATGTTTGCTTTGTTCTCGATGCTCATTGCGCAAAGACGTGTAAGGATTTTAGCATTTGTTTATTGTGCGTTTGCTTGCAGGGTCCTTTGTTGCGAAATAGGTGTTTCTCGTCGTGAAGATGGATTGCTTTCTAAGGTAGACATGCACGATGCAGACGACATGAGAAGAGACCAATCCTTGACTTGCTTCTGCATTTCTGATGTTGGTCAACATTTCTTTGAATTCAAGTTGTGTCGGGTTTAATCCTTGTTGCCTAAAGTTTGTGTCCAAGGTGATCATGGTATCAAAAGCATGCCAAAGGGAGCTGCCTATTTTGTTGCCTACATATAATGGTACATCGTTGACCAGAGGGAGCTAGCCTAAGTCACCCACCAAAATCATTGAACAGTTGCCAAATGCGTGGTTACTATGTTGGGGGAATGCCTCACGAAGTCTTTTGTTGATGTTGTGTAACATTGTAGGACCTATAAAGCTCATTTCATCTATGAGTATGTAATGTATGGCACTCATACGCTCTTGGAAGATTGTTAGGGCTTGGCCTTCAAGAGGTTTCATGTCGGAAATGGGTATTCGGAGGGAAGAATGTATAGTAGATGATTTTATATTGAATGCAACAATACCTGTTGGGGCTAGTACAAGGAGGGAAGATTTAAATTTTCCAGTCATATTTTCAAGCCCATTTCTTATGCGTTGTATGAGGTATGATTTTCTGTGCAGGCGGTTCCACTCGAATGATCATCTTGATGGTGGGTGTTTCCCTTGTTGAGTTGCGTATGGAAAAGTACAATTGAGTATGCAGGTGTTGTTTTGATGATAGTTGGAGAGCGTCTAATCGGGTAGGCGGAGAAGCAAGTGGTGGCAAATTTTCGGTGTGGCAAGGTCTATGAATTTAGGTGCACTTTTTTGTAAGGCGCGGGATGGAATGAACCTTCCAATTGTGGTTAATGTCAAAGTCACGAAGGCCTATCATGTCTACATCATCAATTGTTGTATTGAGTGTTGGGTGCATGCGTGTTATATGCTCCCATTCGAATAGTTCTGCATGTAGCAGATTAGATCCCTGTGAGTTATTGTCGTCACTACTTGTCCCAGTTGCAGTTTCTTCTAGAGTAGTGGCTCTATGAACATGTAAAGGGATGTAGGATTTTTTCAATTTTCCCCATTGGTTAGTTATTTCAGATGTAGAGATGTCAATGTCTATTTGGATATGTCGAAAGGGTTTATAAAGTAGAAGCTCTGTCCAACAAAAATCCTCATAGTGTATCGCATCTGGGGTGGGGACATCACTGTATCGGGGGAATACGCGACAACAGCAGGGTTCTTCTTTGTAGCCATTGAGTAACTTTCCTTTGGCTGTTGTAGGACCAGAACGAGCACCTCGAAGAGGGAGGTGTTCTCTAATTGTAAAAGGGTGTTTATGTATGCATCTATGAATGAAGGGAATTGTAATGTGTTTCCTAGTGTCCTGAGGGCACGTTTGAATACTTGCTTACCGATGGATTGTAATGCCCACTTCCTACGACGCTTAGTGATTATCATTTTGAGTTATGCAGACTTTAGATATGAACATGGCTTATACTTATGTTGATTAGCATGATGTTTTGTGATTAGATGCATTTGGATTATGGTTGGATTTTGTTTTCAGTATGATCTACACTGACTCATGGACAGACTATTGGATATTGATATTATTTTTATATAGATATATTGCATGTGTTCTAACATTGGATTTCTTCGCCCTGATGAGTAGAATGTAGTTGTTGAATTTACATTACTATGATTTTGGAAAATGATGAAATGCATAATTAAATTGTGAATTAGACCTAGAAATAATGATTGCTTGAATTACGTATAGATGTTAATAAATTTCATGCATATGATTATTTTGGATATTTTGACATGGCCGCAAGGCCGAAGAGGGTATTTTGCATTTTTGCAGGAAACACAGCATGATCACAACCATGAGGGGGATTGGGGACCAAACACAACAGAATGTCGGGTGGTTACAACATTGGTCGTCAAGGCAACTTGTAAACTGTATTGTGTTAGCTTGTTCTTGTATGTGTTGAGAAAATTTTCATGAGGGGGTAATGTTCTATGTGACCAAGGGGGTAAGAATGTTATTACTTGTTTTTACTTGATTTAGTAGGTGAATTCTTTTGTGAAGTCCTTTTGTTAAATTACTTTTGTTAAGTGTGTTTGGATTAATGTAATATCTTGTTTTAGTTTTAAGCCTTGGGGAAAGTCAAGTGGGTGTAATAAATTTGATTGTTGGCTCCTTGAGTCTTGTGTGTCCTCTTGCATTGAATGCTTGGTTTTGAGTGTTGACCACTCCATGCTCTTAGAATCTCGAATTTGAGATTGAGGGCAATTTTAGGGGACTTGTGGGACAAGTTAAACTTGTCCCACACTTCCCAAAACCCCTTACCAACCATATCTATGGGTTGGGAATCCAAAAAGGGGCTATTTATTGTTTTGGGAAGGGAAATATGACTTTGGAGTGCATTTTCCTCATTTTGCATTTAATTGTGCCTTAAGGCACATGGGAAAGGGTTGAATGTGGAAGAGGGTTGTCATTCAACCCAACCACCCATTTATGGTGTTTTGGGATTTGTGTTGACCTTGGGAGGTGGTTTGAGGATGTGTGATGTGGCATCCTACTTGGAGCCACATCACCCTCACCCTTTCCTTGGTCTATTTATTGAAACTTCCTCTCTTGTTGAGGGGGTTGGAGCTTTGTTTTTTGTGTTGTTGAAGAGTTTCTCCTTTGTTATTTTTGAGAGAGAAGAATTGGGAGAAAGGGAAAAGAGAGTGCTTGGACTTGCATGCTTGGGTTGATTTGGGAAGGAGCTTGGACAAGTTTCTTGGTTTAGGCTTCTCCAATGGAGAGGTAGGGGATTTCTCTCCTTTGTTTTTGCTTTCATAATATTGTTGCTTCTATGCTAAAATTGTAAGAAATGCATGTCTACTTTGGTATATTGTGAAAGATGGATTGAATGCTTTTTGTGTAGTATAGGAGAGGTCTATGGGAATACACATGAGGGAGGCAAAAGAGTAGATTAGGATATTGTGGAGGGAGTTTGAGAGGGATGCCCATCTTGGGTAGGAATGTTTACATTCTACCTTGTCTTTGAGGGAGCCATAAGAGGAGGGAGGCATAAGAGTATAGGAGGAAAAAGGGGTACTTGAGGGAGGCATAAGAGTTATAGGGGCTTGTGTTATTTTGTGGAGGGTTTTGGATGGGCATCTCATCTCATTTGGGAGGCATAAGGAAAATATTCCCATAGTTCCTTCTCTTGTTGGCTTGGATGCAAGCCTTGTTGTGTAATGTTTAATGTTATTGTGTGTCTCTTGTTCTTCTATTTTAGCTTGAATGTTGTGAAGAACTTGTATTGTGGAAGCATGTATGGTTGCCTTGAGTTGGAGACCACCCTCCATTGTGTTGTGTTTGGGGCTCGGGGGTCAATGGAGGAGATTGCTTCTCTTCTCCATTGAGATTTGGTTGGGAGGAGAGTGTTGCCTCTCCCCTATTTTTGGTTGTGATTGAACTACTTGGAACTTGGAGCAAGGATGAAGAACACCATGGAGCTTGTGAAGACTCTTTTCATTGCCTTACATATATTATTTGTTGTAAAACTTGCATGTAAAAGAAAGTTGTATCATCTTGTTTTCATTCAAAAAAAAAGGGACATTGTAATCTATAGTTGCTCCAAGAGACACATGATTGAATGCAAATTTTACTTGAAAAGTGTTTACATGATTGTAAATATGTTCCACATGAAGTAAAAGGTGTTGTAACAAAATATTGGAGGAAAGTTGTATTGAAATGTTAGTTTTCTCACTCAAAATTTGTTGGAAATGTTGTTGATTTCTTGTGAATATTGTGAAGAAATTTCAAAAGGAAATATATTAAGATTTTGTTTGGGTACTTGAAAGTAATGTGTTGTAAAGATTGAAAAGAATAGTGCATCATCTTCTCTTGTGTAGTTGATGAAAGGTCTTAAGTTTAAAATGACTTTTTATGATGCTAAAGAAGTATTTCAGCTCTAGTTCCTTTATGTTTTATTCATCCATGAATTTATGGTAAATCCATTGCAAATAAAAAAAAAAGGAAATGAAATTAACTTGCTTAGAAATCCATGTGATGTCCATGGAAGTTAGTTAGAATAGATCTTAATGGTAATAACCTAGACTTATCCAGATTGGTGTTCAACACTCCTTAATATCTAACAAGGGTACTATAGTTAAATACCATTCCTATTTAAGTAATACTACAACTAATGAATGTATTGATAATAACTTATAAAGATATTAAAAGTACCTTTAATTGTCATTTTGTTATATACATATATCTCAGCATACTATCACTGTCATATATGCAAATAAACTTCATTCATTTAATAATGACAATGAAACATACACTTGAACCTACGTAGTCTCCGTGGTTTTAATAACCAAGCAAATGGCGCCTCTGTATATTCTGGTACGAACCAGAATCACCGCTGCGAGGCCCCTTCCTCGAGTCATACTGTTTATGCTCGGAATCTCAATAAAAATTCTACGCGTTTGTTCCCACCGGGTGACTTTCTCCTCTGTCCCTTGCATCGTATCAATCAGAGAACTTCTCTGCCTTCATCATGTCGTTAGACTGTAACAACATACACCCCAAAACCGTCTAGCTCCTTCATCATTATCTACGTCCCAAACAAGTATGGCAGAATATTGCTATATTCAGCTGAAGGAGAGTAACTGATTATTGTATGTAAGCAAACTATATTCGTGAATACTAGTTCCATATTAGTAGAAAAAAAAAAAGAGAGAAGAAGTAGAACGATGAATGTAACTGCAGTATTTTAGATTTCTGTGTTATAGCCTTATCACCATCAGCAAATGTTTTACGGCTGTGATGCCTACTTCCCACAATTAATTTGATAAAGATCTCTGGGAGGCAGGGCCCGAAAATGATGGGGGGACTTGATACTGTACAGAAAACAACATAGTTAGACGACCTGCTGCTGGTGCGCCATCCCTTCTGGACTGTACACGCGCCCAGATCCTTTCATTCACCTCCTCGCCTGTACCCACGCGGCCTGGGCGTACGCACCAACTTCTCCTCTGTTCTACCGACCTGTGCCTTCATCTGTTACTCCCCACACCCTTATCCACGCGCACAGGGACTAAAAAGGAAAAAACAGTCTTCCACGCGGCCAGGGAGGCAAAAACGGCGTATCCATGTGCTAATGACGCGTCCAATGTTGTAGGCGGCCGGTAGACTGTGGGAGGCGAATTTTTCAATACCTAATTGTTTGAATTTGGATGCGCCGTGTGGAAAAGACCTTCATGGCCGCCAAATTTGAAATGGGCCACCCACTGCCCAGCCTTATTCATTTATAACTAAATTGAAAAGTCTTCCCAAACGTCTCTTGTTTCCGTGTACAAAGGAAATTACAATTTTTGGTTTAGCGCTTTATTTAATCCTTAGTAGGTAGTTAAACTTCTCATACGCATTATAGGTATCAATTACTTTGCAAAAAAAGATCGGTATCAAGTTATACCGAAATATAAAGATATATATATATATATGGATACGTATGTAAATATATATATATATATATATATATATATATAAATTATATATATATATATATAAATCTACAATTACATATAATGTAACATATTAGTTTCAAAGATCGAAATATAACAAATGATAAAGTAAGTATATATATATATATATATATATATATATATATATATATATATATATATATATATATATATATATATATATATATATGTATATATATATACATATGTACGTTAAAATGTATTAAACATATGTATATTAAAATGTATTAAATTTTGAAACAACGTAACTTGACCGAATAACAAAGTAAGAATAAAGAAATCGAAGTGGCTATTGAATTCGACGCAAAGTAAATTATGCCTTGCTCTCGAATTACCTTTCCGTTTCATTGCTATCACGACAGCACCAGACATCAGACAAATAACTCAAAAGACGACCCTCCTTCATTCTTGGCGAAACGTCGAATGAGACTTAACTTCTTCTTATCATCGTTCCCGAAGCATTAACGGGACTAATTTAGTTTGAGCCTGTATGCGAGCACACCATCAAAAAAAAAAAAAAATTTTTGTCGCATTTTCGGGTCTCTTGTTCGTTGCGGCGTCGTCTTTGTCGATGTCGTGAGTGTGGCGTCGGCTATTTTTTTGCGGTGTTACATGGATAGGGTAATAAATGTTAGACTACAACTAGAGAGGGGGAGTTTTAGTAACATGTGGCATGTTTCTTGTGCACCAATGTTCCGGTCAATAATAGTTTCTAAGAGGAATTTGTTGTAGGCTACCTTTGCAGGGTGATCAACGCTAACTTCATTAGATATCCATGTCAACATGTGATGGTAGCTTTCTAATTTCTTCTCTGCCTTGGCTACATATTTTGCAATGTATTGTAAGACCGCATGTCGTGACACAATGGGCTGACAGTCAACGTTGGCTCGCCATAGTGCTAGCATGTCTGAGTTGTGTATGTTGACCCATGCATCATTGCGTGCAGGGGTGTACTTTTTTTTACCTATTTCATCTAAGCCCAAACTCGAATACTCTTGGAGTGGCCAAGGGGCTTTATATCTACATTGAAGTGTCCCATTTTTTTCTGCAAGTAGGTTGCCTCACTACATTTTGTGTGGCATTGCATGTAGTTCAACAAGTTTTCAATGTCACTTCTGAGGGGTTGTCTGTAAGTATCCTGTACGTGTCTAACAAGCACAAGTCATCTTCTTGCGAACGATGTATCCTAGATTTTCCACTCTTAGGGCCCCTTGGATTCCATGCATTTACTAATTGGTCAAAGTAATTCTTTGCCGCATCAAGTTCACGGGGGTTGTCCCAGTTTAGGACCTCCATGTTTGGTGCATTTGGAAGCCATATAAACCTGTGGATATGAGCCGAGCCTCGGTGTTGCCATTCGTACCTGTATTTTCACAAAGAGGATCCATCTTGGTAAATGGGGTAGGGGTGGTATAGTATTAAAATCTAAGTGGTAGTGAGCTCACTGTACTAATAGTCGGTCAATGTAGTTTTTTTCAAGCACCTCCTCGTAAAATATTGTAAATCTTTTTCCATGTATGCAAAGACGATGTGGGGTGCATGTTCAGTTCATGTTTCTCCATTGCTTTGGCCGAGTTGTTGTGGGTGGCGTAGGGTTCCCACGGCATTACTTTTGTGTAAATCGCCATTTAGTATCTACTGCACTTAAAGTGAAGAACAACGTAGGGCTTTCTAGTTGGGTTATCATATATGTGAGTTCATGTCACAGCGCTTGCACCAAAATGATTTAGTTCCTCACAAATCGGACCCAAAGCACATTAGTTTCTCTGTATGTGGGCGTTTGGGTAGTGTGCGAGTTGTTGGCGTAACATCGAAACCATGGTAGGCAAGTTGTCCCTATGTTTTTTTGTGTGAAAACAACAGATGTTGATTGGCTTACGTGGCGCGACATAATGTCGAGAATGAAGTAGCGAAAGTGCGGATGGCTTCCAAATCTCTTATCATGGTAACGCATTAGGTGCAATGTGTATTCATGCATGTAAACACTTTTGATTTGTGCTTGTTGGAACAATGCAATCCTCGTAGGGAACAATGTTGGAAAATCCATGAGAGCAAACCCTCAATGTTGTATTCGTTGATTGCGGCCGAACCAATGTGTGGCCACTCAATTGACTGTAACGGAGTTTGTTTTATGCCTTCGATGAAATTTGTTATTTGTCAACTTCAAGTGGTTGGAGGGAGGAGGACACAAAAGATGATGGTTTCTGCGCTCATGGGTATTTGGCGGGAACTTGGGAGAAGGTCTACTTCTGATTCTGCTTCAACATTGTCTCCAGGATAGTTGAATTGAAGTGTGATAGGGAAGTAGATATATCAGTACTGTGAGGTGGTAGGGAATGCAATGCAGTGTGGTCTAGGAAAACATCCTTGTAGTAAGGGTCATGAGCTATTTTGAATTGCAATGCAGTCAAAACATGAGATCTACTTACAGAGCATTCGTAAGCTTTATTTGTTGCTTCGATTCTTCGAATGATTAAGATGTCCAAGTCTTCGACGCGTTGAGGCAAGTGTTTAGTTATGGATGAAACATCTTGGGGGAAGCATATGGTGTGGCCCCTATATTTGTATTGACCACCTACATCGTGAGTCACCTGCAATATTGGGTTGACCCTTGCTATCAACATTTCCTCAACTTGTATAAGTGAAGATAAAACCTTAGGTTGCGGGCCCAGGTCCATGTTATTCCAACTTGAGAAGCGGCCATCATCTTTTTCAACAATGCATCTGCGACATGTATTGGCACCTTTGTAAACCCTTGTACATAGCCCAACACATAATTCATTACAACATGAACATGTGTTTGGAGGTGGGAGGTGATCTAATCTTTGGCAGAATCGGTCTTGTGTATCTTGGAGTGAATGTGTATTTGGAATGTGTTCTTCAAGTAGGTTGACATGGTTTGGTTACATAGGTCAGGGCGCCGTGTGTGTTCAGCTTTTGTTGTTTCATGCAAGCTATATGGCGACGATGTTCATTTAGGTTGTTTTTGTTGGCTGCATACCTCAACCGAGCCTTTGCATTTTTCTCAGTTCGTGTCAGGCCTGCGCAAAATGAGGAAAAAAGGTAACAGTAATTAGGTATAGAAGGTAGTTAATGCATGTAAAAAGTAGAAGTACTTTTGTTTGATTGACGTGAAGTGTAACAATGTATGTCTAAACATCATTTTTTTGTTTAATAATGTCGATAGTGTTTGCATTGCTGTTATAAAGTGACTTTTTATGTGCAAGACATCCTCAGATGACGGGATGAGAGGGAAATGTCCCCCCTGCACCCGAATATGTTGTATTATAAAGACATATTAAGAACCAAGAGTGATATATAAATATAGAAAAACTTGAGCACAAATGCACATGGTGAACTGTCGCAACATACTATGAAAACCAACAACATGCATTAATATTAAAGGTTATATAACTTATGAATGCAAAAACCTATATGTGGAGTAGGTGGTATGGTAAGTATGTATTTGTAAGTTCCTAACATTGTGTGGGTACAATATAATATGTTTTCTGAGATAGTGCAGGATCTTTTTCATCAATACATAGTTAAGGGGATGCGAGGAATGCATCTAGTGGGGATTCATGCATGTTGAAAGTCATGTCCTTAACTGCAGCGACAACAGTGCACTGGGCTTTCTCTTCTGACTTGTAGACCTCTAGCTTCGTGGATATTGTGAACATGTAGCGGTGGAATAGAATTGGTTTAACAATAGGCCAAACTTGTCGGTGTTGTGCAAAGAAGTTGTAGCTCTTGTGTTGATATACCCATGATTGATGTAAGAACCTCATGAAGTAGTTACCCATGTTGTTGTTGTGTCATCCTCAATGATGAAGTGTAATGCATATTTGAAGTCGCAATGAGAGACATCATGCTTGCATTTTTGGCAATACCAAGAGGAGTTTGTAGTTAGATCAAGTTTTTTCTTGCATTGGTGGTTGTTAACAATTGATGTGCATGTTGGATAGCTAAATGAGGACATATTCATGTGTATAATTGTTGCTGCAGTGGAGAAGGTGAGTGTTTTACCTAGTTGTGAGGAGGATTTTATGCCTGCGATATCGGTTTCCTCAATTTTTCCAATACTCACTAAAGGGTATGCAATTGTAGAGTCGAGCGAAGTAAACCATGCACGCAGTGCATGAGCCTCAGTTATATCAGGATCTATGAAGATTTGTGTATTAGGGCCCGTGGCTAATGTTGTTCCTTTGAAAGATGTAATTTTTACTCTCTTAATTGCAAGCAATCGGTCCTCGACTAATGTATGTGTAGCACATAGTTCACTTAGAAGTTTGCCCTCATTGTCACTGAAAGCACCCCATAACGTTGCCTCAATACATAGTGTCGAGTTATCACTAAGTAGGACTGTGTGTTTGTGGTTGAAAGTACTATCACTTTTCCTTATAGTGGAGGGGGCAGTAATGGATAGTGTAATAGCTAGCAGGTCAATGGTGGATTTGGCGGGGGAGGAGTTGATTTCTACTATTGTTTTGAAACAAAAGATATTGCAGTATGTCCACGGACTGATTTGTACTAAGCTTTACAGAGGAGTCCAAGTCTAGGATGATGTCCCAAGGAGTTGTGGAGTTGTAATCTTTTTTTGCAGTCCGCAAGGTGCCTCCTTTGATTGTGTATGTTTTACCTAGTTGTATTTCGTTGTAGTAAGAAGTTAGCAGCTTGGTCAAAATAAGTCACCACTATATCTGAACTTTTTGTCGATAATGTCGAAGCTAAAAACCTGCCCTGTGCGTTTGTCCGTGCTATAGTTGTTTAGGTAGCCTTTTTTGATGACCCTACCTTCAATAGTCCAAAGGCTTTGGTAAGGATTTAACGATTTTATTGGCGTGAGTTGCATGCAGTCTACAAGGCGTCCTTCATGAGTAGTTGGTGTCAAAGTATCAGTGCGGGATGTTGGCATGTGTACGGCCAGTTGGGGAGGCACAACGTTGGAGGAAATGGAGCCTGTGATGCTGGTGGTTCCTAAACAATAAAATAAAATGGAAATGAATTAGCAAATGGGGTAACGTAAAGTACGAGGGGGCACGTGCTAAACCATAAAGTGTGGTAACCAAGTTATTGTCCACATAAAGTGTTTTTTTAAGAGAATAAGCACGTAAAGATATGTACAGTGGGGAAGATGTTCATATAACACAACAATTTTCATGCTCATTCAAAGTAAAGTACGAAACATATGTACATTGACAACTATAATGTATATCTCATGATAGGCAATATACAAAACTTCTGATGACGTGGTTTTAAAATGGAACAAGTACAACATATTTATGCAAGTATAGGTTTATCGAGTCAGTCCTTCAAAAAGAGGTTACTATGGGTTAGTATAAAAGAGGTGGGCATATGTATGAGCAGTGCAAAGTCGTAGTAGGGGTGAGGTAAGGTCTAAAATTATAGGGACACAAGATAAGCATTGAATGCACTCTAATGGAGTGTTCCTCGCCACCAAGTAGTACTGGTCATAGCTTAGCGAACGAAGGAAAGTGTACAACGCGTCAAGCCTAAGGTACGTTGCATCTACCTTGTGCATCATGTCTAAGACAATGGTTAAATCACTATCGAGAATCATCGCTGATGGGATGAGAGACTCTAATATCCTACCATAAATGGTTGAGCATGTAGTTGCAACAAAAGTAGCCAAAGAATGGACAGAAGTTGCAAGCGGTGGTTAGACACTTTATATTGAGCTTTGATTGGTGGCTACCTGGGTTACATACGACTGAGGGGACCCATTTGAAGCTACCAGATCAATAGGAGGGCTCCCGACAATGGCACCAGAGGTATCATCGGATATCGTGATAATGGATGGACTTCCATTTCGAGTGGCCATAGTACCTGAAAATAGCAAGCAACTTTGTTTAGTATAAAACATTTTTCTACTGATAAGTACAGAAATACATATACATATATATGTCACGAATTTCAATAATTTGTGTAGCATTGAAGGTGGGAAAAAGAGATATTGCAGAATAATTTATGTTGGACGTGATAACAAGACATCTTGAGGTTGCATAATCCAAATCCTAGACATTTCATCTATAACATTTGGTCATTCGGAGATTGTATCTCTAGAACATGCAGTATAAGTCCCCATCATGTATACCCACAAGTACACAAACAAATTGAGGCCAATTGTATCTTTGATTGACCAAGTAACAATCTATCGTTAAGGGAAATTAATCTACCAGTGCAAATAAGCTAAAAAATATTACCAATCATTCATATTCTTGGTATATTTGGGGTGTCTGATTTAAAAAGACTTTGCACCCTGTAATCAAATATAAATATGTCCAGTCAAATGGGAGGCACTCACCAACAGTAAGGCAACCCATGTCTCCAGCAGGCACGTCACAACAACATAATCTAACAATAATGGAGTTGTTTGTAGTCTTATTATTATTGTCTTCGGCGTTATTCATGTATAAATCTACAGCATAAATTTTATAGGGCAAGCATTCATAATGGTTAGGCCAAAGACAGAACCATGATATTTAGTGAATGTCATGCAATTGAGATGGAGATGTAGTTAAAACAACATTTCAAAAGGAAAAATGATATGTACATTCCTTTCAGTCAGAGAACTGCTCAAGAATTCTAAACATTGCAAAAAACATTGGCTCAATGAAACTAAAATTGCAAAGCAAATTACAGTCTGATTATCCAATTTCAGGCAACATAATATACAAATTTAGACACTTTTTGAAAGTTGTGGTTTACAGTCCATTTGAAGGCAGATTTAGACACTTTTTTGTGGAGGAAGATTTGTGATTACCAGAAAATGGGCAGGAGAAAAGAAATAGGATATGTGGAGACATGAAAATCCAAATCAAAGGTGAAAATATTGTTGACAGTTGTGAATTCAAGGTCATGAATATATGAAATTTTTGTGACAGGGGAATAAACTCGCAATTTACTAAACTCACAATTTACATTCTAATAAAAGTGTGCGTGGGCATAGGACAGTGAGACTGGAGGAGTCCCTGAAGACAAGGAGAAATAATGCAAGTTAAATTTAAGAAAAATATGCCCCGCGAGTTGCAAAGGTTTTAGAGCCTCCAAAAGATAAATATGTGAAAGAACAGAACCAACAAATTGGTGATTTTTGACCTGTAGGGTCTATTTGCCTAGCCTCTTGATCATGCAAATGTGGCCTTCAGAGGAAAATGATTTCTATGGGTATGGTCAGTTAGCTACATGCTGCTCGTTGAGGAAGTATAGACCTAGGAAAACAAATCACATTATTACAAGGGTAGGAAAAAGTAATCCTAGCTTCATAGAAGCACTGAGTTCAGCAGTCCATAAGGAAAACAAGAGGAACTCTTGTTCAAGGGAAGTTCAACCAGAAATACCAGCTATTCAACTCTTAAAATCTGAGATCCTTAGACCTGATCAATCAGATAAAGGGTCCAAAAAAGAATAGACAAATTAGATGTGTCCTACAGGAGCAGAAAAGCAGGTCCATAAGATTATCAAAGGTGCATGCTCTTGTTGAAGTGATATCAAGACAGGGTAGTTGCCTACTCTTTGAAACTGTTCTGGTTATGTGATATCAAAAAGCAAAAAAAGTAGATAGTGACTTAATTATACAAAGGGAGCATAATAGAAAGGCCACAATGGCATAGCAACAAAAATATAATTTGCAAACCTCTTATATTTCTGAGCTGTGGTGTATATGAGGAGAGAAGGGTGTTGCAAGTGCTAGAAAAATCAATCCGGTGGAGATGGTGCAGGATGAAAACTTAAAAATGCAGGGGTGTATTTATAGACAGAGATAGTTTAAGCAGTCCTGTAAGAGAAGGACAACAGCTAGAGGGAAACAAACACATTAAGGTAGCTACAATAGATCCACTACTGTTGCAACAACCAACAGTTATGAGAGGAACAATTTTAGAGTCATTGATTGGATATGCATGTAGGAGGGCAATCTTGCAGATCACAGAGTTATAATGGCGGCTATATGTCCCCTGCAAATTGTTGGACGTAATATCCAAAAGTTACAGGAAAAATCCAATTGTATTTATTGCAAAGCGGTGGACTTAAGATTGCAAATTGCTGGACGTATTTATGCAGTGTGTTGCATACGTAGTATCGGAGACAGATGGGACCTGAAGCGGCGGCCGGAGGGTCGAGTGGAGTAGTTGCGGCTAGCACAATTCATCACCTTTTTTTTAGAGGTTGAAACATGTACAGGCTGCATTGGTAGTCGGTTCAAACCTCCTCCCTCCCGATAACATCTAATTCCACCGAGAAAAAAATGTTATATGCAGGGTGTTGCTGGAAATTGACACTTTCCAGCAATGCCTTCTTCAAAATAAATGCCTTCCTAAGCAAACTACTATATCATGTTGCGAGGAAGAAATAAGACAAAAATTTAAGTTTTTTGAGTTCCCTATGACACTTAAATTTGGTAATGATAAGTTTGGTTTTGTTCCTACATTAAGACTTACACTCGCATTGTAAGCTTAATAAACATATATTTCTCTCTTGCATGACTTGCTAATCTTTACACATTGTTCCATCGTTTATTCATGCAATATTAACTATCCAAAGCAGCTTTCAATTCCCAAGAATTTTTCTTAGAATCGACTTGGTCGGCACTAAATCTCTATATGGGACCATACTTAAGAGGGCCAAACTATACTACAAGTTTAGGCCAACCTATATGGTCTTGTCCCTCTCTTCCAACTTTTTCTCAATTTACATGTCTTATGTGTGTCATTTCATTTTCTCTATGTCAATCTTAATGTGATATCTAACCTTAAAAAGCCTATACAAGCAAATTAAATGCACTTCATAACTCACCTAACATTCTCAAGCACTCCTATTACAAATATATCTACACTAAAACACTCAAGGCTCTTCTAAATCTTCCTAAAGTAGATGCACATTCTTTAGAGTAACCACCACATAGGTCTCAAGCAGTCAAACAAGGTCTAAGAGTTTAGTTTCCTTCATTATCAAGCATTCAAAGGTCATAGAGTTATGTCTTAGCAAGAGAAAATCACTTTAGGGGTTGTTAAAGGTCTTAAGGGACACGAGAGAAATGATTTTAGTATGTAAAGCACATCAAACCACAATGTTAAACTAGTGGATACATCTTTATTATATTTATAGTTGTGCATGTTACTCATTGTGTTAAGAGACACAAGGGCGTGATAAGGGGTTGGCTTAGATTACATACGTTATTTGCACCAACATTATGAGAACTATGTGAGGCTTCCTCTCACTTGAGGGGATGTATGCGGCACCCTGCATTAGTTCCTGCATGTAAGGGCTGACCACTAGTGTCAATCCAACCTCACCCACGCATGAATTTTTTCCTTCATTTATCTAATCATTTCATGAAGTTTGATGCATGTATTTAGGGTTTTTTTATTTGTTGTAAGTCATTATAAGTGGCGCAAAAGGCATACGCAAACTCTAACAACAAATAATAACAATTATTTCCAAACTAACAATTGGTAAGTGAAGTTACGAAGTGTCAACAATTACATGTTTGAAACCGTGTGAAGTAGGTTTAGACCAGTATTATGCCCTGACAGGATCTATATCATTTCATACAAGAGCAAGCTTTTGGTTCTGATCTAAAAAAAAGAAGCGTCTGCGAGTTCAAATTATCCATTTTAACTATTTTACACACCCATATCACTTTTGTATTATTTTGTATAACCCAATCTTTATCCCTTCTTATGTTTTATGTTATCATTTCGTTGTTATGTCATCATTTATTGTATTAATAGATATATTTTTTTATTGTATAATTAATATGGATTAAATTATTCAAATATTTTACCTATAACATTCTTTACATCCTTTCATGTAATTGTTGATCTCCACGAGTGTCACATCTCTATCTCCTTCCCGGCGCCCAGAGATATGTTGATGTTGGGAAGGAAGCCGTGAGACACGCACAAACATTGACAACCTAGAAAAATCTCCGCACAAACAACCATGGATCTACCTTTATTGAAAGGAGGGTGCATGTGTGAGGGATGCAATCACGTAATGGATTACATGCACAGGGATCTCCCCAAGGTTCAGTTACACCTAGTCTTAGTGGTCATAGGATTTTATTGGGGATAGCTCAAGGTGGGTTGGTGTTTAGAATTTTACAAGGGCGTTTGTTAGTTCATTCATAGGTTTTATAATAGTTGTGTGTGGGATTTGCGAAAAGTGAAAACAAGGGGATTTAACCTCAAAAAGTTATGTGGAGGTGCACACGAGTCTTTTCGATCATTCATTCACCATGTGGTAAGTTCACATGTTAATGATAGTGCGTAATGAGTATCACCTATAATCATAAAGATTTAGTAAAATAAACTGATTACAACATTTAGTCCTAGATTAACCTATTCTAACGAGGGATAAAAAAGTGCAAAAGAGAGAAGGGTAAGGCGAGAAGAAAATGAATCTAATGGAGCAACAAAGACACCTTTTTGGTGGTAAAGGAAGATCTACAAGATCATACTCATGCTCATACCAACATTCGCTCGATCAAGACTTCAAGCGATGAAAAGAGTGCGCATGGACATCAAACTCAGGTGGAGCACAAAGTAGAAAAAAACAAATAAAATGCATTAAAATGTTTTGAAACTTATTTCTACAAGGATCTGACCATAACAAGGTCTTTCATCTAGGTATTTATAGGAAAACCCACAAGTAACTTAGGCACAATTATAATTGTTATAATAAATGGCTACAACCAATTGCATGTTGCATAAGTCTAACAAATGATTACATGGTGGCTACATACCAACACAAATCAAGTGCCACTTGGGTGATCTAAAATAATATCATATTTGATCTTTTGTCTGGTTCATGACATTCAATGCTCTCATGGTGTGCATGAGTAGCTTAAAGCACAAGGCAATCTTCATTAAATACATATAATGTTTATTTTTTAACATAGAGTGATTAATGGGATATTTTCCAACCTCTTTCATTCACAAAGTGGACAAGATCTAATTCCATGACATTAATGTTAGTTTATGGGCATTGTTGTGTCATAAATGATGGATTTTGTTGACTTTTGTGACACGTTTAGTCATTTAGTGGCCAAGCATTGTGCACTACACGCGATTAGGATTATGACCTTTTATGCGGCCTTTAGAACTTCCATGATGATGCATTCAATTCCTATAAGGCATGAGAAAGGTCACAAAGTTACCACTATGAAAAGAAAGTGCATAATTACAACATTAGTATACCACGTGTGTGGTGCATGTGTTGCTTGTGCACATGTATTTCATGTTTTAGGTGCGAGAGGACATACACTCTTGATATTATGTAGTCTACACAATATAATTGATTGCACATAAAACTATGTGCATTGTCTTCCTTACAAGAATCTTTAACACTTCCTTTGTGTAGTCTTTGATGTATCAAAAATGTGTGTGTAATACTTGCACAACATAAATCTTGAGAAATCCAAGTATTAGGCATTAGATTTACCCAAATGGGTTATAGTTCATTCAATTATATCGTTGCATCAAGAATTGATAAGTTTGGAGCTTGCACATAGTGTATGATGAGTGGTTTGGTAAGTTAAGGTGTCACAAAGCATTAGGAGGTTGCGTGATGCATGGTGTTGTTACATAATGAAGTGTGAGGCTAGTTTGAATGTTGAGACTCACACAATGTTGTCGAACTCGAGAAGGTAATAGTGTATAGGAATTCATAGGGCATGTGTATGGATACATGTAGTCTGTGAATCAAGGGAAAGGTGTATGGGACTTAGGATATTATACAACGAGATCATACAAGGTGTAATCTGCATTATGTAGAGGATGCAAAAGAGTGTGTCAAATAACACAAAGTGGTGTGTGTAAATCAAGAATTCCCATAAGTATTGCATAGGTAGAAGAATTTCATGCAAAACTATTATGACAAAGCCCTTTGAAGGTACACGTGGAAGGGAAAGTCACTTGCGCACTTGAAATTAAGACAGGTGAAGTTATGTGCACTATAAGAAATGAAGAACTTAGAAAAATAGGGGTTAATTAACAATACAAAGGAGGTTAAGAAGGAAATATGAACTGCGTGGAAGATGGGAAATTTGAAATGCATGGTAGTTCGAGTCTTTCGGGAAAGGCCTAGGGGTTCCTTGATTTCCTAAAGGAAATTAGGGGCATGTTGTGGACACAACAACAAATGGTGACTTGAATGCAAAAGGCTTCATGGAATTTTAGAATTGCGAAGTGGTTAGTTCGGACACCAAAAATGCACCTTGCGCATAAGGTCCCTTATTCGAAAATACAAAAACATCATAAAACACAAAAAGACCAAAAAAATCATAAAACCCCACAAAATGGAGCTAAAAGACACCTCACCACCCATTTACTAACCCTCACCCACTCACATTTATTTTTGTCCCATCACACCTACCCATGTGCATGCCCAATGCACATTGTACCCATGTGTGTCCCACTCCCCTATGCACTCCAAATCTATAAAAGCACCATCACTCCCCTCATTCCAATGACCAACTTTTGGTGTACTAATGTTATTATTGTGTTTTCTTGTTCTCTTTCTCACATATCTTTGTTTTATAGGTCTTGAAGAAGTGAAAGTGAAGCACAAAGGAATAATGCATCTCAATGTAGTATTGTTTTAGCAGAATTCCCACGTAGGTGGGAATCACAACTGTGATTGGCTTGCGATCTCCGTGTTATGTCTAGTGAATCACAACTACGATTGTCTTGTGATTTGAGTCAAGTATAATTGTCATTTTCATTTACTATTGTTTCATTTTAATCAATTAAATTTTGTTTATCTCCTCAAAAGGGTTAGGTATATAATCGAGGCAAGTCCCCTAACCACCAAAAGCAACTAACATTTTTCAAGTGTGCTCGTGTGCAAGTTTAGATTCAGATATGAAGAGTTTTACCCACTTTATTCAATAAAAGAAACCACAATTTCCCTCTCTTCACAATGGCAGTATAAGCCCATTTTTTTAGTAGTATTGATTTGGAGTTTTCATATTAACTAAACCATCTTACAAGTGATCCAAATCTAGGCATATAGTTAAAACCCAAAAAAATGGCTTATGTTAAAATAAAACTTCATGCTTAGAAACTTTAAATTTTCAAAATAAAAGCATAATCCAAAGCTTCATCCTTACCACACAACATATTAAGCTTTTATGCTTACAAAGAGTTAAGTGTGCGTGCATGAAGTTCATTTACCTTGCCTTTAGGTTTTTATTCCAATGCAAAGAGTGATCACTTAGCTTTCTTTTTGACAAGGATTTATTTTATTTTTTGATTTTTTGATATTTTTATGGGTATGGATGGAAAGGAAGGACGAGGCATTGCTCTGCTGGCTAGTCAAACATCGATAGCCCCTACAAAGATACCTTTGGTTCTTATCCTAGCCTTTCTCCACTACCAGTTGGGTAAATTATAGCCCGGTGAAGATTACTAAAAAGACCCTTATGTTGAAAAATCTAAAACACTTTAATTTGAGGGATTTCTCTTTCTTCTCGGTGTGCATTAGTTGGGAACCAAGATAGCTAGGTTAGAGGATGGGTTAAAAATTCAAAGCATGAATGATTTCCTCTTGTGATTTCAACACCTATAAGGCAATTCTTACATTTGATAAAGCGTAGGTAACTCTCCTTCAAAATAAAAATCATTCTAAATCCATGAGACAACTCCAAAAAAAGGTCCACCTTATATTTTGAAAAAGAAAATTGTTGAGAACAAATACTTATATTCATCCTAAGTGATTCATAAACTACTCTTTCTTAAAGTTATAAATCACTATGCTCATGAAAAAGAATGAAATTTAGAGTTCTTTGTTTACTAATTTAATGTGCAATACCATTCACACAATTAAGTTGAACAAAACAAAGAAAATAGAGACAAGAGGAGACAAGATTTATCCTGGAGAAACCCAATGTGGGAAAAATCTAGTGGGTGAGCAAATTGCTCCCCTTTACTATGTTATTCTCCAAAAATTACAACTCACTACCCAAATGGGCCTTTAAGAAAGATTATTACTCTCTCTTATTGTAATCACTTGCTCACAATCTCTCAACAACAAAAGAACTCCACTTTAATGAAAAAACAAGCAAGAATACTTCTTCAACTTCATTCACCATAGAATTCACTCAATCTCACTTGCTAGAATCATTCTACAGACTTGTATTTATAGTTGCATGACTCATGGATTGCGTGGAAAGTAGAAACTAACTATCTTGGAAGCTTAAACATTTACAACTATTGAGATCCCACATTTCTATTTCATCGCTTATAGGACCGCCATTTATGCGGACATGCGGTTGCATAACCTCCGCGGTGGTTATGCAGCCGCCACTTTGCGTAGGGTAGTGGTTACGTAACCACCGCTTGCACACATGGCGTGATTACATAACCACTAGGATGGTTGTGTAACCAACAATAGAAAATCCCCTAAGACAGAACATAAATGGCCCAAAACATCATTTTGAGGTGTCTGGATCACCCCCAGCCTGACTAGACGATCTTGTGAATGCATAGAGTTGAGAACCTATAGAACAAGTATCAAATATGGAGATTACATAGAATTGGGATATGCCTAATCTATTTTTGGATCATACCTCCCCAATTTGAGGCTTTTAAGTCCCTAAAATCTTCAAGTATTGATGAGGTGAGGAAATTTCTTCCCCACATCTTCTCTAGAATACCACTTGGCCTTGGATAGACAACTAGCCTTTCAACCCAATCAACCACCTATCCTGCACTCCTCTCTGTGTTGTCCTTTCTTTCCGCTATAAAACCACATCTTCCTCCAATTCTAGTTGATTATCTGGAGCAAGATCCTCAATAGACAGAAGCAATACTCCCCTTTCTTCATCATCCAACATGGAGGGCTCAAAAAGATGTAATTTTTCAACATTAAC
Source organism: Taxus wallichiana var. yunnanensis (assembly GCA_018340775.1). Lineage (NCBI taxonomy): Eukaryota > Viridiplantae > Streptophyta > Pinopsida > Cupressales > Taxaceae > Taxus > Taxus wallichiana. The sequence continues at coordinate 474,003,250 of CM031244.1, forward strand.
AATTGAATAAATCTTCATATAAGGAGGTAAATCCAAGCAAAATGCATTCTTACCCACTTGTTCCAGAATTTCAAATGGGCCATAACGAAGAGGTTTGAGTTTCTTAGCTTTTCCCTATAGCCTATCCCGACTCAAATACAACCATACCTTATCTCTAATAAGGAAGGAATGCTCAATCCTATGTTGATCATGTCATGTTTTGTACTTGGCATGTGACTCTGTCAACCTCTTCTATACCTAAAGGTGTATTTGTTGAATCTTCTCAATGAACTTCTCAGCTTTGTAGACCTCTAGTTCCACTTTCCCGTTGTCTCTACATGGTAATCTCAAAACAACATCAAAATCACTCTTAGGAAAATAACCAAAACATGTTTCAAAAGGAGTTTTACTATTCAAGCATGAATTGCCCTATTATAAGAATGTTGGATATACACCAAGTTCTCATCCTAGGTCCTTGGATGTTTCCTGTTATACCCTCTCAAGAGCTGGACCAAGGTACGATTCACCATCTTTGTTTGCCCATTTGTCTATGGATGAAAGGCGGTAGACTTCTTTAGCTTCGTATCCATCTTTTCCCACAAAGTAGACCAAAAATTCCCTACAAACCGTGAGTCCTTGTCTGACACAATAAAATTTGGAAAACCAAATTGAACCCACACATTAGCAAAAAAAATTCATCTACATCACTAGCCTTAATGGTCTTTTTGTAAGGAATAAGAATACACATTTTTCTAAATCAATCTACAATCACAAATATATAATCATGACCTTTTTTGGTGGTAGGAAACCCCCACAAAATCCATGGATATACTTTCCCATGGTTGGGAAGGAACTGGCAACGACATATATAACCCCAACTTCCTATTATTAGGCTTGTTTGTACTACATAAAACAAAACCCTTGATGAATTTAGCAACTTCAGCTTGCATGTTTGGCCAATACACATACCTCTGCAAGTGTGCTACAGTCTTCATCACACCAAAGTGACCAACTACCATGGAAGTGTGTGCTTCTCTCACCAAAAAGATTATTTCCATCTTAAGCACACAAATTTTCCCATTCTTGTAGAGCAAACCATCCTAGAAGTAGTATTCCCCTTGAGGTGCAAACCCTCGCTTGGAGGTTTCTGCTAAAATATCTTTATAAAGTTTGGATCCTGCTCATAACCTTCCTGATATGCTTCACACACAAAAGGCTTAAGAAGATTTAATGTGCCCACAACTGAAATCAAAGGAGGTCTAGATAACATGTCAATTAATTTGTTAGTCACACCCTTTTTATATTTAATAACCAAATGAAACTACTTGTAAAAAACCCATCCATTTATAGTGCCTAGCTTGCTAAAGTTTACTTTGAGCCTACAGATATTGGAGAGGTTGATGATCCATGTGAATGATATTTTCCTTACCCATCAAATAATGTTTCCATTTCTTGACTTCTTGAACAAGAGCATACAATTCCTTGTCATAAGTACAATAATTCATAATTGCACCGTGAAACAACTTAGAGTGATAACATACTAGCCTACCTCCCTGAAGTAGGACAACCCCCATAACATAGTCATTGGCATCAATTTCCACTTCAAAAGGTAACTATAAGTTAGGTAAGGCCAAAACTGGAGCATGACTGATTTTATATTTAAATGAATCAAAATACAATCTATTGTTTCTTACCCCAATCAAATGTCTTACCCCTCGTTGTCACTGAATGTAGTGGCGCTACTATGGAAGAGAAGTTCTTAATGAACTTCCACAAATACTAAACTACTCCAACAAAATTCTTGGTCTCTGTCAAATGGAAGGAGTAGGCCAATTCTAAATGGCCTCTATCTTATTTGAATCAATTCTTAACTCCCCATCTCCAATCACATGTCCCAAAAAGACAAGCGACTATTGTGCAAACTCACATTTCTTTTCATTCAACATAAGTTGGTTCTCCTTAAGCACTTACAAAACTTGACATAAATGATTAGGATGCTCCTCAAAAGTTTTACTAAAAATTAGAATGTCATCCAAGTACACAATAACAAAGGAATCAATAAATGACCTCATTACCTCATTCATCAATCTCATGAAGGTAGCTAGTGCATTAGATAGCCCAAATGGTAATACCAACCATTCATGTAATCCATGTTTGGTCTTGAATGTTGTCTTCTAGATGTCCTCTTCCTTGATCTACACTTGATGATACCCAGACTTCAAATCAAGCTTAGTAAAATATCTAGCATGTTGCAATTGATCTAACAAATCATCACTGCGAGGAAGAGGGTACTGATTCTTAATGCTTATTTTATTTAAGGTCATATAATCAACACACATTATCCAAGAACCATCTTTCCTTAGTACTAAAACAATAGGAGAACCACATGGAGAAGTGCTAGGACAAATTATACCTTATTCAATCAAAGATTGTAAC